>OX589603.1:10804849-11404849 GCA_951329385.1 Polia nebulosa | reverse complement strand
ACATGATTGAACACTTATTTTAAGTATACTACTAAAAAAAGTAAAATTTATGAAACGAAGTATCGGTTGAAATATGGAGAAGTAACACGCTTTAGAAGTTACTTATAAATCTTTACCACGCAAAATATTCATTTACAGTACTGAACGACGCGAAGTCACTATGGTGTTAGATAGATAAATAGATAAAACATTTTTATTTTTTGTTTTACTGTCGGTTGACGTCAGAAGACTGTAGTGCTGTTTTTGTTTATGATCGATTTTGAAGAGCTTACATATTCACAATATTTTGTGTCTTATTTTTTCTACAGATACTACAAAATCTAATAATATTATTGTTTTAAAAAACTTAACACGCGCTTTTGAGTGGTGTTATTTTATTTTCTCGTATTTTCTTAGCAAACCCTTTCATTTGATACCTACCAATACATAAGAAAACATAAAAAATGCGGCCAAGTGCGTGTCGGAACTCGCGCATTTAGGATTCCGTACCAAATGTATTTTTGACTTTGTATGGCTTTGGGTCAACAAGTTCCTTATACTGTGAAAATTTGCAGCTCCAACCATTTGGCTAAATGACCTGTGTGACAGACGACGGACAGACAAATGGACAGACGGTCACGTGAGTGACAGCAATCTCTTTGAACCCTAAAAGTAACTAGTCCACCATTTTTGTGAGGCCGCCATATTGAATTTAGAATGACGTTACTAAGCTAATCATGCATTGGAGCCGATTCTCTTATACAATATCATCTGCCTAGCCTTTTCCCAACTATCTTGGGGTCGGCTTCCAGTCTAACCGGATGCAGCTGAATACCAGTACTTTACATGGAGCGACTGCCTATCTGACCTCCACAACCCAGTTACTGGGTAATACGATACCCTTTGGTAAGACTGGATGTCAGACTTTCGGGCTTCTGACGACCCGTAACGACTGTCAAAGATCCACAATTGACAGCCGGGACCAACGGCTTAACGTGCTTTCCGAGGCACGGAGGAGTCTCGGTATGTAAAGATGGTCACCCATCCATGGACCAACCCCGGCAAGCGTAGCTTAACCTTATGGATCGACCCGTGCGGCTGTTATTACTTTAGCGATTCACCTCACCGATTATTAGCCGATTCTCTTATTCAATAACTAAACTAAAATGAGAGAATCGCTGTCTTTTACTAAAAGACAGTGTGAGATAAGGACGGCTATAGCTATGAACTAAGTTAGAGATGTCAAACTAGTTTACGCCTTGCGCTTCACCGTGTTTTTAATCGACATGTTTTTACGTGTACCCTTAATTTGTATGGAAATATTAGTTCAACTAAATTTGACAGCTCTAATTTACGTCCGTCTCTTTCTTGTTTTAATAGAGAGAAAAAGATAGGAATAGCCTAAATTAAGTTTAGTTCGTCCAAAACAGAATCCGCACCATTGTCATCTAAACTAAACATATACGCAAAATTTTAGCTTCATCGGAAACAGGGAAGGGGGTCAAAACCTTCGATTTTTTTTTTCATAATATTTAGTTACAGGTGAATCAAAAAAGTGTGTTAAAATCCAGTCAAATACCGTAAACTGAAGCTTAGTAGAGTCCCTTCTCTATCTCGCATGACAGTCTACTTCTAAAGTTCATAATGCCATATTAACTCCCGGCTACTGCACAAGCTAAGATTATTCAGGCACATATTTAAACCTACTGTCTCAGCAAGGCATAGTGTTGCAACTACGTACCGTAAATGAAACCTCAACCGCATTTCTAGGTACCTAGGTGAACGAATAAATAACAGTAACTTGGCATTCCGACCTCCGTCGCTGCGTTCCGCGGAACATAAGAGCTCTTATATTTTCTGCAGTAAATTCATACCTGTTGGACTACCGTGGTGAACTTCTGGGTAAAAAACACAGTGAGTTTTCACTGACGGTTTTGCATTTTTACGGAGCCCTATTGCTGTCACTCACGTGTCCGTCTGTCTGTCTATCTGTCACACAATTTTGTGCCGAAGAATGTTTTAACTTCCCATTGACTTATGAAAATTTGCTGATAATATGTATTATATTACTACTTAGGTATATTTTTTTTTTCATGCTTCATATGGTATTTATTTATCAGACTATAACTACAATACATATTATACTAAACTAATAAATAACTTAATAAATAAAATATGTACAAGAGGCATAAAAAATCCGGTAGTGGTAAAGCTCATTGGGCATCAAAAAATATATTTCAATAAAAAATAAATAAATAATAAATAAATAATAATAATAATAAATAAACTTATATTTTAATAACAAATACTAAAATATCATTATATTATTTTATTTTATTATTTTGTTCTTATTTTATTTTATTGTACTCATTGACATTTAATCAGATTTTATTTAATGTGTTTTTTAATGTAATTTACAATTTTAATTAATTATTTCTGATTATTTTTATGATTTTATGTTATGGAAATGGGTTGTAAATTACTTGAATAAATAAATGAATTATTATGATTGTTATTATATGGTACGAAACCATAAATGTGTGAAGTCCGACTCGCACTTGGCCGGTTCTTTTTTGTGTTACGGATTCTCTTTGTCAAATAAAGTACGCATTTACTTCGGACAGCGAACAGTGGTAATTGGAATTTCTGTGACGAGTCAATTGATTTATTCATGAAGCCTTTTGTTCAATGATCATCATGAATTTTGTCCAAAAAACTAAAAGGTATCTGATACTCGTAGGTTCTTACGCCACATTCTTTTTTTCTTTTGACTTCGTACGGTTTCGTACATTTATTCTTTGTAGAAAGTAATTTTTTGATAAAGAATACAGTCACTTTGTTTTTTTTTTTACATTAAAATGTTGATGTAACACATTCAAATGTGTCAGCCTTCTCGGTAAGCTCTCAGTTTCATTTTACTGAGATCGCGTCAGTTTCAATGATTTTTTTTCGCATATTGTCCAGTTGCGTAGACACTTGAGGTTGAGACACAAATTCACTAATTTTACGTCGCAATATCCACTAGGAATCAATCTATACTAATACTAGCAGCGCCCCGGGGTTTCACCCGCGTAGACCAGGATAAAAAGTAGCATGTGTTAATCCAGGGTATAAGCTATCTACATACCAAAATTCATCCAAATCAGTCCAACCATTTGAGCGTGAAGAAGTAACAAACATACACACTCACAAACTTTCACCTTTATAATATTAGTGTGATTATAAAAAGGTGAAGTTCGTAAGTTTGTTTGTAGCAAATAATCTCTGGAACTACTGAACCGATTTTGCTATATTTGATAAGGACTCTAGATGGCGCTACGTCCCTTTCAAATCATTTCGCTCCCGTGCGAAGACGGGCGGGTCGCTAGTTGTGAATAATTGAAACACCTACTGACCTTCACTCCAAAAATCCGGCCAAAAACCCTTCTTTTTTCGCCCCATTTACAATGCAAGCAGTCTTTGATCGTCATTTATTTCTGGCATTTGAATGGCGATAGTGGCTTATGTATGATCTTTTAGTTTTAATACGCCTTTATTAGTTTCATCTGTAAACTGAGTACCTACGAGGGTCATTCAATAAATACTTAGCCTACAAAAAGTAAACGAAAATTTTGGAAAAGTGGCAATTTATTTTTCAACATAGTCTCCTTTTAGTTCGATACACTTAGCCCAGCGATGCTCCAACTTTTTTAACCCGTCCGAAAAATAGTTTTTGTCAAACTCTGCAAAATAGGCCTCCGTGGCGGCGATAACCTCCTCATTCGATCCATATCTATTCCCGGCGAGTGATTTTTTCAGATTAGGAAACAGAAAGAAGTCACAAGGGGCCAAATCTGGAGAATACGGTGGATGGGGCAGCAATTCGTAGCGTAATTCGACCAATTTGGCCATGGCAACGGCAGACGTGTGAACCGGTGCGTTGTCGTGGTGAAACAGCACTTTTTTCTTCGCCAGATGGGGTCGTTTTTTCTTTAATTCGGCGTCGAATCGGCCCAATAAATCGGCATAGTAAAGCCCTGTAATTGTTTTACCCTTCTCGAGGTAATCGATGTAGATCACACCTTGTGAATCCCAGAAAACGGTGGCCATAACTTTTCCGGCCGATTTTACAGTTTTCGCCTTCTTTGGAGCACGTTCCCCGGTCTGGATCCATTGTTTTGATTGCTCCTTGGTCTCTGGTGTGTACCAGTGGATCCAGGTTTCATCGACGGTCACAAAACGACGCAAAAACTCCGCTGGATTCCGCTTAAACAGCGCCAAACACGTCTCCGATGTGGTCTCACGGTTGCGCTTGTTTTCTGGTGTGAGTAAACGCGGCACCCATCGCGCCGACAGCTTTCTCATGCCGAGTTCCTCGTGAAGAATATGATGCACTGTTCCTTCTGAAATGCCTACAGTCTCAGCTAGCTCCCGAACCTTCAATCGGCGATCTGCCAATACGAGATCATGGATTTTTTTAATGTTTTCCTCCGTAGCAGCTGTTTTCGGTGCACCTGGACGTGGTTCATCAAAAACCGACGTACGGCCACGTGCAAACTCGTTGAACCAATTCTTGACGGTGGCCATCGATGGAGAAGAGTCACCGTACACAGCGTCCAAGCGCTCTTTGATTTCGATGCGCGTTTTCCCTTCCAAAAATAGGAATCGAATCACCGAACGATATTGCTCTTTTTCCATTTTTGTAAAACCGATCGACACGTTCGCTTCCATAAGTTGTCAAATTAAAACAAATGAAGGGATTGGAATGAAAATTTGAAAAAAGAATTAAAAAAGAATGTGCTACACTGTGGTAAAACTCTTTTGAAACTACAGCGCCCTCTGGCGATGAGGCTAGGTACTTATTGAATGCACCTCGTATGTTAAAAACCTTAGAACTTAAATTGGACCCAATTCCCGGTTTCCGATTAAGCTGAAATTTTGTACATGTATAGTTTGAATGACAATGCATGGTTGGTTTGGACATCATTCTAAATCCAATATGGCGGACTCCCAAGGATGGCGGACTCCCAAAGATGGCGGACTCCCAAAGATGGCCGACTCCCAAAGATGGCGGACTCCCAAAGATGGCCGACTCCCAAAGATGGCGGACTCCCAAAGATGGCCGACTCCCAAAGATGGCGGACTCCCAAAGATGGCCGACTCCCAAAGATGGCGGACTCCCAAAGATGGCCGACTCCCAAAGATGGCGGACTCCCAAAGATGGCGGACTAGTTATTTGTTTTGCATTCCCATGATAAGGGTATCTACTGAAAGGTTTTGTTGAGAAGAATAAAATGACGTCACTCTAAATAAGCGTGTATTTTAGTTTTTTTTAAGGTTCCGTACCCGAAGGGTCCAAACGGAGCCCTACTGTTGTCACTCACGTGTCTGTCTGTCCGTCTGTCTGTCCGTCGTCTGTCACAAAATTTTGTTCCGAAGATTGTTTTACCTTCCCATTGACCAATGAACTTTTAATTTGGTGATAATGTTTGTTATTACGTATATTTTAGTAACAAATACCAAAATATTGATAAATCAGATTTTTTCGTTGATAATTCCCTCATTTGGTACGGAACCCCAAATGTGCATAGTCTGACACGCACTTGGCAGGTTTTTAACTATAATATTAGTATTTTAGTTATAGTGCTATCAGTTTTCCATTATTTGCTATCATACGATGCATTGAAGCAGAAATAACAACGAGGCATCCGAATACTTAGCACTTTTCCTCTAAACATTTACAACTTAGCAAAATCTCCAACATAGATAACAGACAAAACACAGTAATTATGCATGTCGATGGATGGAATTCTCTGATCCCATTGATATCTGAATGGCAAGTGCGTTTAATATTCATAAGGGATCGATTGATCGCAGCATTCGTCACGATCATCTCTTTGCCAGCCGAACAGAATTCTAAGTTGTTATCATGACAGATAAACAGATTGCATTATTAATCGATGCCCAACTTGTAACCTGTTTCGATACTGGCGGCATCGTTCTGACTTCGGAAAGAAATTATCTCGTTCTACCTATCTGGAATAGGCTCTTGTCCTAAAACTACCACCGATTCAAATTCCGTTCTTTGATGGAAGGATTGATAACTGACCTGTTTTTCTAAGAATCATTGAAATTAAATATTCATAATAATTTAAACCTTACAGATTCTCAACGTGTGCAGTATTTGATAGGTAATTTAAAGGGAAACGCATTGCAAATTACCGCCGAAATTATGTCGTCAGGTGATAATTATACCGCTATCTGGGATAGTTTAGTTAAAAAGTATCAAGATAAACGAGCTCTAGGCTCATGTTACATGTCGTAACTAAACCGCATACCGCACCGCTCCGCGTCGCGCCGCAAATACAAACCACTACTCTAAAAACTTTCTATTATCCGTGTTGGCCGACACACGTGTGACATACACAGACCAAGTGAAGTACACCACTGTGGAAGAAGAAAAATCCTCAAACACGTGCTACATCTTCCCAGGCTGTCCTTGTATCTGGGTGCTCCATCCAGAAGATTCCCAAGTAAGTTCATCATTACCTTTTTCCTACCCTGGTCAGCTCATTACTGTGTGTCGCCAATATTTCATTTCGCATAAAATTACATACCCGCCTGTCCTTCGAAAGCCGCATGTTCTTATACACCATAAGTTTTTTTTGGTCCAAACCAAAAATTTAAAATTAGTCCGTCTGTTAAATTACCAGAAAATATTGGACACTTGTTTTTTTTTTTTGATCACTTAAACCAAAAATGAGGACGATACAGCGCGTTGAAATTTCGCGTGACGTCATATCTCGTATCGTGTTCGTGTTTAGTGACGTAACAAGCCCCCACTCCTGAACTTTGATGCGTTTTGTCTTTGTAATTTTTTATTAGTTTGGTAAAGTAAAAAATACGTGTCCAAAATTTTTTGATTATCTAACTTACGGACTAAACAGAATTATTATTTTATACCCAGGACAAGACCCTATTGGTTTCCGTACTTACGTCCATTTGTACGTGAAGAAATATGCTCTTTATTTAGCTGGTTTAGAGGTCAATATTGTATAAGTAGCTGTATTTTTGCTACTGCATGATAGCCGAGGTGGCCTAGTGGTAACAGCCGTAACTTATGAGTTGTAGGACAAGCCCAGTCAGGCACAGTTTCAGGGTTCCATACCTGAAGGGTCCAAACGGAGCCCTACTGCTGAGACTCGCGTGTCCGTCAGTACGTCGTCTATCACCGATTTTACAGCGAAACGGTTGGAGCTACAGTCTTCAAATTTGTCAAAAAAATGGTACGGAACCCTAAATGTGGGAAGTCCGACACTCACTTGGCCGGTTTTTTCTTAGCCTTTACGTCTAACTGCTGGGCAAAAGCCTCCCCCAAGTTGTTCTAGGAATTCATTTCTAGGATTTCTACACACACAACCAAGATCGCTGGTCCTAGAGGCATGAAATTTGGAGGGTGTGTTCTTTGTAAAGACAAGGTATCCAATAAGAAAGGGCTTTTCGAAATTCAACTTACTTACTTAAATAATTATCGGATCAATTAAAATATCGGAATATTTCTCGAAAAAATAGTATTAGGAATACTTATTTTCTTATTAATTTTGTATGGAATGGCTTTTTTGTTTATTGATTCTGGGGCGGTACAAAGTTCGTCGGGACAGCTAGCTATTTCATAATCACTGCTCTCAAAGCGGTTGCAGACATCCTTTAACCCGCACTGGGCTCCCATGGTGGATTGCAATCTACCTCCTACAGCCTCTTACAGGGAGAAGGCCTGTGCCCCAGCAGTTTCATAATCATATGAATGATATCATAATTTCAGCCAAAAACGTCCACTGCTGGACTTTGGATCTTTCAAGTGTCGCCACTACGACCGGTCCTGTGTATCTAAGAAAAAAAAGAAAGAAAAACTGCCACCAGCTCACCACCACCACCAGGACAAGTCATCGGTCCACCTTGTGGGAGGCCTTCCAAGGCTGCGTGTTGTGGTACATGTGGGTACATCACAGGTCGACTATTGGAGGCTATGGTAGCCGTTTAATACAAATTGTATAGTGTGTGAACTTTATGGTAGGTACTTCACCTTAGGAAAGACGGTGGCACAGTTATCCCGTGCTATCGTGCACAGCGAGGCTCAGGGGAAAAACCACCCTTAGAAGGCACATGTTAGGGCACATTCTTTAGGAGACTGTAACGGGGTCTTACAGTCTCCTAAAGGATGTGCCTAACATGTGCCCTCCTAAGGGTGGTTTTTTAGAGGTCACGGACCCCCTTCCATGTGCTGATGGTGACCACGGGGTGATATTAGTGAGGTGAAAATCCCACACTCTCTGGTTATTTCTACAAACAGTCCAGTTACCCCTTTTTAAGGTTTCCCGACGAAAAAAAATTACTTCAAAAGATGAAAGGTGTAAGGCGCAGTAGAAACCGGTCAAGCCCAAATTCACGCGATATTACCCGAAATCCTATCTGGTTGTATCGGAATCGATAGCACCTAAATATTAAGAAGATCCCAGAAATTTATCTACGAACAATCTAGGATTACAGCCCAATTTTTTCCCAATTAATGGAGGTAAAACATTAATATTATCGCAGAATGTTCCCAGGAGGACAGATAGAAATTACAGGGCGATATGTGTTGCTAGCCTACGGCAAACCACTGCTACCATTCTCGGGTGGTGGTAGGCAGAAACTGTAGAGATAAGTTCCATATAATCTTCTATATTCTTCAACTTTAAACAACTCAGCATCGTATATTGATTGCGTTTCAGTATAGCAATTTAAAGGAAGGCAAACATCGTGAGGAAACCGGCATGTCCTACAACCAAAAATTCGAAGACATGTGACATCCACCAACCCGCACTGGGACCGCGTGGTGGATTACGGCCCACACCCTTTCACAGAGAGGACGCCTGCGCCCCAGCAGTGGGAACAATAAAAGGCTGATGATGATAGTAATTTCATAGCGTCTTTTACCTTTTTCCATATATCTCTTCTTAGGATCCCCAAAACTAAAATGTACTAAGCTTTCTTCTTATTCCTCATTGATAAAAAACGTTGAGGATCACGACAAATTGTAGATTCAGGACGGCTTTATTTCTTTGTTATCTTTTTGAAATTAAGAATGTCAATGAATAACGGAGGGTTAATGACCTCTATTGCCACGCTAAAATATACTTGCTATAAAGTCAGTCAACAGAAAATCATATGCATCACCTATTCTATTTCACGAAGGTCGGTTGGTCTTGGATGTATGAGTGGAACTGGAGCAACTTTTGACACGGGGTGCTTAAGGCACTATTAACTGCCAACGACCTTGAGTGGTTAGCTTGCGTGTTCTGCGCTGACTTCACGTAACGCGTCGTACGTCCATCCAGTAATAGGACTCGCCCATCAAGGAGCGCTGTCCGAAATTAGACACATTATAAATTTATTATACATTAAATAACAAGTATTATAATAAAACACGTATACTAAAATATAAAAAATTAAATGATCTTTAAAATAGTGAAGGTTTCATGAAAATACGCTTTATCGTTTTTGCGTTATTCTCAATTATTTTTTATCCGTGTTAGACATAACTTTACAAATTAATTACACTATGTTGTAAAAACATAATTACAAATAGTCACATATCAAATTACGAAAGAAATTGTTTAGAGTAGGTAACATATTTTTTTAAAGAAATAAGACCAGTCGCTTAGACGTAATCTTCAATAAAAAACTTTTTTACAAAAAAATAGAACCGACTTCCAAAAAAAGTGCAAAATAACTTTAATTTCGGAAGTCGGTGTTCCTGTTTTGTGTCTTTGTTTTTTGACACCGACTTCCGAAATTAAAGTTATTTTGCACTTTTTTTGGAAGTCGGTTCTATTTTTTTGTAAAAAAGTATTTTATTTTTCACTTTTTAGTTGTGGTTCCCCATTAAACTGTGTTAACAATTCATAGACATACGATCGCAGCAATCGCGGTTGATATGCTGTCAATTTTTGAAGAGTTACGTTGTCTGTCTCCGAAACCCATCATCAGATCTTTTCGAAATTTAAATAGGACCATTTCGGAATAAACCCCTTTCGAACAAAAAAAGAATTTTGCAAATCCGTCAACATATGACGGAGTTATGCCCGAACATACATAAAAAAAAAAAAAAAATACAAACATCCGCATTGATAACCTCCTCCTTTTTCGAAGTCGGTTATTAAAAAATCATTTAAAGTCGTATAAATGCGCCTTAAAGTTTGGTACTAACTACATCACTTTCTAGTTATTTCTTGCGTGAAAGATCACCCAACATCACGCTATGTCGCAGGGGCATGTCAATTGTTCAAACTAAAACCATTTATTTCACTAACCATTTACAGGCACTTTTGAACTGTCTGGGAGTCTGTCAGATAGTCATAAAGTTGAAGCTATTTGCACGTTTCCACAGTCGTGTGACTTTTTCGTCTGTAGGATAATCTAATAAGACAGTGTGTTGAAAGAAACACTATTCAATGGATGTTTTTTGAACAGCAGATTTTTAGTTTTTACACGTTTTTAAGCTTCGCCCGTAACTATTTAAATAAATCTTAGAAGTTTTTGACCCACTTGCCAGACTCCGATTGAGCTGAAATTTTGCATTCATATTTAATTTGGATGAAAATGCTTGGTTAGGTGACGTCATTCTAAATCCAATATGGCGATCTCCCAAAAAGCGTGTTTTTAAGGTTCCGTACCCAAAGGGTAAAACGGGACGCTATTACTAAGACTCCGCTGTCCGTCCGTCTGTCTGTCTGTCCGTCTGTCACCAGGCTGTATCTCATAAAGCGTGTGTGGTGTGATGTCACGTACATCGGCACATCACGTATACATACACATAGTTTAAGTTAAGATAGGTAAGCTGTTTTCACAGTTTTATTGGCATTATATCACGTACATACTATGTATATATACGTTACTAATTAAAGGAGGAACACGAGTTGACTCATGGAGAAGTACACATCATGTCGTTTACTTAACCCTCCTTCCCTCCACATCGCACGTGATAGTTAGACAAATTTTCACAGATGATGTATTTCTGTTGCCGCTATAACAACAAATACTAAAACACAGAATATAATAAATATCTAAGGGGGCTCCCATACAACAAACGTAATTTTTTTGCTGTTTTTATAGATAATGGTACGGAACTCTTTGTGCGCGAGTCCGACTCGCACTTGTCCGGTTTTTTTAGTTTTTTTAAACTATAATATTTTTAAGGGATGGTACATGGTATGCCTACGTAATAAACGCTACGTAGATGTAGAATATATTTAGAGCATGTAACGCACACACACTTTAGCTAGAGCCACTGACCATGCATTTAAACAAACACTGTATTATGTAAATTTGAGAAGCTGCCTACGAGAGTTCTTGAAACTAATTTAGTGCTTATGTGCCTAGAACTAAAGTTCTTAGTCATATCAAATATGGAAGTTTCTGGGTACTCTCTATACCGACTTCAAGAGAGTTGGACTTCAAGAGGCCGCTTTGTGACGAGAATCAAACGGCCGCAAAAAGTACGCAGACGGTTTAGTTCCACTATTTCCGTCGAAGTTAATGAAAAGACTGTACCAGTTAGGGTTGCCACCTTTTTTTTGGCGAATTACAGTATTTCTTATAAATCATTCTGCGTCGAGGTGTGAGACAAGGGGACGTAATTTCCTCGAAATTGTTCTCTAACGCATTGGAAGATTTGTTCAAGACGCTGAACTGGGAGGGACGCGGCATTAACATCAACGGCAAATACATCTTACACTTGAGATTTGCAGATGACATCGTCATACTGGCTGAATCGCTGCATGATCTGCAGCAGATGTTGGACGGCCTAGTTGATTCTTCTGGACGCATTGGTCTCCGGATGAACTTGGACAAAACCCAGGTTATTTTCAACGAACACGTCACCCCGGGACCGATTGTTGTCAATGGCGGTGCTCTCAAGGTTGTTCGAGAATATGTTTACCTCGGGCAAACTCTGCAGTTTGGTAAAAACAACTTTGGGAGGTCAACAGAAGGATCCAGCTGGGCTGGGCAGCGTTTGGGAAGCTTCGACGAGTCTTCGCGTCGCGTATTCTACAGAGCCTAAAGACCAAGGTCTTTAATCAGTGCGTCTTGCCTGTTATGACTTACGGAGCCGAAACGTGGACACTCACAGTACGACTGGTCCATAAATTCAAGGTCGCTCAGCGAGCTATGGAACGGACTATGCTTGGAGTCTCATTGAGGGATCGAATACGGAACGAGGTGATCCGGCTGAGAACCAAGGTTCGACATAGCTCAGAGAATAAGCAAGCTGAAGTGGCAATGGGCCGGCCATATTAGCCGTAGAACCGATGACCGTTGGGGTAGACGTGTTCTCGACTGGAGACCGCGAATCGGCAAACGTAAGGTAGGACGCCCTCAGGCTAGGTGGAGCGATGATCTTCGCAGGGTGGCTGGTAGCAGCTGGATGAGAGTTGCCGAGAACCGAGCTGAATGGCTTGCAATTGGAGAGGCCTATGTTCAGCTGTGGACTGCTATAGGCTGATGATGATGATTATAAATCATTGCAAAAAATATAGTAGGTACTTTTGGAAAATTCAGGAAATATAGCACACAGTTATTTTCTAATTTGGGGTTTTTTTTGTAAGTTATTCCACAAAAATAAATGCGTTTTACTAACATATCTGTATATAGCATTTTTTATCAAATAAATGAAATCGAAATTTGAATTAACGATAAAATATAGTTTTTTTGCGTACTATATTATTTTTCTATAATCTATAATACAATTAGCAAAACATAGTACGACACTATATAATATAGTAAGGGTGGTAACCCTTGTACCTACCTTCATCAGGCTGGCTAAATCATTGAATATTTAAAACAGAATGGATGCCGGACCGTTTTAGTATATTGTAACGTGTAAAAAGCTGAAAATGACCTGACGATACTGAGAATAATTTAAACAAAACTGATGAAACGTTAAAAATTCATATTCAAATGTAGAGCTGTAATTAGTCTTTATCAGCAGTTAGACACTTTGGGACTGATAATAAATAGTAATAAATTGTTATCCGATGACCTAGTGAAGGCCGCAGGAATTAATAGTTTGCGAAAATAGCAATATTGGACCGGTCAACGACGTTTGGTGAGGTCTATGTCCAGTTGTGGTCGCAAGGATAGGTCAGTCAGTTAGACATAAGTAATAGCAGTTCCCATTGCTATTACTCAGGCCTCCTCTCTGTGAGAGTGTGTGGGCCGTAATCCACCACGCGTGCCCAATGCGGCTTGGTGAATGTCACATACCTTCGAATTTTTGGTTCTAGGATGTGCTGGTTTCTTCACGATGTTTTCCTTCACCGTTTTGGGAGCAGTGGTGATAAAATAATTTACACAAATTAAAGCGCCTGCCTGAGTTTGAATCCACGACCTTCGTCTCGTAAGTCAGAGCCTAGCGTCCTTAATCGCAATGAAACATACCTATGTCAATCAGGAATAATGTAGCTTTCCACTGGTGGAAGAATTTTCAAATTAGGTTCAGTAGTTCCAGAGATTACTTCCAACTTACAGATCCAGAGATTACTTACAAACTATTTACCTCTTTATAATATTACTAGCACTTCGCCCGCGACTTCGTCCGCGTGGATTTCAAAAATGACAAACCTATGACACTTACAAATAACGAGGCTTTCTTTTGGAAAAAGAACTTTCAAAATCGGTTCAGTAGATCCAGAGATTACCTTAAGATTAACCTCACTAACTTTACCTGTTTATAAAGAATAAAATTTATTTAGCAACAGTACACGTAACACGCACGGTATACAGAAATAGCAATGAAGTATGATGTAAAGATAGATTTTTTTTTGGCGGGATGGAAAATCATCCAATGACATCTCCCGCTCTGGGTGGAGCGGGAAGGCATGTCAGACTCTTACTGACTAAAACCCACCCTTGTTCCTTCCCTGCCTGAGTGCCCAGGGGAGCGGTAACTCTAGACATATGTATAGATAGTATGGATAAATCCTTCAATAACACACAAACACCTGACACAGGTGCTTGATACATATTTGTAGTTTATTCATTACACCTTGACAACAAACTTTTTTGTTTAAACTCTAAAATTAATACAGTGTGTGATTACAGGTTTTATTATAACAAATGAGCCTCGTGAGTGACGCGAAATGTTGGAAACTAAAATAACAACAGTTTTCGTCGCTACTAAAATAAATCACAACATAGCTTACGGCCAACTAACATTGTAACTTGAGTTTAGAAAGAAAAATATCATGTTTGAAGCTTCTGATATTAGTTAATTTAATCCGTCAGGCCCTGGAATAACAGACAATTAAAACCCTATTATCGCGTCCCCGACTGGGGACGCATGGGGCCTAAAGCTAGACCGTGCTATCGTGGAGTGTTTTAAAGTAAAGAGGTTTTACGGTCTGGAACTCATTTAGTTTACTTCAGAGTTGCATTACAACATAAAATTGGATTTAGAAAATGTGTGACTCCCGTTCTATCGTGGAGTGTTTTAACGTAAAGAGGTTTTACTGTCTGGAACTTATTTAATTTACTTCAGAGTTGCATTACAACATAAAAATTGGATTTAGAAAATGTGTGGCTCAATAGGACAATTGTAATAAGTTTTGACAGCCTACGCAGGTACTTTCAGCCTTATTTATAAAACTCGGTAACCATGTGCTCAGTTTGTGGATTCTAAATTCAAGGTAACATACGTCTCATCCATGAAATTCAACTGTACGAGTATATAGGACAAAACCTCCTTTAAATGATTAGTCATCACTTTACCACCCACATCTACCCTTTTTCCTGGTATAAAATAAGAACCTGCTTATCATTGTTTAAACTAACCATAATTATGGTTATTTATTTATAAATAAGGCCCAAAGTTGAAATTAATAAATGGATGTAGTTGTGGGTGGTGATTATTTGATTGTTTTGGTGTAAAGTAAATTTTCTTTTCTATATAGTATGCGTGCCTAGAAGTAACCTATTATTGCATTTTAACTAATACTCGTAAGTTAACAAATCATCTTACCTTGATTTCTTATTAGTACCAATAACGTTGTCAGAAAACTCTCTAACAAATTAAACCGTCTAAGCTACCACTCTACACTCGTATCTATAACTTGACATGGCGTAAGGGGTTCACTGCCAAATATTTATCACTATAAAGAACAACACAGCCTCAACTTCCCTGTGTTCAAACTATGCAAATAAGCTTATTGAAAAAGTAACATTGCCAATGATTGTGTAGTCGAATATGTAGATTTAATTATTGAATAGTCGAGGACATTAAAATGTATGAGTCTAAAGAGGCTTAATTTCGGGTAGAAACTTTTTATTACTAACACACTTTTTAATTACAAGCTTCATCAGTGACTACGTAAAAAAATCTTAGAAGTAATATTTGACCCACTTCCCGGTTTCCGATCAAGCTGAAATTTTGCGTACATGTTTAGTTTTGATGACAGTGCATGGTTAGTTAAGTGACAACTTTCTTAATCTAATATGGCAGACTCTAAAAGATGGCGGTATATTTATTTTGTATGCATTCCCATGATATGGGTATCTAATGAAAGGAATTGCTGAAAAAAAAACACGAAAAATAAAGTTGGTTTATAGTTTTTATAATCTATGGAAAATTATTGGTTCCGAATCCGCATGTGACATAACACTAGGCTGCAAGAGCGACCTTTACGTAACCCCGGTAACCCTGCACCGTTTTAGATTTTACTAGCTGTAGGCTGTTTGGCTTGGAAATAGGTATGCGGCAAACAGAAGGTTAGAAAGTTGGAAGGCAGAATTCTACCGAGATTTAGTTTTGTCGCGATAGTTAGCTTGATAATATTGTTTGTGGTTTATAGTCAAGGGCTTCAGCCTTGAAAGTTGCACTGATCTCAAGACGGTGAAGGAGAACATCGTTAAGAAATTGTCATGTCCTAGAGCCAAAAATTTGAAGACTTGTGACATCCCGACCAACCCGCATCAAGGCGGCGTGGTGGACACGACCTAGTCCTTCTCACTGAAAAAACAGGACACCTTTGTCCCAGCTGTAATATCATTAGATTTTATCATGACGTTATGTTATTTTTTATTCAGATAGGTAATGTTTAAACGACTTGCTGACAAAGTTCATACAAAATAGTTAATTTTCGAAGCCTTCACTAGTAAAATCAATGGGGAAAATACATATAGGTATCTCAAAAGCAATAAAGTCAAACCCGCTGAACAATATAGAATAAAAAAATTAAATTTAAAAAACCCCCGACACAAAATAGTAAAAATAGTATGAACCTAAAAAGCCTCCTTTTTTGATACCCATATTGAGGGAGTTGTGAAAAAATACGTAATCCGCCATTTTGTGGCGGCGGCCATCTTGGACTGATTTTAGTCAAACATAACTTAGAATTATTTATTTTTTTCAGTTTATGCACCTGCCATGTTATCTCTCCACCACCCTTGGTTGACTGGTAGAGAATACCTAAGGCATTAAGTCCGCCTTTGTACATTTGTGTTGCATGAAGTTTTAATAAATAAATAAATAAATAAATAAAACTCCTGACTAATTCACCTTTCAAACAAATGTAAATAAAATCATATTCGGTTTATCCGTTCGGAAACTACGATATCCGACACCCCGTTGTTTTTGCGTCGGGGGTTAATTACTACTTGTTGTTATTGTGTTAGTTCTTTCTTTTTAACACGTTTTTTTAGCTTCATCTGTAACTATGTAAGCAATAAGAGGAGCTCGTGGCTAAAGTAATAACAGCTGCACGGGTCGATCCATCAGGTTAAGCTACGCTTGCCGGGGTTGGTCTATGGATGGGTGACCATCTTGACATACCGAGACTCCTCCGTGCCTCGGAAAGCACGATAAGCCGTTGGTCCCGGCTGTCAATCTTGGATCTTTGACAGTCGTTACGGGTCGTCAGAAGCCCGAAAGTCTGACAACAAGTCTTACCAAGGAGTATCGTATTACCCAGTAACTGGGTTGGGGAGGTCAGATAGGCAGTCGCTCCATGTAAAATACTGGTATTACCGGTTAGACTGGAAGCCGACCCCAAGATAGTTGGGAAAAGGCTAGGCAGATTGATTGTAACTATGTAAGCATGTACTATGTAATATCTTCGAAGTTCAACTTTGCATTGTTGTTTACTTTGGATGACAATGCATGGTTAGCTAAGTGATATCATTCTAAATCAAATAAGTATAGCGGCCTCCCAAAGATGGCGAACTAGTTATTTTTAGGGTTCCGTACCCGAAGGGTAACCAGCGGGACCCTATTACTAAGCATCCGCTGTCCATCCATCGCCCAATTGTGGGAGAGATTGCGGGACACACGTGGCTAATTTGTACGGGATCAAGAAGCGCCTGCGGATGATAAAATAAGATGGCCAAGGGAGCTACGTCCGCACGCGCCTTACGATTCGGCCCGTATAACTTCTATGTTTTTTTTTTTTTTTTTTTTTGTGGGGTGGGAAATCATCCTATGACTTCTCCCGCTCTGGGTGGAGCGGGAGGGCGTGTCAGACTCTTACTGACTAAAACCCACCCCTGTTCCTTCCTGCCTTTGAGTGCCCAGGGGCGAGGTAACTCTGTTTCGAATTTATCCTCAACCCCCGGGCAGGCATCGGCCCTGACGGGCCCCGTCTCTTGCTGACAACTCTTTGAGGCGCGCGTGGAACACTACGCGCCGTCGACTCTCGGGCCTGGTGCTGATCGGACGGCGAGTTACCCACTACTCGCCGTCCGCAGGCCCGGGTCTACGGTGGCCGGAGATCGTCTCGCGGCGCCGGAAGGCCCCGGCGTCTCCTGAGGCGGCTGCTGCTGAGGGCGTGAGGGCGACTCCGTTGTTGGTGCTCTCTCACGCGTCCCGCCTCCGCCTTCGCGAGCATTACTGCTTCGCAGAAGGAGGAGACGGCTTCCCATTCCCTCTCGCTCTGTACCATGGCCTGAACCAGGGCAGGGCGCGAGAGGTCGCTGCCGCCTATCGCATCCACGAGGACACGGCGTTGCTCCGCCCAAGCGGGGCAGACCTCCACCGTATGCTCCACCGTGTCCTTCTATAACGTGTAACTTCTATGTTGGAAGGGCCATGGGAAGGTGGAGGGAGTGTCCATCCATCCATCTGTCCTTCCGTCCGCCCGTCTGTCTGTAAGCGGGCTGTATCTCATGATCCGTAAGAGGTAGACAGTTGAAATTTGCACAGAATGTGTAAGTATTTCTGTTGCCGCTATTACAACAAATAATAAAAATAAATTAATAATTAAAGGGGCTCCCCTACTAGAAAAGTGTTTTTTTTTGCCTTTTTTGCTTGATCTTAATAATGGCAACAAGTAGAATGATATGTGTATCAAATACATGGGTTTGCTGAAAATAATTCGTAGAATAAGCGTTTTTTAAACTATAATATTTTATTGTACTAAGAATAAAGTATCATTCAAAACCAAAACTAGCTCAGTATTTGGCACTCTACCTAAATTAAACATACTTTATCCCAGTCCGCAGCTGGGACTGGGACGCAGTGTTATTTCTCTTTGCCCTATTAGGTCTTGCGCTCATTAACAGTATGTTTTCTTTGTCAAAAACACGTTGGCACAGTTCTAAAGAATAGCCAAGGCCAAGCCTACACGGAATGGCTTATAAGTAAGCATGAAGATAGGTTCCTACTGTTGTTCACTTTTACATAGGAAATATGAGGTGGCAAGTGCACATAGCAACGCTATTTTTGTTTTCTGCAAACACTTCAAGGTCAACTAATGCGATAACAACATAATCTATAGTACTAGTAAATGTCCCACTGCTCATAACACAAAAAAGGGTTCCGAATAAATTATGTTTTTTTTTCAAGCTGTAAACTGTTACAGGTTTTCCTGTATATTTTTTTTTTATTTGCCCCACGTTAGGAATTTCTCCTATCTAAGTAAAGAACTATAATCAGTATATTATTCAAAATTTTAAACTCATTAGTTTTGGAGATTATTTGAATTATTGAAAAAAATACATTTGTTAACCTCACGCGTACCCTTTCATTAGATAATGGTGCCGATTCTCTTAATAATTACTAAACTAAAATTAGAGAATCGCTGTCTTTTACTAAAAGGCAGTGCGAGAAAAGGACGGCTATAGCTATGAACTAAGTTAGAGATGTCAAACTAGTTTACGCCTTGCGCATCACCGTGTTTTTAATCGACATGTTTTTACGTGTACACTTAATTTGTATGGAAATATTAGTTCAACTAAATTTGACAGCTCTAATTTACGTCCGTCTCTTTCTTGTTTTATGAGAGAAAAAGATAAGTTTTAGTTCGTACAAAACAGAATCCGCACCTAGGTATGTCTCACGGTGCATTTTGAAAAACCTTTATTTTTAATCTTCCGATTTTCACCCCAAAAGTGACCCTCATATTCCAAATTTATTTATTTACGTCTGTGTTTGGGTCACAGATATTCACGTGTGTACCAAATTTTTACTCAATCGATCTTGTAAATGCGGACCAAATCGGCTGTGCCAGACCGATAGACACACGAGTGATCCTATTAGGCTTCCGTTTTTTCATTCGGAATTCAGAACCCTAAAAAACAACGTTATTTTTACATTTATCGACTTTTCTTTAACTTTTGAAGAAGTCCTTGTATCATCATCACCATAATTTCACCCGTAAGATGTCCACAGATGTACAAAGACTGTCCCCACGCGTCACTACAGATCCCAGTCTTGTGTTACTGGCATCCAGCGGCCTCCCTCAGATAAAGTTTTTAATACATAAATAATTCAAGGCAATGCTTTAATCTCCGGTCCACCACAGCAACCACACATAAACAAAACACAAAAGTACAAAAACAAACAAACACAAATTTTATTCGCCCAATAACAGAGAACTTGAGCGAACATTGCTCTCACACACACAAGCAAGCAAACAAACCAAAACCCACAAATTACTTTTTCCCGTGGCTGGGTGTTTCAGTATAGTACTGTAGTTCCCTGAACGACACACAACCATAGTGCAGTGTTTTAAGTAATTAACAACCTGTGAGTATTGTTCGCGAATATTCCTGTAAATAAGGGGTTATTCTGTTTCCATTTGTTTTATTTCGGCTTGTTATTTTGAGTGGTTGATTTCAATTTACTACGTTGGTGTCAATTTGCTATCGTGTTCGACAAAATAGGTACCTTTTGGAACATTACCTATGGTCACACAAACGATAATTTTGCACTTTTTAACTTATGTAAAATTTTGTAATGTTGAATTTCATTTAATCAGTATTGCATATCCAACTCAATTTTTGGTATTCCGAAACGTCTATTTTTAACCGATATTATTTTTTGTGAAAACAGGAAAATTTTCACTCATTGTACCTATTTGGAATTTTGTATGCTTACTAATATTGTGTATAAGCAAAGTATCAACAGGTAAAAACGACCCGAAAACCCTCATAATACCGGTAAACCAGCCCTTAAGCTTCCTTAATTTGATATCGATCCCAAAATTAAACTTGTCCAAAGATATTGACGTCAATAGCAGTAAATATTTTACAACCTACCACTAAACTCACATGTAAAATCTTTTCAGTTCCGAAATTGGAACTAGCTAACCTCAATATGCCTGAAATCTAAGAATGGGTTGTCAAGGAGGCCAGCTACTTGCATTTCAAATTTTCAATAGACTGGGAACCCTGTTTCCGTCAATCAAAGATGTTAGGAGAGGAAATTCGAGGGAACAGCTGACTCAATTTGTTTTTAATCATTTAGAGTTGAGTGTTAGATAGAATACCGAATTTGCCAATAGAATTATTAATAATTATCATCATTCTCCTGCCCTTATATATATATCCCAATTTATTTGGGATCGTCGCAACATGTCTTTTTCTTCCATACGCCTCTATTAGTCGTCATCTCTGTAGTCACCCCCTTTTTACCCATATCCTCTTTCACACAGTCCAACCGTCGTTTCTTTGGCCTTCCCCTACTCTTATAGCCATCCACATACACAAGACTCTCCTCACGAAATTTTCTTCATTCCTCCACATCACATGCCCTACTACGACAACCGATTTCCACATAACTTTTCAGTCAGCGGTGCCACTTTCAGACTTCCTCTTATATATATCATTCCTAATTCTATCCATGCGCGTAACATCACACATCGCTCATAGAATTATTAATATTAACACACAAAACAAATTAATTTACAGTTTTTCATAGTAAAAAATATACAAAACAATTTCATATTTTACACGCTCCGCTCAAAATATAGTGCATAACCAAATTATTCCACCGGGCTTAAAAGCTTAGGTAGGTTACACAAAAATCCGATATCAATTTTGTAGATCCTACACGCCATTATTTTTGTCCACACACTATAAAATAAATCGGATACCGAGAGCTTAATCTAACAGACTCGATACATCAACAATTGTTGGATCAATCGATTCTTCGAACGTTGTACAGTGTAACAGAAAACCGAATTGAACGTTAATAATAAAGTTCGCCAAGAAATAACAGAGCCTTATAATATTTCACGAAGTTCTTGAAATTCATTGGTTAGCAATTTTCTGTTTTGTTACGGTATCTGCCTTGAATATTGATTTTATTGCAATCTAAGATAATGGTTACTGTAACAAAATTAAAAGTTTTAAATAATTTGCAAGTCTATAGAACAATCCTTTTTTCATCTGATTTATAACTTCGTAGAAACTTAGTGAATAATGTTCCAATTTAGTCAAGCGAATAAATTCATTAAAGACTTAGCTAAATCAATTCAGTGCAACGTTTATTGCTTCTAGCGTCTAAGAGAATATTCTTCAGCCTGAACGTATCAAACTTAACTGTACAAGACTCAATCGGCCTAAAGTATACCTACATAAGACGCCTGAATCCATCTCCCCTGAAGCGAACATGAAGCGAAGTATCATTATCAATTTATGCGATCTTAGACGAGGAACTGCTTCTAAAGTAAACTTCTTCATGCATCAATTCAAAGCGAAGTTACTACCATACATAAATTGAACACCCGACCAACCAAAAATCAAGAATACACCATTTATGAAACATAGAAATGTCACAAGAGTGACTCGACAAATTGTAAATATTGAGTTAACAAACTTTTTAATTTCAAACCACTCAAAGCATTTTATGCATATAAAAAGCCGCGTGAACCTAACGAAATTCCTGCACCAGCCTTGTTTGAAATAAATAATACACAGCGGAGAGCTAAGCCGGTGTACTGCGCAGTGGTCCATTTCTCCCGTTCCAGTTACAGGGACCTGGCTCAGTCGGCGCTCACGTGTCGAGAGCTCTCGACCTTTGCCGAGCAACCAATCGACACGAATCTAAAAAGCGCCTTTGAAGCGGATTATTCAAATAAAAACAAAACAACGCGAAATAAAAAATATAATGTGAAAAGTGAAGTTCCATCAAAAAAAAAATTTTCAAAACAAAAATGCAAGAGTTTACAAATTAGTTTGCGAGCGCGAAAAAAGTGAACAGCTATGATCAAGAAAAGTTATCAAGGCGTGTTTTTAAGCTTCGTTTCCATATCCTTCTGCTGTCAAATCACTGAAACTATAGCGAAGAGTGCGAGTAGATTCATTGGTAAGTACTTAATTAACTTTTCAACAATTTTCGTGTACTCCTAAAGGCGTATCGACAGGATTTACGTTACAAAAGTACTATAAATCGTGTCAATACATGAATAATTAATGATAAGGCGTTTTACACTTAGGTCTCAGAGGTGTAAATTATTTATTTACGCACATCGTACGAGACCTAAACCTTGAATCTCGCACTTAACTGAAGATTTAACTACTAAGCCTTCGGAGAGATTGTTTTATACTACAAGTTTTAGTGCCGCGTGAGAATGTTAGTATTGTAAAAAAGTACTGTAAAAGTCTTTGCCAAAACTCCGCTCGGAAAATTGAATACATTATTTTTCCGTCCGTGACAGAACTCGACGTTGCAGGTTGCATTTAATTATTTCTCAAAAAAGGTATTTTCTTAATGTATTTTCAGCGAAAAGGTTCAATACGACGACTTACTTTTATCCTCCTTTGCAACGGCTTACTGGAAAACGTTGAATATTGCAGAGACTACGAGAGTGCTAACGCGTTATCTCCTTAGGGAATAAGCAGCTCTGGAGGCATTGATGCGACTCGGTCTTATCTGAAATAATTTAACAGCTCTATTGAAACGTGCAATATTGAGAAATACATAAATATAATATGAAAGTTATGTAAGAAGCGTATTAAAACAATAAAGCTTAATTGCGATTATTTTTTAGCTCAGTATTATGCCAACTATTTATGTAAAAAGTTTCAGCCGGCGTATATTACTTTAATTTTTTATGTGTATTTCTTTCCTCTCGTTTTCCTGTAATCTGTGGAAGTGATTTCGTGAAATGGGACGGAAGTGTGTAACAGGAAGCCGTGGAATCTCGCGCTATTTGATTTGACCAATAAGCTCGCGCGGTGGTAGAGATGGCCGTCAGATGGCAGAGCGCGCGCACGATAAGTCTGCGCGCGGTCGAAATTGGAACTCATCGTTTTAATTTTATTTTTCAGGATAGAATGTTAATGTTGCTTAATACCAAGGTGAGATGTCAAATTTTACCCATCATATGCAACTACTGTAAGTAAGGCTCGCTCGTTTTTTTTTTACCACTTTTGCAACCTCCCACACCCACAAACACCACTACTTGAGCAGCTGAGGGTCGGTTCACTTATTAGTCTTATAAGATCAATTTATCGACATCAACATCAGTCGTTTACTATGACTTTTGTATTTGCAACGGTCTCTTCCGGACTATAATTATCTACGGGGTGTAACGGAAAGTTGTGGCCATATTTTAAGAACTGCATCTGCCCATCAATATGGACACATTTCTTCAAGAAAACCTGAGGAAATTCTTTTTAAAAAATTTAATATCAGGTCAAATTTTTTTTTTGAGAATTTTCTGTTTTTCTTAGGAAAAGCTGTTCATTTCCATGAGCAGAACCGGTGCTTAAAATATAACACCTTTCCGTCACACGCCCTTTATAAACGCACATTAAAATATTGAAACGTACTTAACACTTTTCTGCCAATTAACTTTGACATTTACAACTCGATTGTTACAAGCCTCTTTTTAACATAAAAGAGAGAAACATTTTCTCCATTTGCAAGTACCCTTGAAAATTGAGCTCTTGAGCGCAAAATTACCTTCTTCGACGACGTAGGCCCCTTAGAAACTAATGAAAAGATAATTACTCATCAAAATACTACTCCAAAGGCATTAAATGACACCATGACATCAAAAGCTTTACGTTGGGTTATTATTATTTCAAATTCTCGGCGATTTTCATGAGGCTTTAATTAGCAGACGTGTGAAGCATCTCTCTTCATCTAAAATGTATATTTTTGCATAACATGCATACACTGTTAGGCTGGTGTTTGTGACGTCATATTATTATGTGAGTGATAAACTGGGAATTGTGAAATGGATGACATGGGAATTATGGTCGTTGGAGGTAGAGTTTCGAGACTTTCAGGTGATATTGTCAGCAAAGAAATTTGTTTGTAACCAGTTGTATGTATGTAGGTCGGGCTGGTTTCCGTAACTCCACGCTCAAAGCGCGTATTTTGCGTAACCACTTATGAAATTAACTTTCTTTGCAAAATGTATACAAAATACATTATATTTTATCGTTGAAGCAATAAAATAATATCTTACACAAATACACAGTTTACTATTTATATCAAAGGATTGTTGCAATTTAAATACGTGTAGGTACTAGTAGAAATATAACAAAACGTCGAGAAATACTGTTAACTGCTTAGTTAATTATTTCTTTTGTTGACTATACGTTTTTAAGGTCTAGATGCAAAATAAACTATTTACTTATTTTTACTATTGTACTATGAGGATTTGTCAATGTCTAGTAGGTATTTAATGTATTGATTTATCAATTACCAATACAGCTCTGTTCTCGATACTTACGGTTGTAGATAGGTGCGTTTTATTATTCATCGATGAGTATTTTCGTTCGAAGCTGAAATGTTATCGATAGAGTGTAATGGTAGGATTCCCTTCCTGTTTCAAATTTTTGTGTTCTTGAAGGCAAATTTTGCCTTTTTTACTGTAGGAAATCATCAAATTACTTCTCCCGCTCTGGATGGAGCGGGAGGAAGTGTCTGACTAAAACCTTGCCCTTTGCGTTCCAGGGAGGTAACTCTTTCGTACAATCCCGCAAGAGCCTAGAGCTTAGCCCAGCATATTGTAACCTGGGTCTTTTATGAAGCTCTAAGTCGATTTTACAATCAACCATAAAGACCATATCTGTAATAAATATCCAATACAAAATTTATGATTTTAAAACCCTAGTCTAGCCTTCGAAATAATCTCACCATCATCACCTCGATCTCTTCACAAGACGTTTTTACGGTCAATAATTGTTCCACCCAATAAGTGTAACGAAAATCCAATATAAGATTTATGATTTTAAAACCTCAAATAAATCCTTCTTGGAGACTGTCCAGTTCAATTTACCACTAAATATAGCTCTGCCATTACCTGCCTGCCTTACCAAGTTCGCTAAAGTATCCTAGTGCTACATGCCTGGGTGACTCGTGTGTAGCCACCCTAAGGTTCAACTTAGTGAAACGCATTGCTTAATGGTGCTTGTAATTGTTTAGCTGACTACTTATCACTACGCTGCACTGATGCAAGGTTCACTTAGCGAGATTATGATGTTAAGTTCTGTTGGGGGTTTGATGAATGTGTTTTGGTTGGCTTTTTGGCGCGTATCTAATGTCCATTTGGGAAGGGCCTCGATAAAATATCTAACATTAATAAAACGCATTGCTTAATAATGCTTGTAATTATTGAGCTGACTAGCTATCACTACACTGCAGTAATGCATGGTTCACTTAGCGAGATAATGATGTTAAGTTCTGGTGCGGACTTGGTGAGTGTGTTTTGGTTGGCTTTTTGGCGCGTATCTAGTGTCTATTTGGGAAGGGCCTCGATAAAATATCTAACATTAATAAAACGCATTGCTTAGTCTTGCTTGTAATTGTTGAGCTGCTAGCTATCACTACGCTGCACTAATGCATGATTCACTTAGCGAGATTATGATATTAAGTTCTGGTGCGGACTTGGTGAGTGTGTTTTGGTTGGCTTTTTGTCGCGTATCTAGTGCCCATTTGGGAAGGGCCTCGATAAAAAATATCTAACATTAATAAAACGCATTGCTTAGTGGTGCTTGTAATTGTTAAGCTGCTAGCTATCACTACGCTGCACTAATGCATGATTCACTTAGCGAGATTATGATGTTAAGTTCTGGTGCGGACTTGGTGAGTGTGTTTTGGTTGACTTTTTACCCGACTGCCCCAAAAGGAGGGTAATGTTTTTCGAGAGTATGTATATGTGTGTATGTCTATTTCTTTGGCACGCGCTGCAGCCTAAACGGCTGGATGGATTTTAACAAATGCGCTATTATTAGATTGGTCTTGACCGCCGAAGTGACATAGGCTTATGAATTTTGAAAAAAAAAAACAAAATGGCGACCGCCATTAGGGTAAGTGTAGTCGTATTGTTTGTGACCGGGTCATGTGGGGTGTCAAATTAAAGAGCTCGAGGAGACGACTCCAAAAACTTAACTCACAAAAATGTAGGAAATAAAGGAACATTTTAGTTGGTTTTTTGAAAATTTGCATTTAGTTAACTTGTTGGTGAGTAGGTACCGTATACCTAAAGTTTATTTGGAAAGGGGCTCGATAAAATATCTAACAATCGGCGAAAACAATTGACGAAAAATGGGATTGACAAGCGCCAGCGAAATGTCATGTCAATCTCAAACAATTTGAACTTTTTACAATCGACATCTCAAAAAAAATAGTAAGTAATTAGTAATGATTAAAACAATGCACAGTATACACAAATTAAACTTTTCGCGTGGTCAATATAACTTCACTTCTTGCTACTACAGCATGTCGGAGACGCTAACTCATAATTTTTTCCCCTTCCAAAAAAAGTCCAACATTCACATGGTATACATGTCCACAAGCCGCTGCTCGTCACCAATCTGGCGCAACACGTAACTAGCATGTCGGTGACGTGAACCCATGAGTCTTGCCGCTACCAAAAATCGCTCAACGCGGCTAAACAAGTTTTCACTTCAAAAATGTCACTTTTCTCAAAGCCAGCTTCCATAATCACCATAAATTACTTGTTTAGTTCAAATGGTCTGAAAATCTCTAATTCTCAAACTATCTAAAAGAGAGAGCTCTGTTTCGATGACCGTTCTGAGGTTTAAGTCGGTAAGAATGTGAAACTTTCAATAAAAACACAATTATATCAGTCCCAATATTTTGTGATAACGAATTTTGCTGTGTCATAAATATGTAAGTATTCTATTTACGGTTATAAAAAAAACAACCGACTTCCAACTAAAATCTCAGTAACATGGAATTTGAACATACTCGTAATTGGAGAAAACCAATACATCATCTATCTATACGTATTTTTTGTTTTCGTCCAGTTTCTCAAAAAGCACTGAAGCAATATCGATAAATTTTTCATCATTTCATTTTATATGGGATCACCTCGGGAGTATATACTTTCGGATAAAAAAAAATTGAAAATCGGTGCACAACTGACCAAGAAATCGGCGGACATACATAAAAAAAAAACATACATTCAGTCGAACATAGAACCTCCTCCTTTTTTCGAAAGTCAGTTAAAAAATGGAATAAAAACATATGCACTAAGTGCAACAGACTAATTACCTAACAAACTATTATACTATAGATGCATATTATATCTACCTAGGTATGTGTAAATTGAATACAGCATCCCTGAGGTCTTAATAGGCTATAATTGTGGTCGGATATTAAGACACAGTCATTAGTCTGCACTGATTATGTTCATTGTTGTTCGATCACTAATTTCAATATTTAATTATTCACTTAGTCAGAGGGAAAATCCCAAGTTCTCACTGTGGACAAAAGGGATCGACCCTTGATGATGAATTCAACCAGCCGTAGTAAGCTTTAGAATCCTTAGGTCACTGTTCCACGGTTCAAACACATTGATCCATTTTAGTTCTATTTCTTCTTTTCGAGTCGTTGGCATCATTCTATATAACTAGCGCCCCGCACGGGTACAAATTATATACCTAAACCTTCCTCATGACATCATAGACATTCTATTGGTGAAAACCGCATGAAAATCCGTTCAGTGTTTTTTGAGTTTATCGCGAACAGATGTGGATGGATGGAGAGGGAGAGGGAGGCCAAAGAAAGGATGGATGGATTGTGTGAGGAGTGATATGAAAGAAAAGGGAGTTAGTGATAGCGTGACGGCTGACAGGACAGAATGGAAGAAAAAAACGTGTTGCGCCGACCCCAAGTAACATGGGATAAGGGCAGGAAGATGATGATCGCGAACAGATAGATAGACGCGGTGGCGGACTTTGTTTTTAATCGATTTCGTAAAAGGAGGAGGTTCTATGTTCGACTGTATGTAAGTTCTTTTTTTTTCTTCTTTTTTTTTATATATGTCCACCGATTTCTCCGTCAATAGAGGACCGATTATCAAAATTCTTTTTTTATCCGATAGAATATACTCCCGAGGTGGTCCTATATAAATTTTATCGAAATCGTTTCAGCGTTTTTTGAAAAACTGAACAAAAACAAAAAATACGTTTACCTAGGTGACGTTTTGGTGTTCTCCAATTACGACTATGTTTAAATTCTACGTTCCATGTTATTAGAGTTTTTAGTTCTGGGGTTCTGGGCCTGCAGTCTCGACATTCATAACGATCACTACGTTAGCTACCGATCGCTAAATTACCAGCCGTGAGGAAAAATTTTAGACCTTAGCCTGATAAAAATAATTGATTTTCTTGAAATATGTACAGAGACGGCGTAAATTCCAACTTGCAAGGACTATTTTACATGAAAACTTATAATTTATTTAAATTGTAATGAATATATTTACCGCTTGTAACAATTAAATTAACTTGTCAAAATATAAAAGGACATAAAAGTTTGCCTCCTTGCAACATTATTTTTTTAGCGACCGATCGTTAGAACATAGCGATCGCTATCAATGTCGAGACTGCAGGGCCTGTGCTAACAACTAAAAAGTGAAATATAAAAATAAAAATTACAAAAAAAACAATCGACTTCCAATAAAATACAAACGCCGACTGCCGAAATTAAAGTTATTTTTTTATTTTTAGTGTCTTTTTTTTTGGAAGTCGGTTGTTTTTTATGTAAAAAGGTTTTTATTATTTGTAGTGATAGTGATTTTGATTCAGTAGGTAGCCATATTAATACTCGTAGCAGCCTCAGTGTCGTTCATTAGATTCTTAAATGTGCTCATGTATGTACTTCGAGCACTTTAGTCGAAAACTGCAGAAATTACCTTGCAAGATTCACTATTATCTTTACAAGATTGTCATCTTCATCATCATCAGCATTTTACTTCTGCACATAGGTCACTTAACTCGATTCTCGGCCACTTCCATCCAGCTGCTACCAGCTAATTTAATTTGGTTGTTACATCGTCATCTAGACCAAACCGTGTGTTTCCGACGTTAGACAAAAAGGATGATTCCTTTAGCTAGCACTTCTGAAATGCTTCGAAAAAAAATAAAACAGCAGTTTTCTAGCCAGCACTTTGTAACAGTAGCACTTTACCTAGCATAGGTGTTATCCTGCCATCCGTCGATCATTAGGGCGTTGTCTAGAGTGATCGCGCGGTGACTGAGCGGGAGCGAGCGCGGTGGCGAGCGCGGTAAGGTGGCCACAGTGCATCGTGTGTTGTTATAGCGGGCAGTAGAGTCTAGACGTGTTTCAGGGTGAAACATAAGACTATCGCTAGCTAGCGCGGCCGCTCCGCAGCTCCATCTCGTAGCGCCACAGTTTCTTTAGTATGAACACTCCTCGTCGGAGTCATAATAAGAATATATTTGACTGTTTGCACCCGTCCTATAACCCACTCAAGTTCCTTACCCCAGAACCCTGGGCTCCATGGTAAAAGAATAGACGATCGCTCGCCGCTCCGTCATGATATGTCGAGCTAGGCGCCCGCTAATTTTACTTCAGTATGGACGCAACCCGCGGTTTCATAAATATGTTTGATACATAGCGCTCGCCTCAGCACCCGCTCTAGCTCCTCACCCTAGCCGCAGCCTAGAGCTTCGTAGTGTTGGAAGGATGCACCGCCTGCAGGTGAACGTCACGTCAAGATACGTGCTCTTTCCTCTATTCATTTATCTTCATTCATATTCGCTTACATGGCATGGTGGTTCCGACGGTTTTTGGACATGTTTCTCGAACATCAAGTTGTAACCTGAGAAGTTACAACGATTGCTTTTGCATTTAAAAATTGAATGTACCTAAGACGACTATATTTTTTTGACGTGACGGTAATATAACCCTAAAATTATACATATGTTGCGTTTATGTTAAATTATACATTAGATATACTAATTATCTGAGATGAAAAATAAATAATAGAGAGAGTAACGGAAAGGTGTGGTTTTATTTTGGGAACCGGTTCTGCCCCTGAAAATGAACAACTTTTTCAATGAAAAAAATAAAAAATTCTCAAAAAAAAATTGACTTTCCATACAAAGTTATCATCAGCTGATCAATATTTGTATGGGAGGTAAAAAGTTTTTTTGAGAATTTCCGCGGGTTTTCTTCAAGAAAGTTGTTCATACCGATGAGCAGATGCAGTTCTTAAAATATGACCACACCCTTCCGTTACACCCTGTTTAAAATGATAACTGGAAAACCTAGACCATGTCAAACAAGTTTAACAAACGTACAATGCAACGACCTTTTTACTCCGCGTTCCTTCTTTGTCTAAACTAATCCATTTTTCCTGCAAAAGGCCAACGAGCTGACACAGCTATTAGATTTTCAGACGGTAATGTTCAGTTCTGACTGGATGTCGAAATGTCAGTTTACTTTGCATTAAAGTACCATGAACAGTGTTTGCACTATTAGATTAGTCGTTTCCTTGTATACGAAGACTGAACGAATAACTTCTGATATAAATGGTCATTAAAATTGGTCAATACAGGTCAAAACGGCAGTTACGTGCAAAATATTGGCTACATCTGGTTAAATTGAAGGTCATACCCGACTCGTTATGAAAGGGTTGAGATGATTTTTACATTAGGTGTAACTTTTGTGAGGCATATTTAGTTTTACACACGCATTTTTTTCGGGTTTACTCGAGCGGTGTCGGTTGAGATGATGCTACTGCTAATTGTGTCATATGCAGTACCTACTAACTTTTTAATTGTATTTTATGCAGTACCTACTAACTTTTTAATTGTATTTTATGCAGTACCTACTAACTTTTTAATTGTATTTTATGCAGTACCTACTAGCTTTTTAACTCTATTTTATGCAGTAGGTACCTACCTACTTTTTTTATGGGCTTGGAAATCATCAAATAACTTATCCCGCTCTGGGTGGAGTGGAAAGGTGTGTCAGACTCTTACTGACTAAAACCCGCCCGCCCTGCCAAAGGCAAATGTAGGACATTTGCCTGTGGCAGGGCTGCGGGGTGACTCTTTCAAACTACTAGCTATTTAATTGTGTTTTATCCAGTACCTACTAGCTTTTTGATTGTATTTTATGCAGTACCTACTAACTTTTAATAGTATTTTATGCAGTACCTACTAACTTTTAATAGTATTTTATGCAGTACCTACTAGCTTTTTAATTGTATTTTATGCAGTATCTGCTCTGTCTGCGGCTTAGTTCGCGTGGCCTATCTCATGGATATAAAGTGGCCTAGGTATAACAGTCAGCGATAGTGTAGTCTATCAGTCAAAAAATTTTCGCAATCGGATCAAAACGTCCACTTATACCAACCTTTTAGAAATAATTAAACAATTTCACCTCTTTACAATATTCATTTAGACAATGCTTCCAATCAATCAACCCATTACCTACGTAATTATCTTTTCCAACTTGAATAAAGTAAGAAGTTACTTTTCACTGCCTCAATCACTCTACTATTTGTTCAAAAAGGGATACAAAATATCTTTAATTAAACCCAATATTGTGTACAGGGTAACTATTTGTACGAGTATTATTATATCAATATTTTAGGGAGTGAAATTACTTATGAATATGAACTAATTTTTATTGTAAAATCACGATTAAAATTATCTGTTACCTACATACTCGAGTTAAGGCGTATATAGCCGCCAAGTGGCGCCCTTATTGAATAAAAAATTATATCTTAGCATAGAAAATAAAGATTAAAGAATCCAATGTTGCGTTTGTTTCAAAAACGGCCGTTTTTGGTACTTTTGCTTACTACTTTGGATACGAAAGTTTTTGAGTCCTGTTTCAACAACGTAAAAATACCTTATCCTCTTTGTAAAAAACTCCACATAGGATTCTTTAATCTTTATTTTTACGCTTTACTACGATTTTTTATGCCACTTATGGGGAGGTAGGCCCTTAAATGATCATAAGTGAATTTATTGACAGATTTTTGTTTTCATGTTTCACAATTATTAATCCCATGATAAAACTTGTTAATAATCATCAGTCACTTGTTATGGGTCGTCAGAAGCCCGAAAGTCTGACAACCAGTCTTACCAAGGGGTATCGCATTACCCAGTAACTGGGTTGTGGAGGTCAGATAGGCAGTCACTCCATGTAAAATACTGCTATTCAGCTGCATCCGGTTAGACTGGAAGCCGCCCCAAGATAGTTGGGAAAAGGCTAGGCAGATTGAGTAAGTACTAAAGAAGAGAGCAAGGATATAGTAAAACACTGACTCCAAACAAAATCTTGTAGGTTAAAAAAAAAAAAACTATTTTTTATTTTTAGTATCTTCTCAGTAAATCCATTCCATTTGATACCCACATCATGGGAATGCATAGAAATAACTAGTCTGGTGGACTAGTTACCATAGTGGCCATATTACACTCACTAACCAACAACTAACCATGCATTGTCACCCGGGCCTGCGGACGGCGAGTAGCGGGTAACTCGCCGTCCGATCAGCACCAGGCCCGAGAGTCGACGGCGCGTAGTGTTCCACGCGCGCCTCAAAGAGTTGTCAGCAAAGGACGGGGCCTGCCACGGCCAGTGCCTGCCCGGGGGTGGAGGATAAATTCGAAAGAGTTACCTCGCCCCCGGGCACTCGAGGCAGGGAGGAGTCAGTAAGAGTCTGACACACCCTTCCGCTCCACCCTAGAGCGGAAGAAGTCATAGGATGATTTCCCACCCCCAAAAAAAAAAAAAAAAAAAAACCATGCATTGTCATCCAAACTAAACATATACGCAAAATTTCAGCTCTTTCGACACCCGGAAAGTGGGTCAAATTTAACTTGAGAAGAAAGAAAGAAAGAAAGAAAAATAGTTAATTATGCACAAACAAAACGCACATTAGAGAAAAATTAGACTAAAAAAAACAACCGACTTCCAAAAAAAAAATACACTAAAAATGAAAAAATAACTTTAATTTCGGCAGTCGGTGTTTGTATTTTACTTCTTCGTTATTTGACACTGACTTCCGAAATTAAAGTAATTTTTTAATATTTAGTGTCTTTTGTTTCTTATACCCCAGAACTAAAAACCCCAATAACATGGAACGTGGAATTTAAACATTTGGAGAACACAAGAACCTCCTCCTTTTTCGAAAGTCGGTTAAAAACGTCATCAAGATATGCGTATTTTTCGTTTTTGTTCAGTTTCTCAAAAAGCGCTAAAGCAATTTCGATAAAATTTATATGGGACCTCGGGAGTATATTCTTTCGGATAAAAAAAGAATTTTGAAAATCGGTCCACAACTGACGGAGAAATGCGCGGACATACATAAAAAAAAAACATACATACAGTCGAACATAGAACCTCCTCCTTTTTCGAAAGTCGGTTAAAAATATAAACATACAACGAAGCCAAAAGCCTCGTATTCAATCAATGAAAACTTCTAAATTTTTTTTACATAGTTACAGCCAATAAAAGCGTTTAAAAATCTGTTGAAACTTCCGTGAACACATAGGCACTTATAAAGCGTCTCATAAAAACTGTCCCGTCTTACCTTTGTAAAAACTTGGTTACTTCAGCAACTTTTAAAAGCATAAATAATGGACATGAATTAATCGCTCTGGAGACCAAAGTTGACTTAATTACCACTAGAAAGTTACGGGGAATCGATAAAGTTTCCCAAGACAGATATAAAGTAGAAGCTATACAGTATACTGGATTAAATTGTCTGTAGACTGTTAAAGGTAAGATGTCTTATTTACGAGGATGAAGTAAATATTTAAACATTACATGTACGAGTATATTCAATAATGTTCCAAGTAACTTCTTCTTGACGTTGAATCTTGGCTCGATAATCAAGAATCTACCAAGAGGGGCTCGTGGCTCGTTGGTAATGAAATCACGAATTGATAGAACAGTATGGTTTCTAAGGGATGTGCCCTAACCCGGGCCTGCGTACGGTAAGTAGTGGATAGCTCGCCGTCCGATCAGCACCAGGCCCGAGAGTCGAGGGCGCGTGGTGTTCCAAGCGCGCCTCAAAGAGTTGTCAGCAATCATGACGGGGCCCGTCATGGCCGATGCCTGGGTTGTGGATAAATTCGAAACAGAGTTACCGCGCCCCTGGGCACTCAGGGCAAGGAAGGAACAGGAGTGGGTTTTAGTCAGTAAGAGTCTGACAAGCGTTGTATAAAGGAGGTTCGGGGGTGGTCTTTTAAGAGCGGGAGCCTCTCCATGTTCTGCTGGTGATCACCGGGTGGTTTTAGTGAGGTAAAAATCCTACCCTCTCTGGTCTTTTTCCTTAAGTCCAGGCGCCTTTTGAAGGTTTCCCCCCGTTAACTAAAAAGAGACCTACTGGTTAAGCTGAATTGCACTGCAGTCAGTTCATCAGGTCGACCATCATCATCTTCCTGCCCTTATCCCATGTTACTGGGGGTCGGCGCAACACGTTTTTTTCTTCCATTCTGTCCTGTCAGCCGTCACGCTATCACTAACTCCCTTTTATTTCATATCACTCCTCACTCAATCCATCCATCTTTTCTTTGGCTTCCCCCTCCCTCTTCATCCATCCACATTTATATTCATAACTCTTTCAGTTACACGTGTTTCATCCCTCCTCTTCACATGACCATACCAAGACAAGCGGTTTCCTTTAACTTTTCTGTCATCGGTGCCTGTTTTAAACTGCCTCTAATGTATTTCTCACTTTATCCATTCTCGTTCCTCCACACATCCATGTAAACAAACATTCTCATCTCCGCCACATGCAATCTTTTTTCATCCATCTTTTTCACAGTCCACAACACAACACAACACATTCTGATCCATAAAGTACGACAGGTCTAATCACAGACACAAGCTCAAGTTAAAGTATACACTTGCAATTTATCAGTGAAACATACTCGTACTTAAGTAAGTATTTAGTACGCTTGTTACGTACATTTAGTATTCTTTATGAGCGTAAAGTAAAGTCTGGCCTAAAAATGTGCTGCCTTGAAACCAGACTTAGAACCTCAGGCTCCGTAACTGCGGTAAACAATCTCGCAGTATAATCCTAATTGCTTATTTTACGACACCTAAGGGAAAAGCAAAGTAGACCGTGTAAAACCTTCGAACTGAATGACAAAATGATGGGAAATCGGTAACCTACGTATACATATGTAGCACGAACCATATTTATGACACCGTAATTGTAACGTATTTTCAAATACTTACAATACTCTGTCCATGTAGTAAAAAATTGTCAAAGATAAAAACTTTTTACAAAAAAAAAATAGAACCGACTTCCAAAAAAAGTACTGTAGTAGTAGGTAGTAGTAGTGGGTTACGATAGGTAGATAGTACCCAGTACTTTTCCTTGGCATAACTTTCGATTTTCTTACATTTGTCAAATTAAGTGATGCATTACCGTTTAATAAAAGGACACTGCACATTTCCATACATCAAACAGTCCCCTGAGACGGTGACTACTCCATATTTCAAATCAGAATTCTAGACAATTTATCAAATTTTGGAACAACTAACTAAATGGGCTCACGCTATGTCGAGTCCTACTACGTCGCGTTGTCAATTTTCATGATTTTTCCGCGTCGTCTTTTGTTTCACCTCGAAGTCGACTGGTGCACTCAGCAAAACAGTCACAAATAAAAATTAAATACAGCTAAATTATTTTTAATTAAAGCAAATTACGCTCATCCTCCACAACCTCACTACCAAATGACACTACTATAAAAAACGTCTTTTTAATGATGTAACGCAGCAAAAAGTACCAGGATAATATGAGTCTAGAACTCTAAGTTGGTATTTATTCAAAAATTATGCGGTGATAGTTACGTAGTACCTTTTAACTTTAAGTATATTTTATTAAACATATCACCAACAACAACATATTGATTTAAATTCCATCTTGTTAATTTATGCTAGCCTAGTACTTTATACTAGAAGGACTGGCCCGCAATGGCAGAAGAGAGACCTGACTGAAAAGGGAGAGGGAGGCCTCTCTACAACGAACTCCTCTCAAACTACTAATCCATCATGATCAATACTAAAGTCGGTACTTGAGTAGGTGGAGATGAATCCAAATTATCTCGAATTATAAATTCAAGTATAGGTATTCTGTTTCTACTGGGGCTAGCTGTAGAGAATCTTGCTATCTTCAAAACACGTACAGGTATTACCTACTCGGCTGCACGCCGATAAGTAATTTCACATCTGCGCCGTCAATATGTCGAGCCTTTACAATGACGTCACTCCAATAAAAGTCACATTCGAGTTCGTGATTGATTGAGTTGTGATGACATCCCTCTTATCTTTCACGGGTATTCGAGAAAAGTTGTGTTTTAAACGTATGTTTGGAAGAGAGGTACGTATGTAGAGGGCTTTGTTAAGTCTAAATTGCTGTAGTTAGGTTCTTATTTAACGTACATAACTTTTAACATAATTCAGATTTTATTTTGTATGATATGATGACTTAGCGCGTGGTTAAGCTTCGCTTCCCGAGGTCGGTCCGTGGACGGATGAGCATCTCTTACAAACCGATTTTCCTCCGTACCTCGAAAAGCACGTTAAACCGTTGGTCCCTGAACATGTTTTACAGTCGTTACGGGTAACCAGAAGCCTGAAAATCTAACACCAGTAATTGCCAAGGGGTATCGTAATTACCCAGTTAGTGGGTTGTGGCCGTCAGATAGGCATCAAGCATCTTCCATTTCGGCGTATCTCTGGCCTCCCTTCGCCAAGATGTTTTCCTGCCTATTTTCATCAAATCTTGTTCGACACAATCCTTCCAGCGTTTCTTCGGTCTTTCTCTTGATCTTTTCTATTACGGAGTCCCCTCGGACATGATTTTAACCGCTCTGGTGTCACTCGATCTTCCCATTTGACCCGCCCATCTAAGCCTTTGCGACTTGCAGAAACTAACAATCGTTTCCTTAAGAATCAGGTTATCTAGGATTTATCATACGATACGAGCCATCGTCTTGCATTGGGCCAAAAAATCTTCTCAAGACTTACCTCGAACAATGCCAGTTTAATGCCACGAACAATGCCAACCATAACGATTGTCAAAAAGCCAAAATGTATGCACTACTGAAACGTCACGTGGTCAATATTCCTATTTTGGACATTTTTCAATAATTGTCAATTATTGTTATCGCCGTCACTATTTCGATTCGTAAGCAACAACATTACGCTAACTTTAGTGGTAGGTATACCGTTTGTAAACGAATCGCACCACTAATTGAGGTCCTCAATCAAAGAGCAGAAATTGTTATTAGTTTTGCGAGTACTTCGAGTTTGCTTAAACTACAAAAGTTTTGCTCGATCTAAGTCCTAAGTGGCCATCCGAACACTTAAGACTTAGATCAACAAAAAGTTTTATTAGACATCCGATCTTTTTTAACCGACATCAAAAAAGGAGGTACTGGTAGTCGACCCGTATATATGTATGTATATATATATGTAGTACGAGTATTCAAGCAATCACTCCATGTAAAAGACTGGTATTTAGCTGCATCCGGTTAAACTGGAAGCCGACCCCAAGATAGTTGGGAAAAGGCTACGTAGGCAGATAGATTTTAATGTATGTATACGAGTATGCTTGATTGTCCGCGATTTTCTTAGAAACTACTGATCCGATTTGTATGGGGTTTTCGTTATTCAAATGAATATTTTTCAAGAAAGGTTTAGTAAATAATGCATTAGGATCTGATGAAGATCGTCGGAGATAAATAGTACCTAGAACTCTTCAATAACTAACAGCAAATGACTCGCAATTACTGCGATCGTTTGTCTATGTATTGTTAACACAATTAAATGGGAACCCACAATTAAAAAGTGAAAATAAAAAACGTTTTTTACAAAAAAATAGAACCGACTTCCAAAAAAAAACAAAAAAAGTGCAAAATAACTCGATCAATGTCAAAAAACGAAGAAAGAAAACCAGAAACACTGACTTCCGAAATTAAAGTTATTTTGCACATTTTTTGTTTTTTTTTTGGGAAGTCGGTTCTATTTTCAGAAGTATTTGTAGAATCTAAAGAAACTTACATGTTTCTCTAAGCTCATTAAAGTATTTTTATTCCAAGTTTTTTTTTTTTTTTAACAAACTTTTATTAGCTTCACCTGTAACTAACTAACCATGTAAAAAAATCTTAGAAGTCTCACTTCCCGGTTCACGATTGAGCTGAAATTTTGCACACATGTTTAGTTTGAATGACAATGCATGGTTAGCTAAGTGGTAATTTTGAATGACATAAATCTTATATGGTGGACTTCTAAAGATGGCGGATTAGTCATTTTTTATGCATTCCGCTAATATCTGTCTCAAATGAAAAGGTTTGCTGAAAAGAATACGAAAAAATGGGTATTTTGTTTTGTTTTATTAAACTAAAATATTTTATTATTTTAGTTTTATTAAACTAAAATATTTTATTATTTTACGGAGCGACAGATGTTTTCCTGAACCGAAAAAAAAACCGGCCAACTGCGTGTCGGGCCACGCGCAGTGTAGGGTTCTGTAGTCGCCCGTTATAACATGCAAACTTAGAAGGGGACTTTATATTTATTACTATTAACATTTTAATTGAGTTCACGGTTCAACGGACACTAACATTTAAATTAAGAATCCAAAAAAAGGTTTTATTTTACCAAAATTTACATGTTTACTACCCGTTTTAAATGTGTTTTGTACGATTTTTACCAAGTACATAGGGACATTTTATACGAGTAAGTTGGGCGACTATTACTCTTAACCTAACAGAGCTAACTTTGCCGTGACAGTATTACTTCAAATTTCGTTATTCAGAGTGTAAAAAGACACATCACGTCGGTGTCAAAAAAAACCGACTTCCGAAATTAAAGTTATTTTGCACTTTTTTTGGAAGTCGGTTCTATTTTTTTTTTTAAGTTTTAATGTGCTCAAATCATCATAACAGATTAATTTTAAAACGGCATATACTGAAGCGAACGTCTCTTATCTCAAAATTTTGATTTTCCAACCTTAAGCTTGGGATAAAAGTAGAAGGGTGAAATGTAGAGTACAATTTTACTTTTTACGTAAACCACAAATAAATATTATAGTAGCAAGCATTCGTATATTCGGGATATTGGTTGGCTTACGTTTATATATCCCCCGACAACAGAGGTAATCCCTCTGTGAAGCTACAGCTTAACTTGCCAATTTATTTGTATTATTTTCACATTTAATAATTGTTTGTGCTCATTATTGGAAAACTAAATATAATAAGCCGGACGTTCGACAACTAAAGCACAATAATCGAAAATCATGCCAACGACTAATGAGGTTTGGTTTTCAAATCGGATACCACTTTATCCAATTTGGACATATAATTAACTACGTGTTTACAAATAAGACTAGGTAATGCAAAATAACTAATTGAAATTTTAAAATATTGAAAAATAGTAAAAAAAACGGCCAAATGCGAGTTGAACTCGAATGAAGGGTTCCGTACCATCTTACAACATTATACGCGACAACTTCTTGCCATTATTAAGATCGAGCAAAAACAGCCAAAAAATAACACGATTATAGTATGGGGGGCGCCCTTTAATTTATATTTATGATTTGTTGTTATAGCGTCAGCAGAAATACACATTCTGTGAAAATTTCAACTGTCTACTTATTCAGATACAGCCCGCTGACAAACAGATGGACGGATGGACAGCGGAGGCTTAGTAATAGGGTCCCGTTGGTTAACCTTCGGGTACGGAATCCTAAAAAAATGAGAACAATTTCCGGGAACCGTCTTTGTATGTTTTGAAGAAATCCATTTTGAAGAAAACAGCAAATTAGTAGGGTATCAAATTATAGTATTATTTATAAAAAAAAACCGGCCAAGTGCGAGTCGGACTCGCGCACGAAGGGTTCCGTACCATTATCTATAAAAACGGCAAAAAAATCATGTCTGTTGTATGCGAGCCCCTTAAATATTTATTTTATTCTGTTTTTTAGTATTTTATTTACAGCGGCAACAGAAATACATCATCTGTGAAAATTTCAACTGTCTAACTATCACTGTTCATGAGATACAACCTGGTGTCAGACGGACAGACAGAGAGACGGATGGACAGCGGAGTCTTAGTAATAGGGTCCCGTTTTACATTTTGGGTACGAAACCCTAAAAAACCAGAAGGATACATACTCGTATGTAGGTGATAAAGTACTGACTGATAATTTAAAGGAGGTTTTGTCCTATATGCAGTTTCATAGGATGGATGAGACGTATGTTTTCTTGAAGTATTTAAGTTGAAGTATTTAAACTAAGCATAGGGTTTGAGTCGAAAAATAATTTTGGTACACAAAAAATCAAGGTCAAACCGTTTGACCTTGTGTTTTTGTGCACCAAACGATAAATTTATATTTGAAAATCTTTCGTCACAAACATCAAAACATGATCTCACCTTTATTTTTTTCTTCAACCACATCATCGCTTACCATCAGGTGAGATGGTTGTTAAACGCGTGCCTTTCAAAAATAAAAAAATAAAAAAAAGTGTTGCACCCAAAATAGATACTGAGAGTCACACCTGTGCATTATCGCTAAAGCTTTGTTTTAAGTAAAGACAAGGCTTTTTACTAAAAGCTGCATTGATCCAAGAATCAAACAAATACTCTTCCATCGATTTCTCTAGATCCAAAGCTTAGTTTCATATTAAAAGAGTATCGTCAGAACCGATCTGCGGTGCCCGTACGCGATCAGGATGCAATCTATTACCTGGCACGCACTATTAATCTCCAGCTCGCTAATAAATCGTATCCACGCCTGGAGCAGCACAATCCCGGTGCACTAATACATCGGCTGATATTATGTGCACAGTTAATAGGAGCGCCCTTTCGAAAAAGGAGGAGGTTCTATGTTCGATTGTATGTATGTTTTTTTTTTATGTATGTCCGCGCATTTCTCCGTCAGTTGTGGCCGATTTTCAAAATTATTTTTTTATATGAAAGAATATACTCCCGAGGTGGTCCCATATAAATTTTATTGAAATTGCTTTAGCGCTTTTTGAGAAACTGAACAAAAACGAAAAATACGCATATCTCGATGACGTTTTGGTGTTCTCCAAATGTTTAAATTCCACGTTCCATGTTATTGGGGTTTTTAGTTCTGGGGTATAACAACTAAAAAGCGAAAAATAAAAAACTTTTTTTACAAACAAAACAACCTACTTCCAAAAAAAAAATACACTAAAAATTTAAAAATAACTTTAATTTCGGAAGTCGGTGTCAAACATCGAAGAAATAAAATACAAACACCGACTTCCGAAATTAAAGTTATTTTTAAATTTGTAGTGTATTTTTTTTTGGAAGTCGGTTGTTTTTTTTTTGTAATAAAGATTTTTTTTTAATTCTAGTTTAATTTTTTAATTCATTTTTATATATTCAAGTTACAAGGCCTCATAATTACACAAAATTACAATAAATAGACACAAATAATACATTAAATACACACAATACATTAAACATTCCAATACACACAAAACAAAGCTACAACACTATATTTGTCACAGGGCACAATAGAGCATTTAGAGCTCACCTCAAAAACTATGAACTGACTTCTCGTCACACTATATTTAAGACAGTGTTCTTCAGCAAACGTCTCACTAGAATTAAAACTCTATTAAAAGTGTGGGATGCCAAGTTGAAAGTTGTATATGTCACCGCGTTATTGCAAATATCGTAAGTTTATAAAAACCGGCCAAGTGCGTGTCGGGCTTCGCACATTTAGGGTTCCGTACCAAAAAAAGGAATTATCAGAGAAAAAAACTGATTAATCAATATATTGGTATTTGTTAGTAAAGTATACGTAATAATAAACATTATCACCAAATTCCAAGTTCATAGGTCAAAAAATTCTTCGGAACAATATTTTGTGATAGACGACGGACAGACGGACACGTGAGTGACAGTAATAAGGCTCCGGAACCCTAAAAACGAGTAATTTAAAAAATCTTTTTTCTCGGAAAGACACGGTTATGTTATACTGTCGAATTATTATTTAATTTACTGTAGGTACTAGAAATGATCTGCTCAGAATATGTAGTGGGTTTATAATCTAATAAGATTTAGAAGACTACCAACTTACGGTGTTAACACTAATCCAGTGGTATAAAAACGTCGTTAATGTACTTGGGCCAAACAGTATCTATAATTAAATGTACCGTCGACACAAAAGGAGGAAGAAATCGAAACTGCTAAAATTATTATGTTAAGGCTCTACTACCCGCCAAGTGGCGCCCCTCATTGAATAAAAATCGTAGCATATCATAGAAAATAAATATTAAAGAATCTTTCGTTGCGTTTGTTAAGTAAGCAAAAGTGTCAAAAATGGCCGTTTTTGGCACTTTTGCTTATTACTTTGGATACGAAATATTTCGAGTCCTGTTTTAACAACGTAAAAATACTTACATCCTCTTTGTAACACTTCACTCAAAATGTTTCGTATCCAAAGTCAAAGTCAAATTCAAGTTCTGTTTAAGTCCATTTGAGTACGCCGAAAGAGTACATCAATACCGGTATGACCCAACCGTTGAAGGCGCGTACCTTGTTTCCACCCGATAGAAGGCTATTAAATACCTTCTTCAGGCGGCCAAAGAAGTGCTCCTTCAACAATTGATTCATGTCAAATGATAAATTATAAATGATTGAAATAAATAGAGAATGCGCGCGTGCGTGTGTGCGTGTGTGTGTGCGTTCGTTGCGTTTGTTAAAAGTAGTAAGCAAAAATGTAAAAAATGGCGGTTTTGGCTCTTTTGATTACTACTTTGGATACGAAACATTTTGAGTCCTGTTTTAACAACGTAAAAATACTTTATCCTCTTTGTAACACTTCACTCAAAATGTTCTGTATCCAAAGTAGGTACCTACTACTACTTTTAACAAACGCCACGTAGGCTTCTTTAATTTCTATGGTAAGCTACGATTTTTTATTCAATGAGGGTGCTACTTGGTTGGTAGTAGAGCCTTAACATACAGACACATTGGCTTTAAGGTTCCAAACCAAAAAGAAATTCTAAAACTTTATAAAATCAAAGCTTTTGAAGCTGGTAATTTTTCCAACTAGCAGAATTTTCTTGCATCGTATGTCAGATGCTTCCACGTATCTCTTTATTAAGAGCCATGCCGACTGTAACCATACATTGCCATTTTGCTTCTCATGGCAAAGGGTATTCCATCCCGCCAATCTATGCCACTCTCGTAAATCAAAATTTACTTTGGTGAGTGACTTGAAAAGCGACATAATATGGATATTCTGCGAATTCTCGAGAAATACTAGTTCTACTATGTTGCAAATGAAATCACATAGGGAGTTATTAAAGGAGTCGGGCTTATTCTGAATCTATAATATACTTACTTCCATATATTTCTAAACTCTAAATAATCCCCCCAACCTGAAAAAGTTGAAAAATCTGAAAAAAATCGTAAGGGTAGTATATACCTTTACCCTTACCTTTTTATAACTTTGACGGAAAACTATCATGACTAAGTTAGCTTTGTTAGTTTAAGAGTAATAGTCGACCAACTTATAAAATGTACCGACTTAGAAAATTTCGTACAAAACACTAAATCCTAAGAACAAAAATACATAGGTGAAGTTGTTACTTATTTAAGTAATATTTAAAACAGGTAGTACCTAAACATGAAACATTTTGGAAAAATAAAACCTTCTTTCTCCGTTTTTAATTTAAACGCAAAACCGTGAACTCAATTAATATGTTCATTCATAGTAATAAACATAAAGCTATCTAAGTCCGCATGTTATAACGGGCGACTACGGAACCCTACACTGCGTGGCCTGACATGCACCTGGCCGTTTTTTTTAAACTAGCGACCCGTTTTGGTTTTGCACGGGTGCAAATGATATACTAAAACCTTCCTCTCTTATCGTTCTTTATATTATTGAAAACTGCATCAAAATCCGATGCGTGGTCTAGGAGGAGAAACACACAGACTCGGAAAGCGACTTTGTTTTATAACAAAGATATTTAAAAGATATATACATTTAATGTCTTTGTTTTATAATAATTCTAGCTTCTACCAGCGGCTTCGCCTACTATAAACTCTCAACCCCTTTTTCACCCCCTTTTTTTTGGGGTAGGAAATCATCCAATAACATCGGGCGTGTCAGACTCTTACTGACTAAAACCCACCCCTGTTCCTTCCCCGCCTGAGCGCCTAGGAGAGCGGTAACTCTGTTACGAATTTATCCGCTACCCCCAGGCATTTTATCCGCTACCCATAGGCATAAAAAAGTTGAATTTCGAAAACCCCTTTCTTAGGGAATACTCTTCACGAAGAACACACTCTCCAAATTTCATGTCTCTAGGACCAGCGGTTTAGGCTGTGCGTTGATATATCAGTCAGTCAGTCAGTCAGGACTTTAAATTTTATATAAGCAGATGTAGAGCTACGAAATAGGATTACTTACTAAAAAGTTAATCCTATATTAAATCATGAAAAACCCCTTTCGCGCATGAGTGATATAATACAAGATAAACATACCGTGGCATGTTATTCTTGACCTTCTCTGAAATAACATGAAATATGTTACAAGGAAATTATCAAAGGAAAGTAAATAGATACATTCATCTTACGTATCGGAAATCGTACGTTCCTGTCTCGGATGTTATGTTACTAACACTACCGACCGTTTAGACGAGTGTTATCATAAGATTTATACACAGTCTCTATATGTATTTTTCTTCTGTTAAAGGTAAGCTCGTGTGATTCCTTAGTTTTTTGAAACATATTATTTACATTTACACGACTTTTGAATGTCTACTTAAATAATTATAAATGTAAAAGTTTGGATGGATGAATGTTTGTTTGTGACTCAATCACGCCAGAATGGCTGAACGGATCTGGATGAAATTTGGCACAGAGATAGATTATAGTCTGGAATAGCACATAGGCTATAATTTATAATCGGGAATAGTACAAATTCCACGCGAGCGAAGCCGAAGCAGAAGCTAGTGAATATTAATTCCATATTCAGCTGTTGTTATTTGAATTATTAAAAATATTTTTTTATCGTCATTACACATCTATGGATACTTCCACAGAGTTATTTACAGAGATAATTAGATTTGACCCTGAAGATAGGTAGCTTTGGATTTGTAATACAATCACATACAGACTACATATTTTGAATCAAAATCTGAGCAGACTCTATTGATTCAGTATAAACATAATTGCTTCCGTCGCTCCCAGCCACGTAAATTATATTGTTCCTTTTGTCTGGCATCGATGCAGAAGACAAGGGAAGGATTTGTGGCGCTCGAAGCTATGCCACAGTGCTCTGTAACTCGCAAATAGTTGCTGTAACGACCCTCTATGACGCTTTGTGCTCCTAGTACCTGATGCTGAGGGAATTTATGTACACACAGATCCGGTAGGCAAAACGAGTATCGATTTTGTTGTTGACTATAATTTGAGGGAATATACAGATAGATAGAATATTATACATCGTTTACCATAGTGTTACAATGGTCATATCGCTAAAAGCGATGTCTGAAGTGTGGACAAAAATCGTTTAGTCTATTAATTAATATTATAAAGATGTAAAATTGGTCTGTAAGTTTGTATGTAACCTCCGGAACTAATGGTCTAATTCAAATAGTTTTTCACTGGTAGAAAGCTACAGTATTTGTGGTTATCGGCTATAAATTATATTTTATATCATGCTGTATTTTCGAAATCCACGTGGACGAAGTCGTGGGTGAAATACAAGTAGGTACAGGAATAAATGGGTCAATGAGATTTTTCGCGTTAACTTGTGATTTCAAACATGAACCATGTACCTACTTCTCTTTCTATCTTTATCTGCAGATAAAATTATACTACCAAAATCTTTCCTTAATATTACAAAGGAAAGCCGGTAGTCGCTTACCCTAAAACTGAGAATTATGAAGACCTCGCGCTCAAGAAATTAAAGTGCAAATTCGTTCATACATCCATCTTCATTCTTCCTAGTTTAGCTAACTGGGGCCCTTTTACAATCAGCTAATGGATGATAATAGAAGGAAATGTAAAGAGAATTACGGATCAGATAAATCTTAGCTACCTCATTGGTCTAGATTTGCCAAGATCTGCTTTCTAGTGTAAGATTCTTAGTTTTCCGCGTCTGTAAAAGTTTAATCGAGTTTTTAGAAATCTTTCAGTAGCTACCTGAACTTTAGAGCTGTGCCCGATGAATGACAATTTATCTGAATGACCAGACATATAAGTGAACCCCTCAAGTTCTTTTTCCCTCACTCTTTGGAAAGCCTGCTTGAAAGTAAGGCTGGCGTTCCAGTGATTGATCTATGTTTTCACATAACATGAATTCTTGTCTTGTAATTGTAGGTCAATGCTTGTCATCATCTTCCTGCCCTTATTCTATGTTACTTGGGGTCGGCGGAACACGTTTCTATCTTCCATTCTGTCCCGTCAGCCGTCACGCTATCACTAACTCCCTTTTCTTTCATATCACTTCTCACACAATCCATCTATATTCATAACATTTTTAGTTATATGTGTTTCATCCCTCCTCTTTACATGACCATACCAAGATAAGCGGTTACCTTTCAACTTTTCTGTCACTGACACCACTTTTAAACTACCAATGGTATTATTTAAAAGAAAATAGTAAAACCGGTCGTTCGTTTAGTTAAACGGTGAAGGAAAACATCTTTAGAAAATGTCTTAGACCCAAAAACTTCGAAGACATGTAATATTCACCAACCCGCTTTGGGCTCACGCTTGCGTGGTGGATTACGGCCCACACCCTCTCATAGAGAGGAGGCCTGTGTCCCAGCAGTGGGAACATTGCAAGTTGATTATGTTATGTAATAATTTAGTTTGACCCTGTTTCCCTGTCGCGTTTATTGTAAGCCCCTCTGAAGCCTCGAAGCTCTGAGAGAAAGCAGTTCCGCTAAACTTTTCCAAAGCTTTTGCGACATTTTGCTGAGAAATTGAAATACAATGTCGAACAAGGACTATTATTTGTAACACGTCTTATCTTCTACATCGATGACATACAAAGGAACAGCGAACAAGTTGATTTAAGTGGCAGGAAGCGACGGAACCAATTATATATAGGTATTTTTATCGCTAAGATTTTGTTCAAAATTGTTGGTGGAGCGAAAAAAATTTTGCTTGAAATAAATAAAATTCATAACTTTGTGTGCTTTCAGTAAAAGCAGATTTTAATTTTCCCAACAATATGGTGGTGCTTTTTAGTAGCACAGAAATGTTTCAGGGTCATGATATTTTGAGGCTTAGCAAGCCATGTCTTTTTAATCTATGAGTTTGGAAGAGAAATAAAATAGGTATATCTTTCGAATGAATTTGTAAGTTTACGACTTTACAACTGTTCTGAAGTAAAACGATCTTTTGGCATTTCTTTTAGATTGTTAGTAGACTACTGGGTGACTTTCTTATGGCAATTTTATAGGGGTGAAAATATCTATGAATATAAAATCTTTGTCTTAGCTACTGTCGCAACCCAGCGCTGGGTACGCCACAATCGCGGCGGTAAGGGAGAGGAGCCACGGCGACCTCACCTTCCGCTTGACCTAGGTCCTCACCGGACACGGTTGTTTCGGGAGGTTCCAGTGTTGGATAAGGCGGGAGGAAACGCCCGCGTGTCACCACTGTGCGGACCGCGCAGAGGACACGGTGGAGCATACGGTGGAGTTCTGCCCCGCTTGGAAGGAGCACTGCCATTTCCTCGCGATTTGCGGCGACTGACGGCAGCGACTTCTCGCGCCCGGCCCTGGTCCAGGCCATGGTTCGGAGCGAGAGGGAATGGGAAGCAGTCGCCTACTTCTGCGAATCAGTAATAGTCGCGAAGGAGGAGGCGGAACGGGTGAGAAGGACTCAACAGAGTCGCCCTCACGCCCCCAGCAGCAGCCGCCGCAGGAGACGCCATGGGCGTCGGAGGTCGCAAGCTTTTTTTTTTTTTTTTGTGATTGACTACTCGCAGTTCAACCCTATTGGTTGTCGACTGCTTAACCGAACTTGCCTGTGATGGCTCTAATTTATTAAAGCCTCCAGCCAGGACTTATTATTATTCTTACATACTAAGTGACTACGCTAAGGGCACCCCCTGCGGGGTACGGGCCTCGGCTTAGGGCGTCACTGGGGGGACAGCAAGGGAAGGCTGGATCTGATTCTCATTATTTGGGGGATATGCTTGCTCAGCGGCACGTGCTGGCGAGAGACGGGGAGGGCATTGAACAGGTCTTCGCGGGCCTCTACGGCGGGGGCGGAAGGACGGCTGTGTGCGTTGGCGGGCTGTGGTGCTCGTTTCCCTACGGCTCTCCTGGAGCAGGGTGGTAGGGTCGTCAGGAATGAGGAGGGTATGTTTGGGTCGGCGCACCTTGGAGATGCGGGAGGGTTCGTATCGGGCGGCCGATGCGATTAGGGGGTTTGGATGATTCGCAGCGGTATCTAGAAAACGCTTGGTGAGACGTTTCAAGTACTGCTGGATGGTGGGGAGTTTGAAGTCTACATGCAGCTCTTCGTTACGGACAAAGTAGGGGGCACCCGCCGCTCGGCGGAGAAAGCGGCTCTGAAGAGTCTGCATTTTATGAATGAACCGGGGCTTGGCGTGTGGAGGTCGCAAGCTGATCTCCGGCCACCGTAGGCGCGGACCTGCGAATGGCAAGTAGTGGGTAGCTCGCCGTCAGATAAGTACCAGGCCCGAGAGTCAACGGCGCGTAATAGTGTTCCACGCGCACCTCAAAGAGATGTCAGTAGTACCTGACGGAGCCCGTCAGGGCTAATGCCTGCCTGGGGTCACGGATAAATTCGTAATAGAGTTCCCGCGGCCCTTGGCACTCAGGCAACTGAAGGAACAGGGTGGGTTTTAGTCAGTAGAAGTTTGATACGCCCTCCCGCCACCCAGAGCGGGAGAAGTCATTGGATGATTTCACACCACCATAAAAAAAAGTACTAAACCCGCTAAAAAAATAGCTGTTTTGATTTTTAACACGCTTTTATTAGCTTGATATACGTATCTATGTAACGGAACTTTCTCAGGTTCTCTTGAAGAAAGTTTTTCATATCAATGGGCAGATGCAGTTCTTAAAATATGACCACACCTTTCTGTTACACCCTATATACTGAGCAGATGCTTTTTATTTATTTAAAAGTTGATTATTTATAGTAAAAGTTTTTTTATGTTCACGATAGTTTCACAGCCTGAAAGATTAGCAATTAAGTCATTCCGTACACCAAATGCCGTATTAAAAACCGTTTGAATGCTTGTAATTATTCAGGATTTATTTATTCATAAAACCATACTTGGTAGGTAATATTTGGGACTTCTTTTACCCATAACAGACATGATGAGTTGAGAATTTTTAGATTAAAATGCTAATTACTTTGTAATTACTTCAAACACTTTTTTGCTCAAAGCTCATTTTTGCCGGAACTTTCCCCAAAAAAAATTAGAAGTAATTGCTATGCTTCCATATGGAAAATAAGGGACTAAGTTAGGAATAAGATGTTAAGAAGTGTCCTCTTTTTACTTACTACATAATCAACAGTGGTGTTATTCATTTATGCGGAGTAATTATGATTCCTTGTTCGTTTACCACAAGGTGAGATAGTAATCAAACGCGAACAATAATAAAAATAAAAATGGCGAAGAACACATTTTATATTCTCAAAAATTGACAAAATGTGGGCAACAGCAGATTTTTTTTTTCTTAGCCTATTGTGTCCCACTGCTGGGCAAGGGTCTCCCCAAATCCTTGCAGCAGATTTATTTTTTCATATTTCAGATTTGATCCCATAGCAAAAATCCTACTTCCTACTATTCTACTAATACGAGGGTCATTCAATAAATACTTAGCCTACAAAAAGTAAACGAAAATTTTGGAAAAGTGGCAATTTATTTTTCAACATAGTCTCCTTTTAGTTCGATACACTTAGCCCAGCGATGCTCCAACTTTTTTAACCCGTCCGAAAAATAGTTTTTGTCAAACTCTGCAAAATAGGCCTCCGTGGCGGCGATAACCTCCTCATTCGATCCATATCTATTCCCGGCGAGTGATTTTTTCAGATTAGGAAACAGAAAGAAGTCACAAGGGGCCAAATCTGGAGAGTACGGTGGATGGGGCAGCAATTCGTAGCGTAATTCGACCAATTTGGCCATGGCAACGGCAGACGTGTGAACCAGCACTTTTTTCTTCGCCAGATGGGGTCGTTTTTTCTTTAATTCGGCGTCGAATCGGCCCAATAAATCGGCATAGTAAAGCCCTGTAATTGTTTTACCCTTCTCGAGGTAATCGATGTAGATCACACCTTGTGAATCCCAGAAAACGGTGGCCATAACTTTTCCGGCCGATTTTACAGTTTTCGCCTTCTTTGGAGCACGTTCCCCGGTCTGGATCCATTGTTTTGATTGCTCCTTGGTCTCTGGTGTGTACCAGTGGATCCAGGTTTCATCGACGGTCACAAAACGACGCAAAAACTCCGCTGGATTCCGCTTAAACAGCGCCAAACACGTCTCCGATGTGGTCTCACGGTTGCGCTTGTTTTCTGGTGTGAGTAAACGCGGCACCCATCGCGCCGACAGCTTTCTCATGCCGAGTTCCTCGTGAAGAATATGATGCACTGTTCCTTCTGAAATGCCTACAGTCTCAGCTAGCTCCCGAACCTTCAATCGGCGATCTGCCAATACGAGATCATGGATTTTTTTAATGTTTTCCTCCGTAGCAGCTGTTTTCGGTGCACCTGGACGTGGTTCATCAAAAACCGACGTACGGCCACGTGCAAACTCGTTGAACCAATTCTTGACGGTGGCCATCGATGGAGAAGAGTCACCGTACACAGCATCCAAGCGCTCTTTGATTTCGATGCGCGTTTTCCCTTCCAAAAATAGGAATCGAATCACCGAACGATATTGCTCTTTTTCCATTTTTGTAAAACCGATCGACACGTTCGCTTCCATAAGTTGTCAAATTAAAACAAATGAAGGGATTGGAATGAAAATTTGAAAAAAGAATTAAAAAAGAATGTGCTACACTGTGGTAAAACTCTTTTGAAACTACAGCGCCCTCTGGCGATGAGGCTAGGTACTTATTGAATGCACCTCGTATTATAAATGCGAAACTTTGGATGGATGAATTAATGTTTGTTACTCAATCACGCCAGAATGGCTGAACGGATATGGATGAAATTTGGACCAGAGATAGGTTATAATCTGGAATAGCCCATAGACACATATACTTTATAGTGTAAGTACTAATTCCACGCGGGCGAAGGTGTAAGCAGAAACTAGTTGCTTTTATTCTGCAGTACTTCACCTCCAACAAAAATTTAATATTTTCAAAAAACAACTAAAAAGTTCCAAACAAGTCACTTTTCAAGCAGTCTGATGCAGTTGGTGGCAGTTTTTTCAGTTCAATTACTAATTTCATGCCAGCAACTGCATCAGACTGCTTGAAATATTTTGAAAAGATTATTTTAGTGAGTTACATTTTTGGAATCACCTCCTCGAACCCTTTATTTTGATACCCCACTTAATATTAGTTCGTCGACTTTCATTTTTTTCTGTTTTCACAATATGGCGTCTAGTTGTCGCCATATTGTATTTTGATTACTGTCATGTATTTAGTAGCAGTCGTAAGATTAAGACGAATCAATTGACGTAAGAATTATCAAAATCGGCCCACGCTTTTGGTCTCTAAAGCGCCACAAAGGAATAAAAATATATATCCAATGAATTAAAAATATCCCTATAGCAATAACACTAATAGAAGAATTTAAATTCCATTCAGTAACAGCCGTACAAGTTCAAATAAAAAGAACAATGCCTTTTACCTTCGCAATGGAATCAATTTTTGAAGTGCAACACAATGCTTTCCCGGGTTCAACCGTATCCTTTGAAACCAGGTCGTCTAGTTAATGATTTGTTAATTAATCTCCCCTATTGTGGACTGTGTCTATGTATTTGTGGGCTATTGTATCTTTTGGTGATTGTATGGTATTGTTTGTACCTATAGTTTGGGTGGTAGGTGTTGATAAATAGGACTTGTCTATAAACTCAAAGCAATACCTTCATTTACATCTTTTGTCCACTTCATCATCATCATCATCATCATTCTCTTGCCCTTATCAGAATTTAGTAGAATTGGGTGCAACATGTCTTCTTTAGACCATTTACCAGTATATAAAACATTACAACTTTGCTAGCAGTGTATGTTGCAGAAAGTAGAAGTGAAAGAAGATATTTCTTAACTTACTTCTACTTTCTGTCAAATTATGGTAATCAAGAAGACGGTCTTGAAATCATTGTTTTGACCCCTTTTTTTTTTGGTGTGAGGAAATCTTCCAATGACTTCTCCCGAGAAGACAATGCACGGATTCCAGCCGAAAGACGTCCACTGCTTGACATAGGCCACCCTCAAGTGTCGCCACAATGATCGGTCCTGTGAGTATCGCACACATTTTTGTGGACCGATGACCTGGTCCAGGCCTCCTACAAAGAGGTCTTCCAACGCTGCGTCTTCTGGTGCGCGGTAGCCACTCTAGAACTTTTCGGCCCCATCGACCATCTGTTCTGCGAGCAATGTACGAGGAGGTTACAGTAGGTTGGAATCAGACAACAACAGAATTGAACTTGGTATTCTTTTAATTTATTTCAATATTTAGCTAAAACTATCGCCTCATTGATGCCACCACATTGTTGTTACGATCGGTAGCAAGCTTCTGATAAAACAAGCTTTCTGAATTCTAAAAACCATAACAAGGCCTCCTACAAAGAGGTCTTCCAACGCTGCGTCTTCTGGTGCGCGGTAGCCACTCTAGAACTTTTCGGCCCCATCGACCATCTGTTCTGCGAGCAATGTACTAGGAGGTTACAGTAGGTTGGAATCAGACGACAACAGAATTGAACTTGGTATTCTTTTAATTTATTTCAATATTTAGCTAAAACTATCGCCTCATCGATGCCACCACATTGTTGTTACGATCGGTAGCAAGCTTCTGATAACTTATAAGACAAGCTTTCTGAATTCTTTTTAGAATTCAGAAAGCTTGTTTTATAACAAGCAAACATGTTTGCAGCTTGTTTTTTTACCATAACAAGTAAACATTTATCCAACCGACTGTAATATCTTGGCAGGACATTCAAATGTACTGAAATCACATACTGTTGACAGCAACCTCGCCAGCAGGACTACATGGCTGCCAAGATAAACTGGCACACTCAGTTGTATTGTGCTATCGTATGGATGGATTGCTTGTGTCGTGTCTAATTGGTTTATTTCGGATGGTTTTACCATTAGGATTAATGCAGTCGCAGCCTTTCTTTGAAGTGAAAACTTCTTTAGGCGCGTTGGGCATTTTTGAGATGGGAAAAAACAATTGAACTGGCGACGCAGCAGATTAAAGTGAAAACTTCTTTAGGCACGTTGGGCATTTTTGTTCACAAGTTTTCACTTCTGTCGGCACTTCCGGAGTGCCACCGTTTTTTTTATTATGGATTTGGCATTAGGCTCGAGCCAATGACAGACGGTAAGTGCCCTAACTTACGGTATGTGCCCTAATAGGCATTGTACAGAGCGGGTTCCGGAGTGGTCTTTTAATAGGCCACAGAGCCCCGTCCTTGAGCTCATGGAATCCCACTCTTCCCGGTCTGTTCCCCAAAAGTCCAGGCGCCTTTTAAAAGCTGCACCTAGAAAACAAAAAAAATAAGGTCGTGAGATCAAAACCCAGGCACGTGCTGTATAGTTTAGATCACCCTCTCAAAACGGTGAAGACTAATATCAAGAGGGAACCGGCATATCATGCGATACATAAAATCAAGACATGTGATATCTCACAATCTGCACTAGTTTCACGTGGTGGATTTAAGCCCACTCCCTCTCACAGAGAGGAGGCTACATACATAATTATATTTTTATTTATTTATTTTTTACATTTTAGGAAAGCTTACAGACTAATAACAATAATATATAACTAAATTGCTAATTACAAGCCTCCACAGATAAATACAAAAAATTATGTCCCAGCAATGGGCACATGATAAGCAGATTATGTTCATATGCTTACGTTACAAGAGATTTACTGGTATCGGTGTATTGTACACCTCTGCCTACGCCTTTGAAGAAAACTGTCGTGATGTAGCGATGTATAGTAATTGGCAAAAGTAAGTTCGTATTCGACCACATCTGCTTCTATAAAACTATTTTTGTTGAAGGCTGATCCCGAAAATACTTGCAAAGAGCCAGACCGCTAGAATGATGGGAAAAAAAGTTCGATGAATCTAAGATATATACGTGCTTATATAGTTTTCCATTTATCTTTATTATTTATCTTTTCTGCTATATAGTGCCAGAATTTTAATGGCAGGTTTTTAGTATGCTTTTATCATAAATGTTTTAATGACTGAATTATTAAACGTACAGAATTTTCGAACTAGGTATGTACCTAATTTATTAAGTCAACACTTTTCATATCAACAAGCAGCAAGAAAATTGTGAATTGACATTAGGGTTGCCAACCGTACTCTAAAATAGAGTATTGTACTCTATTTCATGTAGGTGTAATCTATAATTTGGGAAGATTTAAGTACGCTAAAATACTCTTTTTTTCGCAATGTTTACTATACTAATACCAGCCATGTATACCCATTGTCATAACCCGTATAATTATTACATATTAACAGTAAACGTTACATTTTTACGTTTACTGTTAATATGTTCATTGAAATTAATAAAAAATAAGCTAATACAAATAGATTAAGAATTTTTGGAGTCATACAATTCTTTTAAAAATGATGAAAAAGCTGGAGGGACAGCCAGACACACACACACACCGTGATACTACACACCAGCCAACTTGAAACTGAGCGGCGGTACTTGCCACACCAAAAGTGTTATGTGCCGCAAAAGGCACAAAAAATATTTTATCAAAAATTAAAAAAATGTACTCTTTTTTTAAGGTGGTACTCTTTTATTTACAATGCCTTAAATCAGATGTACTCTATTTATTTAAAAAAAAGTTGGCAACCCTAATTGACTTGCACATCTTACAAGTACTGAGGTTTAAATTATATTTTCGGTTGCACAGAAAGAAAGAGAAATCGTCCTGTTTGGGCTAAATTATATGTCAGAAACATATAAAATAATACTAGAGATGTCATACTTAAAATAGTATCCATTTCTGCTGTCTTGACGTTAGGAATGGTTACGTATGCATTTAGGCTATTTCAAGAAGTCTGCATCGACGGACAAGTTTAGCCCACCTATGATATAGGTACATTGTTAATAATTTCCGATATACTTTTTTAAGGTTCCGAACGTCCAATTAAAAAACAGAACCCTTAAAGGATCACTCGTGTTTCTGCCTATTTGTCCGTCTGTCACAACCAATTTACTCCGAATTTACTAGACCAATTGAGTTTATACTTGGTTCACGCATGTATATCTGAGACCCAAACACGGTTGTGTAACGTAAATAAATGAATTTGAAATATGGGAGTCACTTTTGGGGTGTAAATCGAGAAATTAAAGTATTTCAAACTAGACCGTGCAAATAATAATAAAAATAATAAAAATGTTTATTTTTCTTCCACAAATAACACTTAATAACTAAAACTTAAAAATATAAAAATGTATAACTATGTAGGATATGTTCATTTGTGGAGTGGTGCCTAAACTAAGCCGTGACTTGTATTTCAGGACACCAATATCAAAAATGAAGATCATCATCATTCTCCTGCCATTATCCCAATTTATTTAGCCGGGAAGAATGAATGAATGAAGATCCCCAAATTTAATTTTTCCTAATTTTAAAATGAACCATTTGAAAATTGATTATTCCCGCCCCCCCCCCCCTCCCCCACCTGTTATATTTACTAATTATCCCCGTACTTATACTCGTAGATTACAGGAAAACCTATTTGAAGTCTAGGTATGTGCCTTAAAAAGACATGTTAAAAAATATATATTCTGTCGGAACCTTTTGCGTGCGAGTCCAACTCGCACTTGGCCTGTTTTCCTACTTGGAAATGCGATTCGAGCATGTAATAAGTATCGTTCTCACTCAACACATTTTTGTTTCGTTACATTTTCTGGAACTTGGTTCAACTTTTCCCAGTGAGTGAAAATAATGAGAGCATCATTATTTCTCCATTAATATACCTACATTACTTGAACCGTAAAGCGAAATATTGAACGTCATAGCTAGGCGAGTCATAGAGCTGAGAGATTCAAATATTTACTTTGAATCGATCATTAAGGGGCCTTTTACAGTCCACTAGCGCCGCCAATCGAAAAAATGTCATAACTCCTAAATAGAATCAAAAATACAAAATGTGGTCTATTATTAGTGTAGAAAAGGCAATAACGTAATTTTATAACACATTGTCAACACTTGAAATATAGCTGTTTAGCTAAATCGTGCATTTGTAACAAAAACGGCCGTTTATGTTTTGAATGCACGATTTAGCTAAACAGCTATATTTCAAGTGTTGATAAGGTGTTATACAATTACGTTATTGCCTTTTCCACACTAATAATAGAACATATTTTGTATTTTTGATTCTATTTACGAGTTATGACATTTTTTCGATTGGCGGCGCTAGTGGATTGTAAGAGGCCTCTTAATAAAACCTATGGGAAAACCAAACTAACACTAGACGTTTTTCTAAAATTATGGTTAAAAATGATGTCCAAGTAAAACTTAAATATATTATATGGTCGTACAACTTATTACGGACGTAGCCTCAAATTGCCTCAAGAATGCATCCTCTCAAGTTTCATAAATTTTAAAAATTAGACCGCGAGCGCCTTCCAGAAATTCTCGGGTGAATTGACCAGAAGCTAAAATGCTACCGCCGTTACATGTCTAGACTTTGACATGTTTATGTTTCTAAGCTATTTCCAGCCTGGGTGGGATGTATTGGAACATCTATAGTTTACAAAGGCAGTGCTGAGTGCTTCTAACAATATCTTTCAATATCTATGTCGTTTCGTACGGAACTTTGCTTTATTGAGGGGTCTTTTGGACTTTCTTTACGGATATCATCACGAATCAATGGATTATCTTCAAAAGCATCGTTATCTTCTATTTTATTGCATCTTGAATGATTAGATGTTTCAGAAATAGCCTTAACTTTTTAACTGCCATTACGTCTTTTACATTGTGATATACCTTGTACAGTAGCCAAAACAATAAGGTTGTGTATAAAATACTTCTATTGATATATTTATGTTCCAAGGCTATTTCCAAAACCTGAAATATCAATGAATCATTGAAATATTAACCGTTTACAAAGGCCTGGTATAGGTGTATCTTGTATTTCAATGGAACAATACAATGTGGTTAGGGATAGACTTTACCTAAGTACATATGTATAAATACATACACATATTATTACCTGTTTGCACTGTAAATAGACAAACTCCATCCATTAGTTGATTTACCTACTATCCCGATTCATTAGTTCGATCGGTATCATTAGTATATACCTACATTTTTTTTTTTTGGGGTTTATATCATCCAATGACTTCTCCCGCTCTGGGTGGAGCGGGAGGGCGTGTCAGACTCTTACTGACTAAAACCCACCGCTGTTCCTTCCTTGCCTGAGTGCCTAGGGGAAGTTTGTTACGAATTTATCCGCTACTCCTTGGCATGCAGGCATCGGCCGTGATGGGCCCCGTCAGTGGTGGCTGACATATTCTCTTTGAGGCGCACGTGGAACACTACGCGCCGTCAACTCTCGGGCCAGGTGCTTGATCGGACGGCGAGCTACCCATTACTCGCCGTCGTACGGTGGCCGGAGATCGTCCTGCGACCTCCAACGCCCAGAGCCCTGCGATGGCTGCGGTTAGGGGCGTGAGGACCACTCCATAGAGTGTCCCTCACCCGTTCCGCCTCCTCCTTCGCGAGCATTACTGCTTTGCAGAAGCAGGAGACTGCTTCCCATCTCCTCTCACTCCGTACCATGGCCTGGACCAGAGCCGGGAGCGAGAGGTCGCTGCCGCCTATCGCATCCACGAAGACACGGCGGTGCTCTGCCCAAGCGGGGCAGATCTCTACCGTATGGTCCACCGTGTCCTCTGGGTGATCCGCGCAGCGGTGACACCCGGGCGTTTCCTCCCGCCTTATCCGACACAGGAACCGCCCGAAACAACTGTGTCCGGTGAGGACCTGCGTCAGGTGAAAGGTGACGACACTGTGGATTCTGCAGCCACTCCTCAAAGAGGGGCACTACCGCCTCAATGGTGGCGTGCCCAGCGCTTCTCTCTCCATGTCGCAATTAGATCCTGCCGGAGCTCCGTCCGCCGAGCCGCGAGGCGGCAGCGAAGTATCTACCTACCTAAATGCGCAAAAGGCATATCTGATGGAGCGCTAAATTATTCTCACATTTTTAATTATATCTTCATTATCTTTACCACGACTACTACTTTATCAATGAAAATTACTACTTCATTAATTCCGGCTATATCAAGAGCTAGCAAAAGTTCCCTCCATTTTAAAATTTAAATCTCCTCGAACTGTCCAATACCCATACGTTAATCCCTGAACTGTATATCATTGTAGAGACCATAGTTTACAAAGGTCTATAGGGGTGGCGGACTTTAGTTATGCATGGCCCGGTGTCCCAGGCCTCCGTTAATTATGACGAGGCTCGCACTCCACTGAAAATTGGATATTTAGGCCTGAATACCAGATTTTCGTACTATTTTATAGATGCTGTCTGTATTGTTGTGTTTATTTGGAGAAGAAGTGGTTTTATCATGACATAAGGCTCTGAATGTTTTTCAATGTTTAAAGATATTTTCAGAATACTTCTCATCATGTATACCATATACATTACAGAAAATATAACTCTCTCTACCATCACATGGAAAGACACAATGGGTAGCCTTATCTTAGAAAGCGATCTATTAAAAACAATCTTTAAATAGATTGAAGTTTATGCTTGTTGTCTAAACGAATGAGTTTCAATGATTTGTTTTTAAATCTTTTATATTACTTGTTGTTTTCGTGGAGGTGGTGGCATCTTCATTATTTATAAAAATGACGATTACTTCATTCTCACCATCAGTATACACATCATTGTCATCATTAATACAGTGTTTACATATTATTAATTTATTAGCTGAAAAGAAACTGTTTCCATCTATTTTCTGCCAAATTTGTTCGCATTCTATTATTCACTTTCTTACGCCTAGAGACCCAATAAATTTTAAACTGCCTTTAGCAAGACCACCTCACAGTATAGTAATTTCATCAGTAATACATTCAACTACCTAATTAGCATACAGTTAGTTAGTTACTCAACGAACAATGCCACCAATTTACTAAACCACTGCGCACTATTACCACAACAACTGAAGCCTAAATTTTCTAATCGGCAATCCGTACCTGCCTGACCTAATCATTTTATGTTGTTCGCAATTAGTCGCTACAAAGAGATTTATTAACAACGTTGGAAATGCATTATGTGACTGTCACTACTTTGTCATTTAAATGTTCTGTAACCTTTCCGGCTATAGCACGAATGTTAAACTGGGGCGTTTATTTATTCATTTCATTTAAATTAGTGATTCGGTGTAGTACTAATGGATTATTGAGATCCACAATAAATAGCAGCATTCTTTAGATGCTAAGCATCTAAAGAATGCTGCTATATAAAGAATCAGCATCCCTTAGAGCCACTCATTCGACCAAAGGGAAAACCCACAGATGCAGAACTTTTGGTCTCATGATCTTTTCTAAGCACTGTTCTTACATAGGTAAACTAATATCATTGTCGTAGGATAATGATGATTTTGTTTTAAACCTTAGAGGTAATAAACTTCAAAGAAATATGCTCAGTCCAGTGGAAATGAACGATTATTCGAATCTCTCTCACATGAATCATGAGTAAGAAGCTCTTATTCATGGCGAGAATCTCATACGTTATTGTAAATTGCAGCGTCTGTTACGCTTGAATGTATTAGACACGCCTTGAAATACCCACCTAATGTCTAAATTGGTCTTTCTACTAAAGCTCCATTATTTGATACCGCAAATGAGGACCAATTATCTGTATTTATAAGGATCTTATCTTTGTGTGACATAAAAATATAGATTACAAAAGAATATCGAAAGATGAGAACTTACTGACGAACCAGCAAATGACAATATTTAGCATGATTAAACTTTGATAGGAAGGTAGCCTTTCGATATTAATAAAATGAATTACATGGAAATAACTTATGCTGTAACTTATGCTGACTGCGAGCAACAAAACATCTAGCAAACATGATTGTAAATACAATTTTTCATGTTCATCCCAGGAAACAAACAAATTCTATTAAGAACTTGTAAAAGTTGATATATTTTCTCGAATTGAAAAATGAAATAATCTCATTCAGTTAAGGATTAACCTCAGTACCACAAGACCTTTAGCGTAAACTAAAGCAATGAGCCAAGATTAATCTGCAGGTTCATTTACGTCGGGCAAAAGCCTGAGTAATATATTCTAAGCTAGAAAAATGTCTCTAAAATGGCGACGTTTTATATTCTAGCTAGAGGTGCTTTAAAAGTGCTCGATTTACGTATAAATCGCTACCTAGTCTTAGCAAGCGAGAATCTAAGATCCGACAGTGTATTGAAGATCGAAAAGTGTATTGATAGGAAACTGCGAATAGATTTTGTATAGACGTGCTTAAGAAGGAGGAATATTTACTTCGTTTGAAATACATCTTGTGCGAGAAATTCTGTTACTGTTGTGTGTGTATCGCGTCTGTATTGTTATTTGTGTCGCGTGGATCTTCACAAATTATGGTTTCTGCAAGAAAAATACTCCTTTAATTTACTACAAACTTAGTTATTAGCACATCTTTAATTTCCCAATAACAATTTACCTACCATCAATCATCATCTTCCTGCCCTTATCCCATGTTACTGGGGGTCGGCGCAACACGTTTTTTTCTTCCATTCTGTCCTGTCAGCCGTCACGCTATCACTTACTCCCTTTTATTTCATATCACTCCTCACACTTTACCTACCATCTGTAACAAACCTAATTAAAAACCAAAATTAACTTGAGTCACCTAAACACACTTTAGCCCCAAATAAAGTCAGCAACTTTATGAAAGTCTTTTAAACTGACTAAAACCGGAAAACCTTTAAGAAAGCGACGTTTTTTTAAATAAAAACATTATTATTTACCCACCTATTGAATAGCTTCTGGCAAATTAGGCTCTTTTATAAACCTGTGAACAGCAAAAAGCCACTGAGATGTTGGGACGCGCGACGTGACTTTGCAACTTCGAGAATTTTATATTAAACTAGCTGTCTCACTTGCGGATTTTTCTCATTTCTTTACCCTCAACTTTGCCATTGTTTACCCTCTGTTTTCTATTGCCATGGATTATTATTAAACTTGGCTAGTTGTAAATGAAAACTTGTGAATCAAAGGAGTCTTTACTCGTGGGGCGTTCGTAAAGTTTGTATTTATATTTTCGTTCAGAATAATTCCGTTTGTATTTTTAATTAGAGCTGGGATTGCGAATGCGTTTTACTGACGTTGCATATGATTTGGATTTAATTAAATTTTCTTTTGGTACACGTCGTGTAGGGTTATGTGAGTAAACACGTATGCCTGTGGCATGGCGTTAATATTATAACTTGCTGAAGTTGATTACTTTGTACATCGTGTGAGATGTTCTGTATTTTTTTTTAGTTTGCCTGTCCTTTCCCGTATGTTAGAGTCAGATTTACCTCTAAAACGATGTTAAATATCTGTATTTCACACGGACTGCCCTTTGAAATTCATAACTTGGTAACTGGCAGACACCGATATCCTAAAGTTAGGCTGTCTGTATGATTTTCCGGTTTTCGGGTTTCTGAGTAGCCGTAACGAACACAAACTGTATTCGTGTTTGTTTAGCTTATCGATATATGGAGAGATCACAAAGGATTTACATGTTCTCAAAGAACAGTCATGAATATACTTCAAATCTACGTACAGACTACGTTAACCATTGCAGATTCATCGATCTGTGTAATTGTTATAAAGCATCAGCACCTCACTATGACCTTAGACTGTAGGCTTGTACTGTAACTCTTCGGAACTAGGCACAATTTTTAACCGACGAAAAAAAAGGAGGAGGTTCTCAATTCGACCGTATATACTCGTATATATATATATATATATATATATATATATTTTTTGTGTATGTTCAGCCCTCACTCCGTCATTTATGAACCGATTTTGATTATTCTTTTTTTGTTAGATAGGGTGTACCCTATCTAACCTTTTTTTTTTTTTTTTTGTTGCCGGGGTGGAAAATCCTCATGGATGTCCTTCGCCCGGGGCAGGCGAAGGGGTCTGTCAGACTCTTACTGACTAAAAACCACCCCGGTGTTCCTTCCCATACCTGGACCGGGGATCGTGAGAGCTAATACGACTTCCATGATCCCCGGCTAGTGCCGGCCCGCCTATGCGGGCCACCTCTGGCTCGCGGGGAGAGTGAGGTGTCCTCTCCCCGTGACGTCTAATAGGGGCGCGCGTGGAACACTACGCGCCGCCGCCTCGGGTCCTGCTGGATAGGGGGCGGCGGACGACCCCGAGTCCGCCGGCCCTCTGGACCTATTTAGGGGGGCTGGAAGAGGGCGTTGTCCGCCCTCCGCCGACGCCCGGTACGTCTGCTGCGGATCGGGAGAGTGGCCACGGCCTCCCTTTCCCTTTCCGCAGCCTCCTTCTGCGAAATTACGAATTCACAGAAGGAGATCACCGCATCCCAAGACTCGGCGCTCCCGACCATCGAACGAGCGACGGCCGGCAGCGACAGGTCGGGACCCACTTCGGATACGAGGGCACGGCGCTGCTCCTCCCATGCGGCACACTCTGCCAGTGTGTGCTGCGCCGTGTCCTCCCGACAGTCGGTGCAGTGATGGCACCGAGCGTCCGGCTCCCTGTTTATGCGACACAGGTACTTCCCGAAGCAGCCATGCTCCGAGAGCACCTGCGTCGCCCGAAACGACAGGGAGCCGTGCTTCCTCCCGAGCCATTCGTCGAGCACTGGTCGGATCGCGTCGACGGTAGCAAGGGCGTGAAAGCCTATCCCGCCATTCTGGCATCATGACCTCGCGGAACTGTGACCGACGCAACTGGATCTCGCGCTGCATCGGTTCACCGCCCCGCGTCCGCACTTCCTCGCGCCACCGGTACAGCGAGGCGAGGACTCTCGCCTCCAAGTCCCAGGGCGGAGATCCGGCCAGTGCACAACCCGCCTCGTAGGAGATCGTGCGATATCCCCTAATAGCCCTGACGGCCATCGCCCTCTGCGGTCTTCGCAATATCGCGATGCTGCCGGCCGTCAGGTCAGAAGCCCAAACCGGGGCCCCATACAAAGCCATGGATCGCACGATCCCCAAGTACAACCGCCTACAGGCGGTGCTCGGGCCCCCTAAATTAGGAAGCAGCGTTGCGAGCGCGCCCGCGGCGCCCATCAACTTGGGCGTCAACCGTCGAAAGTGGGGGCCAAAATCCCACCGGCTGTCGAGCACCAATCCTAAGTACTTCATGGTGGACTCGACAGCGATTTGGACTCCCCCGACCACGATGTGTGACCCCGGCGGCGGCGCCCGTCGGGGGCCGTGAAAAACCATGGCCTCCGACTTGTTGAGGGCCACCTCCAGCCCCAGGCGTCGTATGCGACCCACCACCTGTGAGACCGCAGCCGTCGCCAGCAACGCTGCCTCCCTATACGAGCTCCCCCGGGCCGTGACCAGCGTGTCGTCCGCGTAACACGTCAGGTCCACTCCCGGTTGGAGCTCGCCCCTCAGCACCCAGTCGTAACCGATGTTCCACAGGGGTGGGCCTAGGACCGAGCCCTGTGGAACACCGCACGACATATCGCGACGGCCCTCACCGTCGCGTCCCCTGTAGGTGCGGCGGAGGTAGCGGGGCACCCTGTGGTACCTTAGTGCCTCCCGAATACAACTCCAGGGCAGGGTGTTGAAGGCGTTGGATATGTCCAAGGACACCGCCAGCATCACCCCGCCCCGGGAAACCGCTTCCTCCGCCAGGACTCTAACCCGCATTATGGCGTCGATTGTGGAGCGCCCATGCCGAAAACCGAACTGACTGTCGTCCAGATCCGGCCCCTCTCTGTACAAGTGGCTGACTAGGCAGCAATTATCCGATCAAAAAGCTTACCCACCTCGTCTAGCAGCACTATGGGCCGGTATGCGGACGGCGAGTCTGCTGGGCGCCCCGCTTTCTTGAGCAGGACCAGACGACCTGTCTTCCACTGAGCTGGAAAGTGGCCCTGCTCAAGGCAAGCTGAGTAGAGTCCTCTCAGCTGGGGCTCTAGCTCCTTCAGAGCGAGGACGAGCGCGCGGCCCGGAACTCCATCGGGTCCCGGGGCCACGCTTTTGGCCCGGAGCCGCATCACGGCCGTCCTCAACTCTGGTTGTGTCACCTCAGGGACGCTCTCCTCGTCCTCCGACTCCGTGGCTGTGGGCAAAGCCATCGGCGGCGGCACGTGCTCTTCTCTATCAGGGAAGAGAGCAGCGACCACTCCCTCCAGCAACTGAGGCTCGAGGCTCTCAGTGAGTGGGGGCGCCCATGCACGAAGTTTCCCTCGGACCGCACGATAAGGACGCCCCCATGGATTTCCGTCTAGGGTCGCCAACATCTCTTCCCTGAATCGAGTCTTCGACTCGCCGATAGCCAACCACAGAGCCTTCTTCGCCGCGCGGTACACCTCATACCGCGCAGCTTCTTCTTCCGGAACCCGACGACGTCTCCTCCGGTATCGGGTGTACTGGCGCCTGACCTCCACGCAGGTCCTGCGCATCTGCGCGATTTCGGCGGTCCACCAGTACAACTGGCGCCTTGTGGGTTGAGTGCGGACGCGGGGCATGGACGCGTCGCAAATTTGCGTCATCGCCCCGCGGAACCACTGCGCCTCCTCTTCGACGTCGACGGGTTCGTTCGTCATTGACTCCCGGACCCAGGCCTGGATGATTGCGGCTTCCTCGAGAAGCTCCCTGTCGATCTGTTTAATCGACCAGCGAGGACCGTCCGTTCGCGGGGCCGATGGTCGGCCGCCAACCGCGGTCTGGGTAGAGACGTTGAATCGGATGTACCGATGATCTGACAACGTCTCCACCTCCACGGCGACTCGCCAGTCGCGGACACGGCTTGCAACAGCGGAGCTAGCGAATGAGACGTCCACTACAGACCCGCCCCGCTACCGCACGCACGTGTACTCCGAGCCCCGATTCAAGACGGTCAGGCCGGTCGCAACCGCCCACTCCTCCAACACCTCGCCCCGATGATCGGTGATCGGGGATCCCCACGCCGCAGACTTGGCATTGAGATCCCCCAGCAACAGCACCGGGCGAGGGTGGAATCGGCCTACGACGGCACCCAGCTCGACAAGGAACCTCTCGAAGTCGGCGAGACTCTTGTTGGGCGAGAAATATACCCCAATGATGTTGATTCCCCCCACGAGAGCGGCCACCCAGCCGCGTCCTCGGGAGGGACTGCCAAGAGTCCCACCAATGATGGCCACCAAACCGTCCAGGTCCCCTACCCAGTTATCGCGGGGAGGGACAAAATACGGCTCAGCGACCACAGCCACGTTGATCGACCACTCCGCCATGCTCTGGAGCAATAGGTCCTGAGCTCTGGAAGAGTGGTTGATGTTCGCCTGGAGGAAATGGAATTGTGCCATTACTGGCTTTCTATTTCTCCGGCATCTCCTCCATCCCTGGGTCGGGCATCAGCTGCTTGGCTGCCAGGCTGTGGGAGGGGCGCAGGTCCTACGACAACCCTATTTTGCGTGCTCTTTTTGGGGGCCTTGCAGGCTTTTCCCCCAAGTCTGTGCTCCGCAGGCTTCCCTGCAGCTGCACAGAGGCTGCAGTTAGGTGTCGCAGAGCACTGGGCCGACTTGTGGCCGGGTTGGCTACAGCGATAGCAGAGGTCGCTGCGGTCTGTGTCTGCAGTGCATTGTGCCCGGACATGCCCTTTGCCCAGGCAGCGGTAGCACTGCATTTCCCTGGGTGGCAGGAGCTTTACACTCGCTGACACCCAGCCTACCAGCAACCTTCTGCCGTCCGCGACCTTGTTTGCGGCCACCACCGGGCACCGCACCCAAACTGTGCCCAGCCCGTCAGCGCCCCTGCGGATTTCGCCCGCCTGCACGTTCTCGGGCAGACACCCACCGTTTCGGGCAATGGCCGCCACTACCTCCTCCGGGGTCACCGAGTCGTCCAGTCCACTCACGCGTAATTCGGCCGTTTTTGTGGGCCTGGACACCCGGACATCCTCCGGTTTGAGGACCTCCCTTAATTTGGCGGCCAGAATGTCCGCCCTCTCTTGCCTTGACGCACCCGACACTTCAAATATTTTGGCTCCCGTGGCCGCCGTTCTGAAACCAAAGCCAGCCGGGGAGGCAAAGTCGCTGAAGTTTAGCTTCGTTTTTACCTCCGCCAGGACCGACTTAAAACTCACCCCCCTTTCAGAGGCTTCAGGCTGCAGGGTGATTATTACAGCCTCAGAGCGTGGGGGTCTCGCCTTGGGTGGCCTTGGTCTTTTTTTAGACCGTGCCGGGCTGGCAGATGCCGCCGGGTCAGCAGGTGCTGGGCGCGCCACCCTCTTCTTGCGCTTCCTTTTTACCACCGTTGTCCAGGTCTCCTGGGTCGGGGGTGCGGTCGTCAGGAGCGCGGTTAGTTGGGGAGGGGGTGCGGGAGCACTCGCCGCGGGCTTCTTAGACCCTTCCGTGGACTTTTTGGCCCCCTCTGCAGGCTTTTTGCCCACCTGCGTGGACTTCGTCCTTGCGGACTCCTCCTTCCTCCGCCTATCTGCCGCAAGCGGTGGACGGAGGGTTTCGGCTGGGAGGAGTCTTGACTCCAGAGCCTCTAATCGGGCAGACACCATGCCACCGCACTGCATCATGCAGATGCGGGCCACCCTCTCGATGTCGAGATCCGACATCGCAAGTGCAGATGCAGGCGGCGACGCAGGTTCAGGGGCCGACGATGACGTAGCAGGAGGAGGAGGGGAGGCAGTAGCCGCGGGAGTTTCCTGCCGCTGCCTCTGAGCGGCAAACTCCCGCTTGAGATCATCCAGTTCGGATCGAAGACGGCTATTCTCCTCCCATAGCTTCGCCGTCTCCTCCGAGGTCGTGCGATTGAGAAGGATCTCCACAGCCTCCCTAATCCCATTTGCCGCCTCCTTAAGGGCACGGGTGAACGAGCCCTTGAGGTTGCCGGACTTGGTCGCAACCTTCAGGACCACGTCCATGCCGTCCAGCACCTGGCGGTTAAGGGCCTCTGCCGTAAGGCTCGAGCCTGCAGCCGCCTGAGCAGCCCGCCGCTCTCGAGCCTGACGGGCCATTTCGGCGACTTCGTCGGCCGCGACCGCTCTGCTCTGGGCACGCTTCGCGGTGTTGGCATCTGCTTTCGTGCCCACGAGAGAGACGGTGGCTCCTCCCGGCTCCTCGATTGAGACCCCGGATGAAACCCCGGGGTCACTCTCCCCGCTGATTCCCGGCGTATCGGGGCGCTTAAAGCGACCTCGAACGTCACGCCCGGGCATAGGAGCACAGACTCCGCCCACAACCGCGCGACCACGGCCTCTCCTTGCCGTGGCCACTTTTGCAGCCGGCAGGTTCTCCTCACTTGAGGAGAGACCTACCGACCCCACTCGGTCCGAAAAAACTTCGTGGTGCGGTCGCTTTCTCCAAAATTTGGAGCGACCACGCGAGTCCTGGTCGGACATAGTTGGATCCTCTATTGAGGATCGGGAGCCTCCTCGGCTCTTGTTGCCGTCGCCGGCAAGCGGTACCTCCTTATCACGTCCAGTTTTTGATGTTTTGTTGTTATTAAGTTCCATTTTTGTTCCCACGAGTATAATAGGAAATAAAAGTCCACCCAGGCAGAGCCTTTATACCTGGGTAAGCCTATATACTGTAGAGTGCGGCAGGTGCTCTACAGGGGAGGCGCTAACGACTGGACTCCCTCCAGCCATTCATCCCCTCGCCACGCCTCGAAACTTAGGATTGGGTGGTTTTTTATCTTAGAGGTGTCCTTCCTCTGGGCCAGGCGATTAAGCCAAGCCCCCGACGGCGGCATTAGACATGCCTCCGTTCGCTGTCCGGCTAACCCGACTCAGCGAACCCGTCGAAAGTTCTCTCCTAGAGGCAATTCCCTGTAAGAGAGAACCGCCTACCGCATTGGTGCGCCGGCACCGCTGCGGCGCAGTCGCATCCATGCCAATCGACAACCGTCGATCGATCAGGAGCGACCCCTCCTGGTGTCCCTCTTAGTCTGGTCTCTCACTTTGGGCCTTTCCGGCATGAGTAACTCTACCGGCAGAGCCCCAAAGATCATTGAGACACGCAAGCCCCACCACGACGACAACGTGGGGACACATTCGGGGGGACCCTATCTAACCTAACCTAACCTTGACATGCGCCAATTAATAAAATGATTAATTACCTACTTACAGCCTTCTTCATTTGTAAGTACTTATAAAATATAGATATTTAATAATTAGATTGTTGTTTGGCGCCGACTCAAAATTACTTTATATAAAATTTGATATTTTATGTAACTAAATAAGCTCATTACTCAAGACTTAAAAGGTTTATTTATTTTTTGCTTTTTAGTTCTTTTTCGTCGGTTAATTTTTTTGTTATTGAAGTAGACACTTGTCTAATTCATGGTTAGGATCCTTTAACTCTGTACTTTCCTTAATTTTAATAGGAACTGTTAATAATTTCATGACCTCTCAAATAAATACCACTGTCTTCTGTTATAATCTCTTCATGACTATTTACGACATCTACAGGGAAAATGTAGGGTGTCTTGTGCGTACAGTTTCTACAACATAAGTACTAAAGGATATCTTAGTAGCGAACGCGTATGGGAAGAATACTAGCTGACTCTCGCGATTAGTAGGTACAATGAAAAATGAGTGTGCAACCGCGACAAAAAAAACAAGTTTTATTGTTTTAGGTAGCTTTAGTATGCATCACGCCATTGCCAGATAGCCACATCATAAGTATCCAATGGGAGTAATCCCAAAGTTAATATTTTTTTTTTTGAAATATCGTTTTATGCAATTACATATAGTTAACTTTGTAGTTTAAAGGTATTTAAACTTAAGTGTTCCTTAAATCTATCCCCTTTTCAAAAAAAAAACCACCAAATTGTAAAACATAGCAGTCACATTTCTGCCACCTTCTTAATCCTCTCAAGCGTTGTTACCAACACCTAGTATTGTTTGTATCGCAACCGCTTCTCTCTAACCCTTAGTAAATAGCGAACAAGCCCTTCGGTTCTCACAATACGGCACCTCAGTTCGATGTAGGGCGGGTTTATAGATTGTAATAACAAAGGTGACAGGCTGCAAGCCCATCGCTTTAGAGCGGGATTACCGGGTTCTACCCTTACTGATAGATACAAACTTCCTTACTGGAGCCGCAGATTTAAATATTTGGCAGAAAAAAAAAACGGGTTTTTGTATGAGTAAATTCAATATCTGATAGACTAAACGCATGAGTGAGTCTGAAGAGGGGTTGAAGTTTATATCCGAGGAAATTCAAGGCCAATAGCTATTTCCATTGAATTTTTAGCTGAAAAAATGAATTCATATAGCTGGTATATATATGGAACATTGCCCGATTATGGCAGTACCATTAATAATGGTTTTGTTTCGCACGCTTATTCTAATTCCATCACCTTTTTCCGTGTTACGAACCTGTAACATTTTAAGTGACTTTACAGAGAAAAACAGAACTTTTCTTGCCTTCAGTAGCTGCAAAAACAACATAGAATCTTCAAAAATTTTGGAACAAATTATGTAAAGTGCACATTAGCGTTTCTGTACACGTGGAACATATGAATCTTGCATAAGGGCCGCTGTCTGACTCCAAATGTGAAATGAAAGAAAGAGACGGAAGATAAATAATTAACTAACACGATGTAGCGTTAATTCGATATATTTGTAGCGTCCACATGAAAGCCTGTGAGAAAGACTCCATCATGTTTGTAGGAAGCAGCCGGAGTGGTTTTTTATTTAATTAGCATTAGGAGAACGAATTGGCGTAGCGTAACGTTAATGTGTCACAAAAATGTGACGGTGTTCTTTTTTTAAATCTTGTTGTTGTTTTTTTAAAAGCACCACTTTTCTTTTAGACAAAAAATTTTTGGATCAACATTTTTGGTATCTTTTTAATCAAAATGTTTTTGGCTGAAATAACGCGCAGTCTAATTATACGTTTGGTTTAGGCACAGTTCCAATTTCGGATACTAATTGAAGAGTTCCTAATAATCCTAATGTTTGGCAACTGGGTTGCATATCTTGACCAGCATTAAGTTTTGCTTAATTCAAGTCCTTATTCTTATTATATTGTTCTACTTCCTATATAAATGTGAAAGTTTCGATAGATGAATGTTCTTTACTTAATCACGGCTGAACGGATCAGGATAAAATTCGGCAAAGAGATAGATTATAGTTTAGAATAGCACATAGGCTATAATTTATAATGAAGTACTAAATCCACGCGGGTGAAGCGGCTGGCAGAAGCTGGGTTTGAAATATATACCTAGGTACAAATTTGTAAGCTAGCAACTTCAAATAAGTATTCAAAGAATATTATGTTTTGTCCCTTTAAAAGGTAAGACAATTTAGATCTCGTTTCCCTTGAATGAATACTGAAAAAGTCATCTTCTTATCCTTAGTCGTAATTCGTAGGAATCAGCAGAACGGATCAAAGTTAATGGTAATAAAGTTAACCGTAATTGCTGTAGAAAGGAGCGGCTATCTGTCATTACTGGTGCTTTGCCTAAACTGGGGGAGGAAACTGTAATAAACTTGTGTGCTTCTTTTCTTTTTCAATAGTTTTTTTTTACTTTTTTGCTAAAATTAATGAATATAGCGGGATCAGACAAACCTTATAAAATAGTGAAGTTATAATTATTGACTATTTTGAGGGGGTAAAGCACTGATGGAAATACACCGCACGGGCGTTCACCTACTCGCTGGTCAGACCAGATTAAGACGCTATTAACTGCCAACGACCTTGAGTGGTCAGTTTTCATGTTCTGTGCTGAGCTCACGTAACGCGTCGTACCTCCACCCAGTAATAGGACTCGCCCATCAAGGAGCGCTGTTCGAAATTAGTTACTATTAATTTAATATACATTAAAAACAGGTATTATACTAAAACATGTATACTAAAATATAAATAATTAAATGGTCTTTAAAATGGTGCAGGTTTCATAAATATACACTTAATAATTTTTACGTGATTCTGAATTTTTTAGCCGCAATAGACATATCTTTACAAATTAATTACACTATGTTATGAAAATATAATTTCAAATATTCTCAGATCACATTACGATGAAAATTTTCTAGAGTAACAATAAAATTATTCGTTTAGACGAGATGTTCAATTAAAAATCATTAGAAGTCGTTTAACTGCGCCTTAAGGAGACAACGTTACGGACGTAACGATGGCGTGACGCGACAATATAAAACGTAGTCGAGCGCGTTTTCATAGATATTGTTCCCACACGTCTTTAAGAATCTTTCAGCATTATCGTAGTCTGCTGTAAAATCATGCCATCGAAATCGCTTAGCTACTCTGCTAAGTATTTTGGCATTACGAGCCAGTAAATAGTAACGATAATCACGTCACCACTATCTTATAAACATGAATGAACATAATATGCAACCGATTAAATCGTTAATCGGTTGCATGTTATGTTCATTCGTAGCATTCATGGCATCGGCACCTGCCATGTAATCTCTTCACCACCCATGGTTGAGAATGGTAGAGAATGCTTAAAGCATTAATTCCGCCATTGTACCATTGAGCATGAAGTTTTAATGCATATATATAAAAAAAACAACCGACTTCCAAAAAAGAAAATACACTAAAAATTAAATATAACTTTAATTTCGGAAGTCGGTGTTTGTATTTTATTTCTTCATTATTTGACACCGACTTCCGAAATTAAAGTTATTTTTTAATTTTTAGTGTATTTTCTTTTTTGGAAGTCAGTTATTTTTTTTTTTTAAGTTTTTTATTTTTCACTTTTTAGTTGTCATACCCCAGAACTATTGGAGAAAACCAAAACGTCATCTATGTATATGTATTTTTCGTTTTTGTTCAGTTTTCCAAAAAGTGCTGAAGCAATTTCGATAAAATTTATATGGGACCACGTCGGGAGTATATTCTTTTGGATAAAAAATAAATCGATCCACAACTAACAGAGAAATCGGTGGACAAAAAAACATGCAGTCGAACATAGAACCCCCTCCTTTTTGGAAGTCGGTTAAAAATGAATCCCTATTTCCCTTGGTCACGGCATCACGCGTGAACGGTTAGACCGATTTCGCTAGTAATTTTTTTTGTTGTGTTTGTTATTATCAGGTTTTAAAGAAAGAAACAAATAAGAAAATTGGAAAATTTCGAAAAACTTAATGACTATTTAAAATTCGCGCGTTTGGCAGTTCACGGCATATTCATAGCTCAGACAGGACAACGTCTGTCGGTTCAAGTTATAAATAAATAAAAATCGCATTAGATACCGTACCTCGGTTAAAATCGATAAAACTGCATGAATATCTAGGTACTGCATGTGTATACAGGGTGTTACAGAACTGCGTGGTCATATTTAAAATACTGCTGTAGCCATGAAAGCGGACAACTTTCTTCAACTACTCGTATGTAAAAGTCGATTACGAAAAAAATTTTAGATACTAATTTTGATCACAAAGAGCCTCATACACTGGGGCCTATTGGACGTTGTCGGGTAATTCCGATTACCGGCACTCTGCGGCCTATTGGATGTTGACAGGTTAAATTGTATTCATATCACCTCCTCCGCATACACACACACACACTCACTCACACACACACACACACACACTTATACTGATACAACTATTATTAATAAATGTCTAGTTTTAGTTTTTAATTAACCGACTTCAAAAAGAAGGAGGTTATCAATTCGGATGTTTGTATTTTTTTTTATGTATATTCGGGCATAACTCCATCATATATTGACGGATTTGCAAAATTCTTTTTTTGTTCGAAAGGGGTTTATTTAATGTATAAATGCTAACATAAGTTTGCATTTAATATATTAAAGAAAATAGAAATAAAGCGGATCTTTCGCTTTATTTCGGCGTCGCGTGGACGTAGGGTCGTTGGCTGCACGGCTGTCGGCGAGAGCACGCGCACTTAGAATTCGAGGAATGTGCGGGCGTCAGCTGATATTTTACATTGCATGATAAAGTTGTAAACAAAAAAAGTGTCTGTAACTGCAAATAATGGTTTCATTTAACTGTTCTCACAGCATAGTGTACGCAAAATACTAAAATAAATAGTTTTTTTTCTGATTTTTTAATGGTGTCGTATCAAGTATTATCACCTGTCACCGTTTTCGGGAGCGTTTACCTTACATCCTGTATATGACGAAATTATGCCCGAACATACATAAAAAAATATATATTAACATCCGAATTGATAACCTCCTCCTTTTTGATGTCGGTAAAAAACTCGCTAATCATAATTATGCTTAGTTTAAACATTGATTAGCGGATTCTAAATTCATGATAACTTTATGTCTCACCCATCAAATTAAACCGCATATACCTATAGGACCAAACCTCCTTCAAATGATTAGTCAGCACTTTGCGAGCCAACCCGGGCCTGCGGACGGCGAGCAGTGAGTAGCTCGCCGTCCGATCAGCACCAGGCCCGTGAGTCGACGGCGCGTAGTGTTCCACGCGCGCCTCAAAGAGATTAGTGTCAGCCACCACTGACGGGGCACATCGTGGCCGGTGCCTGCATGTCTAGGGGTAGCATATAAATTCTGAAAATGAGTTACCGCACCCCTAGGCACTCAGGCATGGAAGGAACAGGGGTGGGTTTCAGTCAGTAAGAGTCTGACACGCCCTCGCGCTCCACCCAGAGCGGGAGAAGTCATTGGATGATTTCCCACCCACCAAAAAAAAAAAAAAGCTTTTATTTTCTTTCACCACTAATAAAAGTTAAGCTAACTAAATCTTATCTATCATCCAAAACAATATCATAAAACACATGAGCCTCACAAATGATACAAATACATATTTCTATGAAAAATTAATCCTTTCAATTTAACAAAATAGAGTAAAGTATTATATAAAGCGCTTTAGTACAGCGGACAGTTTGCTCAAACGGATTTTAAAAGCGATTGTGAACAGAGTGGTTTTATCGCTAACGGCAATCGCGAACAGGCGAAGTTTAGATGGACCGGAATAGTAGGGAAGAGACAAAAGCTGTTGAAGGTATAGCGGTAAGCGGTATACATATTAAATAAACGTTGTGGTCAATGTGGTTAGCAAGGCAATTTTACCTTGAGACTGTTTAGTCTAAAGACCTATATGATATAGATATTAGCAAGTTGGAACGCCTAAGTAGATAATAATAGATACCTACAAGACTTAAAGTATAATATTGTTCTATGACTGTCCGAATTCGGGGAACAGACCTCTTTTCAATATATTTTTATAAACCTATTTTGATCATACAAAAAGTTGAGATTGATGACAAGTATAAAGTTTGTATATCATACATGTATTATCTTAAAAGCTTAGAAGAATCACAATGGCAAAAGTTCTAATGAAAGCTGGCCCTAAATGAAGATTTGGCACAGATATGGTCACTCAAAAGTTAAGACATTCATATGATAGCACTAGCTTCTGCCAGCGGCTTCGCCCGCGTAGTATAAGTACTCCCCCACTATAAATTATAAACTATATGCTATTCCAGATTCAGATGTATCTCTGTGCCAGATTTCATCCAAATCCGTTCAAACGTTCTGGCGTGATTGAGTAACAAACATTAATTCATCCATACAAACTTCCGCATTTATAAAGCTACTATGATGCCAGCCTATGAACCAAATAACAGCAAAATAGTTTCAAAGCAAGTAAAACAGAACAACTTTTTAAGAGCGATCAAATCCAAAAAAAGAAGTGGTTATGTAAATAATTATGTTTGAGTGTTGGGATATGACTATAGATATCCAGAACTGATTAACCATTTAACAATTAATAATTTAACTTAACTAAGTCTTCTTCTTCTGCCTAGCCTTTTCCCAGCTATTTTGGGGTCGGCTTCCAGTCTAACCGGATGCAGTTGAATACCAGTATTTTACATAGAGCGACTGCCTATCTGACCTCCACAACCCAGTTACTGGGTAATACGATACCCCTTGGTAAGACTGTATCTCAGACTTTCAGGCTTCTGATGACCCGTAATGACTATCAAAGATCCACAATTGACAGCCGGGACCAACTGCTTAACGTGCTTTCCGAGGCACGGAAGAGTCTCGGTATGTAAAGATGGACACCCATCCATGGACCAACCCCGGCAAGCGTACCTTAACCTGATGGATAGACCCCTGCGGCTTAGCTAAACTAAGTAATACAATAAATAATAATACTACCCTGTAACTGTTCCACTGCTGGGAAAAGGCCTCTTCTGATACAAAGAGAGAGAGAGAGAAAAAAAGAATAGGATGAAAACTAAATTCAAAATAAATCCCGTCCAAAAAAAAGCAAGAACATCTTTAGCAAGTACCACGCAACACAAACAACTTCACCAGACAATTCCCACATGCAGTAACATCACCTCAAAACTATATTAAACGCGCAAGTCCCCCATAAGTTACAATAAGCCCGTAACTAAACACTGCAGATGTAACCCGAAAACCGCATTCACCTAACTTTGGTATCAAATTGTCACAGTGTTCCAAACGCTCAGGGAAAAGTCCAAAACTTGTGCCAAAGTTGAGTTTTCTAGCTCGTTTGTGCCAATTGTAGAGCGGTGTGGATGTGGCCGGGAATTACGTTTTGTTGAGATACGATCCAAACGTGAGCCTATTAGGGTATTGAAGGATTCATTTATAGGAACTATATTGTTGGATATTATTTTGGGGACGTTTTTGATGACATTTATGCCAATATTTCTCTTCTTTTCATAATAATATCCATTGAATGTGTTAATTTTAGAAAGTTATGAGTTAGCAACTTTTAATTCACAACTTAAATCTTTATCAAAGTTATTTGACCATAAGAAAATTTAAATTCCATAGTACAGAAAGCTCTATCAATGAAAACTCATTCCGGATAGTGCACGACTCTAACAACAACATTACTAGATATCACTAAGCAAAACATGGTCACTGATGATAATTTAATCTGTATTACTTCAATAGGGGAGAATTCTGAATTCGCACAGAACAGTATCCATTATAGAATAAAATGGGATTGATATACTAAGACTACTCAACTACACATTTTCTTAATCAGAAAATAAGTAATATCTAGTAGCTCTAGGATCTTGGACTATTAGGAACAAACTAAATCAATGAGGTTACTTTTTTAATACCCAAAATGGCAACAGTACCTACCAAACAAATTAACGACTACCTCCACTACAAACGGGAAGCCGCAAGAATCCGGGCACGTATTTTTCGCCTCAACTTATCCAAGCAAAATGTTTCTCTTAATATGCGAAAAACGACAGAAAAATAATATGTATAAACAGAGCATAAAAGTTCAGTATCGTTAGTAATAATAATTGTAAATAGGTTGTGAGAACGGCCATAGTCAATGGCACCTGACATGTTAATAGAAAACAACAGGAAAATGGTGAAGAAATCTGAGCTGACATGATCCGTAATGAGAGCCAAAAGAGCCCACATGGTATAAAAGTAGATTCGATTATCTCCCTTCTGTACAAAAGGTTAGAATCCCACGTAAGGATGTTTTTGACAGCTGCTCTCAACATTTCAAGGATGACTTGATTTCAGTCTCTGTGATTATGAGCCTTGAACAAACGTGTACCTAATTCGTTTTTGGATAGGTTTCAACACTACTTTGTTCACGCTATTAGTGTAGCTTAAGTCTTCGAGCTCTTTAAAAGGTGACATTCTACTAGCCATAAGATTGTCAAGAATTCAAAAAGGTTAGGCATTTTGGCATCAAACACTGATAAATGTCATAATGTAGAGCCCACATCCATGTATGCCTATAATATTTGGTACAGCTTTAGCAAGTAATCTCAAAGCAATCCTTTTCGCATCTAAATCTAACACTCCTCTCTCATATCCCAAAAATAACGGCTCCGAATAAATTTTACACGAGCGATATAATTCATAATTCCCGCTGCGTACATCCCAATTGATATAGGATGATATTTACTTTACCGACAGCAGTTTGTGTTCGAAAAGCCAGGCTTTTATTTTCTATTGTCGGAACGCAGACAGCATGCAAATTTTATTCCGGATTTTTTACGTTTTCGTGCATCTGTTTTGAAATAATTGTAAGCGAAAATTGTATGGTGAAAACTGAAAAGCTGTACTGGCAACTTGAATTTGTTAAGAAAATATTTGTGATGCTTTGTGAATTTGTAAAGAATAAATAAGCCAGTAAAATGTCCGTGAATTCCCAGTTGTGCGCGGTGACTGTCGACAAATTTCCAAACCTGTGGGAATGCAGATTTTCGTAACGATGTTAACAATTTGGTGCAGGTCGATGCTTGTGAGCACAAGCTCTCAACCTGCACCAAATTGTTAAGTAGCAACCAAATTGTTAAATGCAGTAATAAACAAATGAGTAAAAAAGGGCTCATTATTCATTTGTTTACTGCTATTCCTCTTTGTGTCACCGTAGAAAGCAGTAGTGTTAATCTGTAAAATCTCACCACGGGAACTCAGGTGAAATAAACATGAAGTTAGCTGTCAATCCATGGTGGAACGAACACTTAAGTGAAGTTAACTTCACTTAAGTTATCACTTTGAGATGTTTACAGAATATCACTGTAGATCTCTGCTTGTTCCAACAAAAGAGTTCATCGCGTTTAATAATAAATGCGCTGTGAATTTAACCAGTCCACTCATTCCATAATGCTTGAATGAAAAGACGTCCAGAACTCGCCGCTCCTCAAGTTTCGTTAACTTCATCATCCATTTCAATTAAAATTTACTTCTGCTTAACAAAAACTACTAGGTGCAAGCGAAAGGGGTGTCGGAACTCAAAACTTTTTAAACCCTGTTTAAAATTTTAAACAACTTAAATATCAGTTTCATCTAGTTGGCAAAAGTTTGGTGCTGAGCTTCAGTTGTCGAAATTATTTAAATTAAAACAAAATGTTGTACATGTTATTAATTAATAGATGAGGCTTTTAGTTATGGCTTTTGATTTTGGCACTTTTAATCTTTAGAATCTTGTACACTCCCGTCCATCCGGGTCAATGCCAGTGCTCCACACTGGCATTGTGCCGTATTGAGCCCTTTACCAGACATATCTCACCTTTTTCGTTCCCACCATGTACAACTACACAACTTCAAGCGCCTGAATATAAGGCAAATGTGGCATATAGCCACCGTACTGGTTGGCCAGAGTAATTGGTCAATCAACAGGAATAGAAGACGAAGCCAGCTTTTATGTAAAGAAGTAGAACGAAACAGTCGTCAGAGAAAGAGACACTAGAGAAAGAAGCGCACTCGAGAAAAGAACAAAATAAATTTTCAATCTGAGACACCACCATCTGCTTTACTGAAAATCAGTCTATAATACTGCCTGTTAATAGGAAGAACAAACATTTCAATAGTTAATTAATGACGAGCTAAGTATAAGAGCGCTGTGATGCGGGTCGACAAGCCAATCTGCTCTGTGACCTAATTTCAACTTTAGGCTTAAATGATGACACAACTTCTGCCCTCGGGCTAATGTCTCTGGGTGCACCTAAGGGACACTAGGGCTCTGTATAATCTTAATGAGAAGCGGGATGGTGTAGATATTAAAGTGTTCAAAATTCTATGGATCGTAATTTACAGCAAGAGTTACGTCAAAGCTTTATAAAAAGTTCAATTGACATAATTGCGCATTACCTTGGTCACAAGACTCAGCTTTATGCGAGAATTATAGGACTGGCGTATGTGGTGAAGCTTCGGTGACAATCTGTATTTAACTCTATGTCAAGCAGTCGACGTCTATCGCCTGAAATTATGATTAATAATTAATGATGGTGATGAACGACAAAATAACCTTCGTGGTCTCTTAAACCAATTCCACTGACAGTGTTATAATGTCGCAGCCATAATGATGTCCAATCTGTAAAAAAATAACTTAGTGTCACGCAACAACTGACCGTACTCCACCCACTCTTCCGCTGAAGCGCTACAAAAGCGCGTAACTTCAAAAAAAAGCAGCTAACTCACGCTCTATTAGTTGTCAACTAGCCAGAGAGAGCGATGGTGCGAGTAATCCAATTTGAAAGTTGTGCCCACCGAACCGGGCTACGTCATAATTAACTACTGGCAGGGGACAATGTCATGAATAACTAACCTTCAGTCATGAAACAACTGGCCGCGTCGCATGTGTGCTTTGTAATCTGTGGCAGAATGAAAGAAAAATATAGTTTAAATGAGCTTGTTTGCATCTGATGGAAGGATAACAATGCGAGAGTCCAATGAGGAAATTCACCTTCCAGTTAAGGATAATGTAATGCGGCTCGTATAGGTGGACCGACATGGAATCGAAGGCAGAAACAGTCGCTTCCCATAATTTAAAATGCAATTGAAATTGACTAGCAAAGCAACACGTGTAAAATTATTTATCCAGAATTTATATAAATGTTTCATTGATCCAGGTAATGTTGTACAAATATCAACAAAAATTTCCAGTAGTTTAAACGTGAAAACATGGAAGAAACACTCGCTTTCGCATATATCACTAATATACTCTAAAATTCTAAATTATTACCAACGTGCCATTTTCCGGCGACCCGTCTTATGATAACAAAGGCAACACATGCAAAGCTTTATAATACCACAACGTAACAAACACTCTATACAAAGTGTTTGCTAAACTGCGATACTACGATTTGAAAGTTGAGCTGTGTCGTTTTGCACTTCAATGAGCACCTATTCATATTATTACTTGCCTATAAGCCAACCTATTAGTACTGAGTACGCTATTGTTATAACAGTATCCTCATTCCAATACAGCTTTAGGCCATAAAGCTATTTATGCACTGGAGAGGAGAGGAGCGGAGCTGTGACAATATTAACCAATGGAATTGCATAAAATCTCCGCTCCGTTTCAGTGGACAGGGATTTGCGAACTAGTTTAAAAAATCATACAAAACAAGTGGTGCGAGGAAGCGGAGCGGGGAAACGGAAAAAACCTACCGCCACCCGCTCAAATTACTTGTCGCGTGAACTCGGTTGGAATCCGCTCAGTCCGCAACTCCGCTCCGCACTACCTCGCTCCGTATCAATCTACAGACTCAGTCAGCTACTCTGCTCCGCATTACTCGCTCACTCCGTTCCGCTGCCTCGCTCCGCGTCAATGGACAGGCAGCCCATAACTCCGCTTCCACGTCAAAGTTAAACTATCAGTGATAGATGCATTATTGCTCCTAAACGTGGAATTGTCAGAATAGAATGGTCCCAAACGACTATTAGCATACTAGGGAGTTATTATCTATGTAGGTTAGACTCCGGCGAATACGTGAAAATTCCACTCTAATAAATGTACGAGAGAAACTCTGTGTTACATAGTGTTATAATTTCATACTAAGTTTACTGCAGTCTACAATTAATATAGAGTATGAAACAAAATGTTAGTGGGAATTGTCTCGCGAGGAATAAAGGATATGAAGTCTGAAATGTTTACATTTTATTTTGTATTTCATGTACATTCAAGTTTTCATTGTGTTCATTCTGGGAATTGACAAGGAACACACTTTGTATTGGTTGTCTTTTGTCTAGAAAGTCAAATGAAGGATTCATTTGACTTTCTAGTTCCGTGAAGAGTTTTGACGACATTGTTTAAAATTGTGGATAATCTTTAAAAAAATGAATTTTGGGGAATTCAGATTTCAAATACATACTTTAGTTTTATAACTTTGTCAACTATATCCATAAAACACACGGTTAAGTTAAACCAGTAGAAATTTCAGCTTAACCAAACCATTATCCGTGGAATTTTGTAGTAACTTTACACTGGGTATATTCATAAGAAACTGTAGGAAAACCTCGGTTTTCATTTTAATTAACAATCGGATTGAGTGGATTGACCGCAATTAGAAAGAGATTTAAATATGCACTGTGCCTCTGTTCCAATTCCTTGAATCTCTTTTGAGATAATCACAGCCTCTTCATACCAAAGACTGCAAAACTTCTTTTTTTTTTTAATTCCGTGCAAGCAAGAAGCACTGCAACAACATCTTATAAATACAACCACGTAAGGTTTACAACTCTTTTAACCAAACATGAAAGCCAATTTCAAAAGGGTACTCCATACATATTTTTCCTTACAAATCTACTTTAATATCCTTTTGATACATTAGCCTATTTAGCTGGCTTTCCTTGGAAATAATGTGAGCCCCACAGGGAAGTAGTCACGTTTATATAAGAAGTTCCATCGTTTGTTACACCTAGTTACTTGAGAGTCATCCTGGGACAATTTTTAGTTTCCTAGTCAAGACGGAAAAAGTTTTTATCTTTGGCAATATGGAAATATCAGCTTTTAGTAATTTTGCTGGCAAATTTAACGCCTTTGTTTTCTTTTGTTTCTTTGTTAGGTTTCGCTGTTTGTGTACTTTTTTCAATGGAATGAGCTTCAAATTGAGCGTGGGACAACCTATACGTGGTCTGTTCTGCTAAACTGAAAGCTTCAAACAAAATTTAACCCTGCGTATGTTTTTCATGTAATTTTCTCTATTTCACGTTTTGATCTTGCTATTTTTTGCTTTCTTTTACTTGAACTACTCGTATTATTAGAGAAGGTTCATAATACCTATGACTATTGGAATTGTCAACGTATTTATATGATGAATCTAGTACCCTGCGACATTTGACCTATTAAAATTGACGTCGCTCTGCAAATAACCTAACTATGTTATCAGGCGCATTAGCTGTATCACTCTTGTGGGAACCAAAATTCACCTGTCCAGTAATCACAATCACGATTGATCTCGATCAATTGACGCTAAGCGCGATGATTATCGTCCAATCGCTAACTCTACCGGTTCTGTGGAAGCCACATTCATCAGCGGATATTTACATAATGTTACTATTTCCATTTACATTGCATAGTGGAAGTAGTGCTAGGTACATCACTCTAATCCACGTTAGCCCATAGGGCTGGGATTAAAGTTCACGATTTATGGGTCATGTAGCTTGGTCGCAATTTAACATGAGAGCTGTGTTAGGAAAATTGATTATTTTGTAATCTAATATGTATGTATAGCTTTGGTTCAGTGTGAAGTAAAAGCAATTATCGCTTTTGACAATATCGATGATTTACGATATCTACAGACGACACTACTGAACAGTTTTGATATCCAGTTTCATGAATAAAAATGAGAATACAATCAACTTTTAAGTAATTAAATAAATTCGCCGATAGATCAATAGAGTTCACTCACTAGGTGTATTTATAGCTCGTCGTTTATCAATCGTAAACTTTACCTGTTTTCCAAGTTTCCGAGAAAAGTGTATATAGTAGTGATGCAACAGACCTCTGCTCCTGCTTCTGCAACTGCGGAAGTTCCACACACTTTTTGACATCCGTTTGTACTTTTGTTTCCGCAACTTTTATAACGGAAATCGAAACGGAACTTTACTACTGATATCGGGGGAGGCGTGTGGAAGTACTTTTCATAAAATATGACTTGCCGCTACTAAATTTTAAATATTAGTTTAATTAAATATTGTATGCGATCGCTTCCGCATCCGTTTCCGTTTCCACTTCCGCTAAAATTTACTTTTCAGATCTGTTTCCGTTTCGTCTTCCGTAATAACACTTCCATTGCAACACTAGTATATAGTAGCGTATATGTAGGACCGTAGGTACCTCCTTTTCTTTAAAAGCATATGATCATTCTTTTAAAAAGTTCTAATTTCACGGAATCCATAAGCAAATTGCATCGCAGTATTTTAGAATAAGTTCGGCAATTTAAAATAATGTTTGTTCACTGTACGTATCGTGTATGCAGACGCGAACGGGAATCTCTTATAAATATTTGATACAGCTGAGCTAGATATTTGCCTTTACCAAGCAACTGTAGCTTTAGGAAATAACGCCGAAATTTCAGAGCCCACCTTCGGGCTAATAGAATTTTCATTTCAATAGCAAATCGTTGAAGAGAGGACGGTCAGGTATAAATGGAAGACAAAAGAAACAATGTCGAAGAAAGGTAAGGCGATAAGATTGTTTCCTCACTTGTTTTACTGCTCACGTCTTTGTAAAAGGCAAGGTTTTCAATAGACATATGGGCACTGATATAGTCAGTTGGTTTTACGATAATGTAGCGATAAAAAGTTACGTTACTCCGTTGATTAAAGGAACGTTAATTAACAGTTGATTCGGAAGAAACTGATCCGTTATAAAACATTCGTATTAACTTTATTGCTTTGTTTAGCTTACAGAGTTTGCAAACAGGAACGAAACACGCCGGCAATTATAAAAAATTCAACCTCTCGCATGTATTTTTCAGGCGTACGTATGTATGTAATTAATATTTAAACTTGTCACCAAGTTGTACAAACAGGGTACCCCTTGCTTAATAATGAATTCTGGACATGTGTCCCATGCGAATGCTTTAGGCTCCAGCGCCCCTTCGTGAGACAAACATTACATTATGACGGGAACAACGAAATCAAGGACCTTGTTGGTGCATTGGTAATGAATGTGCTCTTAGTTTCAAGGATAATGTGATCAAATACAGATGGGGATAACGGATCTTGGGTATTAGGAAATCGGAGGCTAGAGATTTTGTTCATAAATATACAGTCTTTTCACTCATGAGAAAACCGCACTTGTTATCCCACACGTCTTCAAAACCGTACGGTATATCAAGAACACAATTTTGAAGACAGCTTAAAACTATCACTATCTTGAATCTTAACCACTATTCGCATACTCGCATCCTACACACATTTTCACTTAACACAACTTCCCACTCCATCATTAATTAAATATAACCACATAAACCTTTAAATAAACCTCTACCGAGTAATCTGATATTGGCCAAGCAAACAGCAAAAACAAATAAACGAGAACAAAATAATACATTAGCAACTGTAACGGAAAAGGAAAAGCACCTTCCCGTAATCACAGCAAAATATAATTCCCCAAAGACTGACTCATTAAATTTTATGGCAAATGTAAATTATTTTGTATGTTCTACTAAAGATAATATTCAAAATATGCAAACATTCCCACCTCGGTTCATTTGAAGGCTGAAACTCCACGTGGATGTAAATAATTAATTTGCTTTTCCAAAGAGTATACAAGTGTACGAAGTTGGGGGTTTGGTGCCTAGCTGTTGAAAATTTAAAGGGGAATACACGGTCGGCTTAGAGGCCTTCTCAGTGGTTAATATGGCATGTTTGCTGTTTAAAGAGTGGCCTGTGACACCGAAAGGCAGTATGGTAGGTTTAATCAATTTTTCAAGACTTCTTTAGCCGTGAGATGACTTCCTTACTTATCTCCTAAGCTAGCGGGGCGAACTTCCTGAATTTAGATTGCAGACTCTACTAGAAGGCAGAAACACTACACCTCTTTTTATTGCCAACTATAAAGTAGAAGATTGCATTGAGGAGTTTTGGCGGAGAGCCTAGCTTACCAATCACGCCTAGTGCCCTCAAAGTCGCAAGTCTGGCATCCATTTCAAATATACCTATATATGTATTATCATTGAAACTTATCTGTGACTTTCTCTCTGGGCTGTGAGAGATCTACTACATTTTCTGCTGGTTTGTCGTTATCAAAACATTTGAGGAAATAACTAACTGTAGCTTTGTAATATATCGTATGTTTGCCCTGTTTTCCTCTACAAGATTGTCACTCCAAACAGATTCAGTACAATGAGCGCAGATAACACTTGACAAGACGCTTGCCCATTGCCATCGTGCAATAAAGTGATAGCCCCTCACAATGGCCCGCGTTAGCTACATGTCAACGTCATCTCGACAATATACCATAGATATATCAAATAGGTATGAGAGGACATCGCAGAGTAAATGCATAGAAAAGAGACATAATATAAATACCCTGAAAACAGCTTTGGCCATAAATTCTTAATTTTCTTTTCATAACCTAACTAGCAAACCATCGTAAATACAACTTTGTGTGTACCCAGATGTACCCAGATGCGGCTAAATACCTAAGCTTAATTTATAAACCACCCGTCACATAAATAAATAGTATCCCATTCTATTTTACTGTAATAGAAGTCTTGACACTATTCTCGATAGTACAATGAATACAATATATTCTGTTAAAATACAACTCGGTGATTTCTGAGGTCTTTGCTTTTTTATTTCATATCTATCATTGTTGTGTGCCTCTAACTGTGGCCAAAAATGTATTTTCTTTCTTTCTTTATTTCTGTCTTTCTTTCTATCTATTTATTTCTATTAGACAGTTTGCAAACATTACGTCTTATGTTCATGAATGCAATGTAACTGCCGATAATATTGAAAAAAAAAGCATAACGAAACTTCAAACCTTCGTGATTAAATTATGAATTATATCGCAAGAATATTACCCTACTGCAGAAAACAATTCTACTCAACTTCTACCGTTCCCAACTTGCATTAATACAGCCTTTCCCAGAACTTAAACTGCTCCTAAACTCGGAATCCGTGAGATTAATCTTAATTATGTTACTTCTATCGATTAAGACGTTTAGATAAACTCTTCTTACTCGAGACAGCGGGGCTTCCACATATTTATAGTGCGCTCATATGCTGGGAACCGATAAAATAATCGATATATTATGAACATCGATATTTCTGTTACAACTCTCAGTAGACTCGCACTTGATACTTTTCGAGCTACACTAGGTCGTTACTATTTCACAGCTTTTTTTTTTATTTGTGGGGTGGGAAATCATCCAATGACTTCGCCCGCTCTGGGTGGAGCGGAAGGGCGTGTCAGACTCTTACTGACTAAAACCCACCCCTGTTCCTTCCCTGTCTGAGTACCCAAGGGTGCGGTAACTCATGTTCAGAATTTATCCGCTACCCCAAGGCATGCAGGCACCGGCCACGATGGGCCCCGTCAGTGGTGGCTGACATCTCTTTGAGGCGCGCGTGTCTACGCGCCGTCGACTCACGGGCCTGGTGCTGATCGGACGGCGAGCTACCCACTGCTCGCCGTCCGCAGGCCCGGGTCTACGGTGGCCGGAGATCGTCTCGCGACGTCCTCCGCCCAGGGCGTCTCCTGCGGCGGCTGCTGCTGAGGGTGTGAGAGCGAGTCTGTTGTTGTTGCCTCTCCTCACCCGTTCCGCCTCCTCCTTCACGAGCATTACTGCTTCGCAGAAGGAGGAGACTGCTTCCCATTCCCTCTCGCTCCGTACCGGCTCGCTCGGTCCGGCGGATCCGGTACCATTTGGCTTTGTCACCGGATAATTTTGAAATCCGCTAGTTAACAAAAAAATCTTTTATAATTTACTTTTCTTCTCGGTAAGACATTGATAGATTATAAAGTGAGGAATTTTGATAAGTTTTGGTGTAGTAAAATAAACAGCATATAAAGTGCAAAATAACTTTAATTTCGGAAGTCGGTGTTTCTGGTTTTTGTCTTCGTTTTTTGACACCGACTTCCAAAATTAAAGTTATTTTGCATTTTTTTGGAAGTCGGTACTGTTTTTTTTTTGTGAAAAGATTTTTATTTTTCACTTTTTAGTTGTGTACTACATAGACATACGATCGCAGCAATCGCAGTTGACTTGCTGTCATTTTTAGAAGAGTTCCGTTGTCTGTCTCCGAAACCGATCATCAGATCTATATGAAATTTAAATGGGACCATTTCGGAACAAACCCTTTTCTAACAAAAAAAGAATTTTGCAAATCCGTGTTTATATGACGGAGTTATGCCCGAACACATATACAAAAAAAAAACACAAACATCCGAATTTTAATTTCTCCTTTTTGAAGTCGGTTAAAAAAAGAACCAACCCGGTAGGTTGCGACCGGATTGAAAGACATACCGGATTGCAATCCCTACGTACAAAGAGAATCAGAAAAAACTCTTTCTAAAACTCTATGCATCGACACAAGGTTTGATAACAGACTGTTATACTCTAAAACTGTATCCCTCTCTAAAAATCTCAGAGTATTTAGTACTTCTTAAGTAGATTCTCTAATTCAAATTCTCTGTTGCCAATCAATTGCTTTATATGTCAGATTTTTTATGAACTTTGTATACTAGGTAAAATACAGCGAATGAGCAGAGTATCAATACTTTTAATTCAATATAACATACCTTATCACACGACGCGTTTTCGAACGCACGATTGATCGCAATTGCCGACGCTTTGAGACGTTATTTGGAGTGTACATACTCGTATTTGAACCAGATAAGCACACCTTTCATATATTTTCTTGAGAACTACGCTTCAAATAAAAATGAAGCTATCTTGTTATATTACAATTGAAGCCTTGAAGGTAGAAAATTCTAGGTACAAAAATTTACAGAAGAAATTATGAAATATCTAGGTCTTCTGTTCAGAATTACGGGACATATTCTGCGTGTTTTGAAGACGACGGCGGCAGTCTTGATATTACTAACCGTTTAGCTGAAAATAATGGTACCTAAAGAATACAACGTGCGGATGAGAGGAGGTCGTCCAAAGCCTCATATGTCCCTGTCTTTTATGGGAGGGCAAAATCAGACCGTAACATTTTATATCCCATTCGTTTGACTGACTCCTTTCCTACCAAACAGTTTAATTTTTGATTAGATTGTTACATGTTCCGGCTCGTGGAATTGGTAAAGTTTGAACACACCCCCAACTGGTAAAAATACAAAAAGTTCGCCTTCACCTCTCTTGTTTTAAAATGTAGCTTACCTTAGCATTTCTGAGGACAGTACGCTTTTTTCTACGGCAATCTAGTGTAGACAATTGATTTTTATAGTTATAACTCCATTGGCAAGGCTAGGGGCGAAATGGGTAACTATGAACTGCAAAAATAAGTGAGTTTGGCAAATGTGTAACACGCTAACAAAATTGGCATTATAATAATGGCGGAGAGTTGCCGTCTTCTTCATTAAAGTAAAATATTCGAGATAATTATTTGAGCTATTTTAGGAGCCTTTCATCAAAGAACAAAGAAGATATTTCTTAAAACAAAACGATGGAAGAGACGTTTTTATTTTACAAGGAAAAAACCAAAACTACGTCATAAATTCAACCGTGAATAATGTCCTGAAGCGGCGATAAAAAGCTCGCTTGTCACTTTAAGCATGAAATATACACATCAACGTAAATATAGGAACCCTCCTGACACTTGGAACTTGACAGTCTAAGACACTAGTACCGGGGACCACTTTGGTTTCTTTGTTGTTGGCAGAGATCAGAAGTCCTAAAGACAAAAAATGTTGCAGGCTTAAAATAAATTCAAAAGTTGAAACATATCTAATCTACCAACTCTCTATCATATCTCTTCTTTAAAATCAGAAGTAAAGAAACGAGTCCTAGAAATTACAATATTTCTGATAGTGACTTAAAATCAGTTTACAACTCAGCTGAAAGAAATTGTAAACCTTTCACAGACGGATGCGGACTACAGGTTGGGAACGACTGGTCTAAGTAAATAAGTACGTTGCCAAGTACATACTTTTTCTTAATTCTGTTTCTAGCGCGTTTTCGAACCTTGATAAAGTCTGATTTCATTAGTGTTGGTCTGGGTCCGACTTGATTATAAAGGCCTCGCGTTTATTTGGGAGGATATCCTACTACGAGTATTTAGTTCGTCATTGATTATACGGGCGGATCTTTAAAATTCTGTGTTAGTACCTACTGGGAAAGGGAGTTGTACAATTTATGCTATAGTTACTAGAGATTGATAGGTTACAATTTAATTTAATTTAAACTATTTCAATGTTTGGTATATTATTGTTAAGTAATGTTGTGTATTTTAACCGACTTCAAAAAGAAGGAGGTTATCAATTCGGATGTTTGTATTTTTTTTTATGTATGTTCGGCCATAACTCTGTATTATATGGACGGATATGCAAAATTGATGTTTTGTTCGAAAGGGTTTTATTCCGAAATATTCCCATTTCAATTTCATAAAGATGATGACTTTCGGAGACAGACAACGGAACTCTTCAAAAAATTACAGCAAATCAACTGCGGTTGCTGCGATCGTATGTCTATGTAGTGTTAACACAATTTAATAGGGAACCACAACGAAAAAGAGAGAAGACACAAAACCAGAAACACCGACTTCCGCAATTAAAGTTATTTTGCACTTTTTTTTGGAAGTCGGTTCTATTTTTTTTTTTTTAAGTTTTTTTTGTTTGTCTTAATTAAATACGTTGGCACTTAATTGGGCTAACTACTTGTGCATATAACATAGTATGCAATTTTCATTTTGTACGACATTACCTATGGCAAAACATGTAGGTTATTGTTTTAAACACAACATCTTGCAGTACAAAGTCCAATTCGTACCTACTACATACTCATGTTTTACAAATAAACCATCTTTTATCTTTGCGCCAGTGGCTTCGCCCGCGTTCTGTTCGGAAATTATCTCACGGATATCTCACCGCGGATAAAAGTATCGAATAAATTTATTAAGGCGCAGTTATACGACTCTTAAGGGCCTTCTCGCGGTCCAGTGGCGCCCTCATTGAATAAAAAATCGTAGCATAGCACAGAAAATAAATATTAAAAAATCCAACTTCACGTTTGTTACAAAGAGGATAAAGAATTTTTACGTTGTTAAAACAGGTCTCAAAATGGTTCGTATCCAAAGTAGTAGGCAAAAGTGCCAAAAACGGCCGTTTCTCACACTTTTGCCTACTACTTTGGATACGAAACATTTTGAGACCTGTTTTAACAACGTAAAAATTCTTTATCCTCTTTGTAACAAACGTGAAGTTGGATTTTTTTATATTTATTTTCTGTGATAAGCTACGATTTTTTATTCAATGAGGGCGCCACTGGACCGCGAGAGGGGCCTTAATGGTTTTTAATTGAACATCACGTCTAAACGACATGTCTTATTTCTTTTAAAAAAATATATGTTACTCTAGACCATTTCCGTCGTAATTTGGTGTCAGAATATTTGAAATTATATTTTTATAACATAGTTTAATTAATTTGCAAAGTTATGTCTAACTCGGATAAAAAATTGAGAATTACGCAAAAACTATAAAGCGTATTTTTATGAAACCTTCACCATTTTAAAAATCATTTCATTGTTTATAATTTAGTCTCAGTTTTTTAGTTTAATACTTATTGTTTTATGTGTCATAAATTAATAATGCGTCTAATTTCGGACAGCTCCGGGTGAGTCCTATTACTGGGTTGTCCACCCAGTACGACGCGTTACATGAGCTCAGTGCAGAACACGCAAGCTAACCACTCAAGGTCGTTGGCAGCTAATAGCGCCTTAATCTAGGTCATTGTCTACCCGTGTGCCAAACTACATCCAAATCTTTTCAGCCGTCGTGATTAGCAAACGTCCAAACATACACACTTTCAAACTGATAATGTAAATATGAAGTAGGAATTGGACTTGAGGCTTATAGAGTGTAACGGACATGCATGGTCATAGTTTTCAAGAAAGTAATAGTAAGACCCGAAAAAAAATTTGTGTGCTTACTAATTTTTACCAGCTGATGGTTTTGTACGGTAAGTTATTTTTGAAGTGAAAACTTCTTTAGTAGGCGTGTTGGGCATTTTTGAAATGGGAAAAAACAATTGAACTTGCCACCGACACCAACACCGCTACCGCGGATCGCGTAGAGGATTGAAGTGAAAATTTCTTTAGGCGCGTTGGGCATTTTTGAAATGGGAAAAAACAATTGAACTTGACACCGAGGCCGACGCCGACACCGACACCGACACCGACACCGACACCGACGCCGACACCGCTACCGCAGATCGCGTACAGGATTGAAATGAAAACTTCTTTAGGCGCTTTGGGCATTTTTGTTCAAGTTTTAACTTCTGTCGGCACTCCCGGAGTGCCACTCTTTTTTTTTTTTGAGAATTGTCTATGACTTTTTTTAAGAAAGTTGTTGATTTCCTTGAGCAGAATCAGTATCTAAAATAATTTACCCATTTCTGTTACACCCTGCATATGAATTTAGAAGAGACGCTTCCTTAGTCTAGTATTGTTACATGGGGACCTCTAACATCTACTAAGGAACCCACTTACTCTGAATAATCCTGGGGGGATAATCAATAACAGCAATGCATGGTAAACGCGCCTGTAGAGCTAGAGGTTTAGGCTGACCACTAAAGCGGAGAGGAGAGGAGCGGGGCGGAGCTGTGCCAATATTGATAATGATTTTATTTACTAAAACTTAGAACTGATCTCCCACCGTCCGCGTCGCCTGCTCAAATTACTCGTCGCGTGAACTCTGTCTAGCTCCGTACAGTCCGCAATTCCGCTCCGCATCAATGGACAGACAGTCCACAACTCCGCTTCGTATTACTCCCTTGCTCCGCTCCGCTGCCATGCTCCGCGTCAATAGACAACCAGCCTTATTCGAGTAACCCGTAAAGGAGGCTCTGGGCTCCGTGTTTACCGCCCTGCTTGCTTAGATTAATAGCCATTGGCATTTCCTTCCTTCTCCGCATAGGCACACGAGAACCACTAAATATTATTGCAGAGATGTCTCGAGCAGTAAATGTGTTTGCGCTATTCTGACATCTATCCCTTAGCCTTGTTATTGGTGGTGACACCTCATCACTTGCCCATGTTGGTGTAGAAAAGACTCGACTTTTTATGATTCTCGGCAGACTAGAGTAGTTTACGTTTGAATGTAGGTATCTATTAAACTTTTAATTATATAAGTATACCTAATATATTAACGTCCCGTCCCGGCTCCGCGGGTACAATTTATACACACAAACAAACCTTCCTCGTTTATTGCTCTTTCTATTACTGAAAATCGCATTAAAATCCGTTGCGTAGTTTAGGAGGAGTTAGCGAAGAAACAGACAGACGCGGAAAAAGAGACTTTGATTTATACTATGTAGAGAAGTGTGATCTTCAGTTTCGTATTTGGTGCTTTTTTTTATTTTTTTTATAAAAAAACTTTGCCTCACACTAGGAATTACTCCTGTATCGTGGGTGCGTTCACAAACATGTAAACTCACATACACAAGACACCCAATACCCGGAACAACTATATGTAGGTCATACAAATATTTGTTCCGTGCGGGAATCGAACCCGCGACACGCAGCGCAGCAGCCGAACGCTCAACCACTGCGCCAACCGTGTCGTCAAATGTGTGTGTGTTTGTTTATATTTTGTTTATCTGTTTGCCAACCGGCAAAGGCCTCCTCGTACCTTCTCTATTTCACGTATGTTCGGCCATTTCACCACCTCATGTTGTTCCCCCAATCGCCTGATATCACCGTCCCACCTTTTCTGTGGTTTCGCTCTATTTTTTTGCCGGTTCTTGGGTTCCATTACCTAACCTACCTAACCAGTACCTAACTTTTTTTTAACATTTAAAGGCTCGTGCTTGAGTCTGCTTGACCACTATCTCACCTGATGGTAAGCGATGATGTGATATACGATGGAGAACGCTTGCATATAAGTAACCTATTCACTCTTGGCTTAAAGAACCCAGGTTGTAGCTGTCAGGAAACACAGACTCCGGTGGGGAATTCCGTTCCGTATAGCTGGATGCACAATGAATGTTGTTTACTCATAATCTAACAAAAATTCTGTTATCCTACTAATATTCTAAATGTGAAAGTTTGTGAGTGTGTATGTTTGTTACTTCTTCACGCTCAAACGGCTGGACCCATTTTGGATGAAATTTGGTTTGAGCTTATAGCCTGGATTAACATATAAGCTACCTTTTATACCGGTCTACGCGGGGGAAACCGCGGGGCGGAGCTAGTAGGCACATAAATAGATGCAAAATCACTTCACATGGCACACAACGAGATAAGGTGACATAATGGTACCTGCTCTAAAATTCGTACACATTAAACAAGACCTTTTCCACCCACAGTCAAATTAAATACAGGTCAAGAAAAATACAAAAATCCTGCCATTACAGATAAATAAATAAAGTGTCATAACAATGTTTCTAGTCCACTAGCTGCTTACCTTCCTGTGCGAGCAGATAACGAGCTTATATACCCTCTATTCACATTTATTTTATTCCTGACATTCAGGAACAAACGTAACCTTTCCTCTGTGGAAAATTATACGGAATATGTAATTGAAAACGCGGATGAAGTGATTGTTCCAAGTTATGGTTGTGCGCTTCAAGTTCCCATCCAAGATAGCGTAGTCATCGAAAAACTTAAGACGAAAAATGTTTCGTATCCAAAGTAGTAGGCAAAAGTGCCAAAAACGGCCATTTCTGACACTTTTGCCTACTACTTTGGATACGAAACATTTTGAGACCTGTTTTAACAACGTAAAAATTCTTTATCCTCTTTGTAACAAACGTGAAGTTGGATTTATTAATATTTCTTTTCTGTGCTATGCTACGATTTTTTATTCAATGGGGGCGCCACTGGACCGCGAGAAGGGCCTTAAGGTGAAAGCTCCAAGGTAGTCCGCGAAATTCAAATTTTCTTACGTTTTATTGCAATTTGCAAGTCAGTGTCAGGTGGTATCTTGGTCAAAATTTGATTCGCGGGCGTAACAAGTATGTGTTTATAGAATTATAATCATTAAAATCATCAAATGTAAGAATTTCATGAAATTATGACATTTGGCATCAATTCTAATTGAAAGAGTTGTATTGATGATTTTAATTATTACAGTTCTGTAAATACGTACTTGCTACGGTCACGAATCGAATTTGACCAAGATACAACCAAACACTGACCTGCTAATTGCAAAAAACGTAAGAAAATTTGAATTTGGCAGGCTACCCTGGCGCTTCCACCTTAAACTCTAATTGTAATTTCTTATTGTTGTATAAAGAGTATATCTGTCTAACTTATGTTGGACCCAAAAAAAGTATCAATGTTGTACTGATTAGACGCCTGATCCCTGAATATCGAGAAAGAAAACTTTTCCTTTCCTGCTACGACAGTGGATGTCGTCAAAGAGTTCTTTCCGTGTTTTGTAGGAATTCCGAAAATAGTTCTTAATTAGAATAGGACTTTCTTCTGAGATTGTGTTTCAGCAATAAGGACGGGGCCCGTCATGGCCGATGCCTGCCCGAGGGTTGAGGATAAATTCGAAACAGAGTTACCTCGCCCCTGGGCACTAAAGGCAGGAAGGAACAGGGGTGGGTTTTAGTCAGTAAGAGTCTGACATGCCCTCCCGCTGCACCCAGAGCGGGAGAAGTCATTGGATGATTTCCCACCCCACAAAAAAAAAGAAAAAAAAAAGCGGTCTGTAGGATATAACCTCCTTCAAATAATTAGATAGTTCTGTTACCTCTTTGTTTTAAACTAATCACATGGTTATTTTTTAGGCTGCCGTACCCAACGTTACATTACGTTTATTTCATCATCATCTCACCCTTTTAATGTCCCCACTGCTGGGGCACAGGCCTCCTCTCCGTGAGAGGGTGTGGGCCGTAATCCACCACGGGGGCCCAATGCGGATTGGTGGATTCACATGTCTTCGAATTTTTGGTTTGTCCTCTGAGTTTGTTTCGGTATTTCTTCTCAGGGTAGTCGGCTAGGAAACACCGGCCTCTAAAACTACCAAAAAAAAAATGTTGACGTGTAAAAGTGTTGTTAAAACCCATTTAAAAAAATAAAATCATTTCTCAAAGGGTCCAAACAGAGCCCTATTGCTGTCACTCACGTGTCCGTCTGTCCGTCAATCTGCCCGTCGTTTTTCCGAAGAATTTGTTAACTTTCCATTGACCTATGAACTTGAAATTTGGTGATAATGTTTATTATTACGTAAATTTTACTAATAAATACCAATATATTTATAAATCAGATTTTTTCTTTGAAATTGCCTCATTTGATACGGAACCCTAAATGTTGCAGTTTATTTTTATTAATAAGGCCGGTTGTGTTTAAAAGGCACTAAACAGTAACCACAATCTATCAAGTTATCATCAACTGAATCATAACCTAATTTTGCGACTTTCCCAACCATAAAATAACTGCCATCATTAATCACCCTTTTTCTCAGAAAAAGCGGAAAACAATAAACAGATCTTTATATTTTCCGTTTCACGGCCAGATCAGTATGGGAATAAGTTATTGAGACACAAATCAATAGGGATAACTTCAGAAAACACGATCTTTATCGATATACTTCAAGTATTCCTGATTTATAGAATGTTAAAGAAACCGGCTTAGTGCGTGTCTTGACAGTCGTTACGGGTCGTCAGAAGCCCGAAAGTCTGACATCCAGTCTTACCAAGGGGTATCGTATTACCCAGTACCTGGGTTGTGGAGGTCAGATAGGCAGTCGCTCCATGTAAAATACTGGTATTCAGCTGCATCCGGTTAGACTGGAAGCCGACCCCAAGATAGTTGGGAAAAAGGCTAGGCAGATGATGAGTGCGTGTCGGGCCACGCGCAAAATAGAGCTCCATAGACCGTACTTTACCTAAGTAATAATTTTTTCAACGATTTTGTACGTTTATCAAGTAGAAACATTTTATAAGTTGAGCGACTGTTACTTTAAAACTAACAGAGCAAACTTAGCCGTGATAGTTTTCTTTAATATTATACTACCATCAAGAATTTATTTGAGTTTTCAAGCCAATAGTTTAGCTTTTTAGAGGGGGCAGGGCCGGGTACGCTCGACTCAAACAAAAAATTTCACTTTTAAATTTACGATTTCGCTAATCACTGTTTCGAAAAATAGTCTACTGTCTAAATGATTTTGAAAACTCTATCGTACGTAGGTCATGGGAGCTACCAAAAAAGAAATCGGAATGTTATAATTTTATTTTTCAGGTGAATGTTAATGTTGCTTATTACCAAGGTGAGATATTAAATGTTACCCATCATATGCGACTACTGTAAGGGTCGCTCGTTTTTTTTATTTATTATTTGCGGCGAGAAATCATCAAAAAATCTTAATGACTAAAACCACCCGTGTTTCTTCAGTTGCCTGTGCCAGGTGAATCTTGGCAGCTGCATCTCCAGCACACAAAATTGCGTTACTACCAGCTTTCATTTATTTAGACAAGTGACCGTGCCGTTTCTTGCTTCCTCTTACCATAGATACATAGAGTTTGGCACGTGCCAGTAGGTCATCTTTCTTCCTGACTGACCCTCTCCTTGGCAGTTCAAAACTGCCTATATCATCCTCCACAAGTCGATATCAAACACCAAATTTTCTATACACTTCCCAATAGCACGGTTCTGGAAAGCAATTAACTGACCTAGCTCCTGAACTTCCGATATATGGAGCTGGTGTACCAATTTACCAACGACCGTCACGCCTAGCAGGCACCAGGTCGAGCATGTAGATTGGTTTCAAATTGGATCGAATGTAAGCACTTCTGGCCTTTCGGAGTGTCTTTGCAGTTCTTGAATAGGGAGTCACGTAAACGCTTGTTAAGTATGTTATTTTATGTTCATTGATGAATCAAAATTCCATAAAAAACATGTATTTGTTGAACAAGAACGTTGTATAGTCAAACATTTACAAATAATAAACGGTAACATTGCTGTTGTTATTATCATTATTGTTGATGTTTTGTTGGATATAACTATATTGTTATGTATTTGAAGGAGCTCTGGTGTCAAAGAAAATGTTTAACCATTACTATACAGGGTGTAACGGAAAGGTGTGGTCATATTTTGGGAGCCGGTTCTGCCCATGGGAATGAACAACTTTCTCAAAAATTGAAAATTCCCAAAAAAAATATTGGACTTTCCATACAAACTGATCATCAGCTGATCAATATTTGTATGGGAGGTAAAAATTTTTTTTTTGAATTTCCTCGGATTTTTTTGAAGAAAGTAGTTTATATCGATGGGCAGATGCAGTTCTTAAAATATGACCACACGTTGCCTTTGCACCCTGTAGATACCAGTTCCTCTAAAAAGTATTTGGGCTGTCCAAGAAAAAGTCGTACGAAATTAATTATACAAATATTTTTATTTTTCTACATAATCACCATCAAGACCAAAACACTCCTCTCATCTTCCCTACAAACGTTCAGATCATTGAAAAAAAATTTTCTTGAGAGTTTCATAAATTTCAATGCTCAATTTGCTCTATTTGAGGCAAACCGCGTCGGATTGCTTTACAAAAAAAATTGTATAATCACAACTAATTGTCGCACACGTTTCAAAGACTTGTTCGTCAGCTCACCCGCGTTTAACCCGCCCGTTCCCGCGAGTTGGCACCTTCCGATTTTACCATTTTTTTGTTGTTTACTCGCTCGCACGTATAAAGTACCTACAGTCAAATAAAAACGGATTGAAACCAAAAGCTATTAATAACTAGCTATTATCCGCGGCTTTGCCCACGCTGGCTGATTCGTTTAAGTACTAACTATCATCTACTTACATTTCGGGATACGTTACAGCCTATGTTGGAGTGGCGGAATGAGGCGACGGGAATGTGGCCGACGACACATGACACCCAAGCATCAGCGTTGCCAGAATGTTACTTTTCTAACATTTTACGTTATGTTTGACCTTCTCATATTACCTCCATGTTACACGACTCAAAATGTTACTTTTACGTTACTTTACGGACTTAATAAAAAATATTGAATATTTTCCAGTTAACAAATAATAGTCGTGAAACGGAACGCATCCAAGAAAGAGCGACATAGAATTTCACGAACTACCATGAGATCAGCATCACAATAGGTATTCTGAGGCTGGAATCATGACAGGTAGAAGAGATTCACAAACTACCAGCAGAACAGAGAATCATGAAGAAGTACGATCGGTATAGATTTACAAACTACCAGGAAATCAGAATCGCAAAAAAAGTATGCCGGGTCTGGAATCATTAGAGGTAGATTCACAAATTACCAGGAGAACAGAATCATGAAGAATTAAAATTACGTGATATTTTTGACAGATTTTGTTTTATTTAAAGACAATTTACATAACATGTAATAAGCTAAATTCTTGATTTATTGTGATACCTAGTGTTGATTTGTGATATTGTGGATTTAGATTATTATAGAATTATTAGGTAAATAAGCAGTTTAATATTAGTGTCATGTTGATTTATATTAATTATCAGTCTCAAAAACGATATTTGTTTTATTTTAAAGTCAAGTCGTATATTTTGTCTTAGACATATAAAGTGGGTACCTATAATTTAAATTTTATAAGACGTTTTTGCAGCTGACTGTACATAAATACGTCAGATTTTCACGGTCGACAAAAAAAAATAGGTAAAATCGGAAGGTCTAACTCGCCCGAACGGGCGAGTTCCACGCGCGCGAGTTGACGAACACGTCGTTTCAAACTTCGCACAGTTAATTAGTAGGTATGAACTAAACTAAATAATGTGAGTAGTTTGGTTTTTAAGGATCTGTGCTGTGTCAGGCCGAGTACATTTCAGTTCACCTAAGCACATATAGGCTTAAAAGTTACGTATATTAGATGTTAGGGAAGTGATGAGATAAAAGCGAGAACATTCATGTGCAAAATTTTTAGGCTGAAATGTTTAACATTATTATCTGGATGTATTCAGTAGTACCTACGTCTAATTATCTTAACGATCTACTTGAATAAACAATATGTAGATTTCTGACTATGCCAGCGTAACTGATTAACTTATTGGTCCATTGGCTAGGTAATTCCAGACGACTGAGAGGTTATATTTAATTAATACATTTGTTCAGATATCTGTTAACATAGGAGTAGCTCTAATAAATACTGTTCCATATTTTTTGCGTCTAGCGTTATAGTTGTATTTATCTCTTTGTTTGTAGAATTTCTCTTCATAATTCACATAATCCTCCTGTTTACCTCTGGCATAAAGTAATATAATAAATGAACATAAAACTACATCCACTTAGATGATTCATTAATGTTTTTCTACATTTCCAACGTTTCAAGCGCTTTTAAGTTAGTCCTTCACAACCCCAACCGTTTTAAAGTGCTGGAAACGCTGGCAAGTATAAAATGCAAACGAGAAGAGCGGGACTTAAAAAAATACCGTTGAAAACACTAAAAGTAATTTTCATTCATGATATGAACGTAAGGACTTCTGCAAGTGTATGGACAGCAGCTGTTAGTACACTTGTTTTAGCGGATTACGGTACTCTATTCTCGTTCGGTGTTTCCATATTCCAGCCATAACATATTAACGACTTTTCACACTAGTAGCCATCCATACTCACTTCAGTAAAAGCCGTGTTTCCGTGTACCGAGTGGCTTGCGGCCAATTGTTGTAGCTACCCATTTTAGCTTGCCTGCCTGAGCTTGCGATAAGAGATTGAATTTAAGTTTCAATTTCGCTGAATTTTCTCTATAGAGGTAATAGTATAAAGAAAGTTGGTGGAAACTGGAAGGAGTAACAATAAAAATACGCCAGCCATTCTTACACTCACCGCAAATTGAATTGCAACGACATAGTTAAGGTGCAAACTGCACTTGAAGTGTTGTCTTTAAAACGAATCTAGATGACAGAAACAAACATTATAAAACGTACCAATAGGGAATATACATGAAAAAAATATTTGTTATCTTATCTAACCGGTATATCGATGGTATACTAAAATAGAGTACGAACAGTGAAAGCAGAATCAAAATTGATCGAAAATTAAACGAAATATAACAATTTTAAACAAATATATCTGTCTCTCTCTCGAAAAAGCTGTTTTCTATGGCAGTTGTATGGGCGCCAGAACACGTCGGACTTCTCTTTCTAATTATCAACTGTAAAGCTTTATAACTTTGTCGCTGATGATGATATGTTGAAAATTCCTTAATATTTGTTCACTATAATTAATAAGTCTCCAATTCAACAAATAAAAATTTATAGAAGCTCTCCTCAGCAAACCATATAAAGCCAAGTCTACGGCAAATTCCAACACGGTATAAATTCAATGGAATATCTGTCTATTCTATTTCGTGCCTACAATTACAGTAGCTGTATATCACATGTTCCTTTTAGATATTATCTGAAGGCTCACAATAGATCCCTTCTTGCGCAACCTATCCTATGGAGCAAATATCAAGCACTGTTAGATCCCTCTTATCTATATTTGTACCAAGTTGACGACGTGTCGTGTGATGAAAAGCAATCTTTACGATATATTTTAGTGTTAGAATATAGAAATGTACCATTGATCGAAATAGTTTTTAACCGACTTCGAAAAAGGAGGAGGTTATCAATTCGGATGTTTGTATTTTTTTTTTTTTTTTTTTTTTTTTTTATGTATTTTCGGGCATAACTCCGTCATATATTGACGGATTTGCAAAATTCTTTTTTTGTTCGAAAGGGGTAAACCCCTTTCCGAAATGGTCCCATTTAAATTTAAAAAAGATCTGATGATGGGTTTCGGAGACAGACAACGGAACTCTTCAAAAATTGACAGCAAATCAACCGCGATTGCTGCTATCGTATGTCTATGAATTGTTAAAACAGTTTAATGGGGAACCACAACTAAAAAGTGAAAAATAAAAAACTTTTTTACAAAAAAATAGAACCGACTTCCAAAAAAAGTGCAAAATAACTTTAATTTCGGAAGTCGGTGTCAAAAAACGAAGACACAAAACAGGAACACCGACTTCCGAAATTAAAGTTATTTTGCACTTTTTTTGGAAGTCGGTTCTATTTTTTTGTAAAAAAGTTTTATCTTAAAATTAGAGTGCCTCCGTCAAACCACGAAACACTTTGAAAAATGTCTGAGAAACTTAACAAATCTTGCACAAATAAAACCAGCCAAGTGCGTGTCGGACTACGCACATTTAGGGTTCCGTACCAAATGAGGGACTTATTTAAGAAAAATCTGATTTATCAATATATTGGTATTTGTTAGTAAAATATACGTAATAATAAACGTTATCAGTGTCACCAAATTTCAAGTTCATAGGTCATGGGAAGTTAAAAAATTCTTCGAAAAATTTTTTTTTATTCTTATTTAAATTAGGGACTTTTATAAACGCAATGTGTATGACAGTCCCATCATACCCTAAATAATTACTCTAAATTATTCTATTGCATTTGGGCCATGAACCTGAAAAGACTCCTAGCATCATCACCATTATTTTGGTTGAGACAGAATTCTATAGTGTGCCTACATCAAGTCGGTTCAACCTTAAAAACCCAAAGAGATCATTTCTTCCAGACTCATATCGTGCACAATCCATCAGAACAAAATTTTGAGACAAACGACTGACGGACGGACACGTGAGTGACAGCAATAGGGCTCCATTTGGACCCTTCGGGTACGGAATTCTAAAAAATAAAATTTTAAGAATATTTGTATTTCTACTTTCAAGCAAAGTTAGACCTAACCTTCATTATACAACAGAAATATTTCTTCATGACAAAAATTAAATAAAATAAATGTCCAGAAGTAATGAAATACCATCATTTACCAAGACAACAGCCCGCGAAATTTTTTATCAGCATAGTTACTTTTCATTCCGCTAAACAAAGAACTTTGCAGGTAGTGATACTTATACAGGATGAATTCTATACTGACAATTAATTTATTCGCAATCATTGAAGGAGTGAAAGTACTCATGCATAAGAGTTTTCATGCAAACCCTTTTTTTTGGGGGGGTGAGAAATCATCCTATTACTTCTCCCACTCTGGGTGGAGCAGGAGGGCGTGTCAGACTCTTACTGACTAAAACCCACCCATTTTTTCCTTTCTTGCCTGTGTGCCCAGGGGCGCGGTAACTCTGTTACGAATTTATCCGCGTCCCCTTGGCATGCAGGCATTTGCCATTATGGGCCCCGTCAGTGGTGGCTGACATCTCTCACGCTCTCGCTGACAAAAGTGTCAAAAACGGCCGTTTTTGGTACTTTTGCTTACTACTTTGGATACGAAACACTTTGAGTCCTGTTTTAACAACGTAAAAATACCTTATCCTATTTGTAACAAACACAACTTAAGATTCTTTAATCTTTATTTTCTATGCTAAGATACGAATTTTTATTTAATGAGGGCGCCACTTACGGGGAGGTAGGCCCTTAAACCAGGAATACGCCTTTATTGGATTGTTTTTGTTACATGCTGTATAGGCAAGTATTTTCAAAAAACCCGACACAAAAAATTCCAAACAAGTAACATTTTGACTGGCCTGTTGGTCTAGTGGTTAGTGACCCTGACTGCTATGCCGGAGGTCGTGAGTTCGATTCCCACCCAGGACAAATGTTTGTGTAATGAGCACGATCATATTTTCTGTGTCTGGGTGTAATTTATCTATAATATTTATGTATTTAGAAATATATAAGTATGTTTATCAGTTGTCTAGTACCCATAACACAAGCTCTGCTTAGCTTACGACTAGATGGCGTTGTGTGATAGTTGTGGAATATTATTATTATATTTTAACGCAGTCTGATGCAGTTGGTGGCATACAATCTCCGATTGAACTAAAACAAATACCTCCTCAACTGCATCAGACTGTAACTTATTAGGCACTTTTTTGTTGTTTTTTTGCAGTCGGGATTTTTAAGTCTTTTTTAACCGACTTCAAAAAGAAGGAGGTTATCAATTCGGATATTTATATAGGGTGACTGGTAATTAGTGACCGATACTTAAACACGTGATTGTACTCACGATTATAAACAACTTTCCCAAAAAAACTTTTTTTATACTTATTCACTTTTATCACAATAACAACAGTTTGAAATACTCACGCACGCGAGGGCAGTGACCGCTGCAATCAGCTGTTAGACGCGGTCTCGTATCGTACAGAGCACAGCCCACAAGCCCGCTTGGCCTGGTACTACGTGCCGTTTTCGGTGTACCTAAGCAAAAAAAAAATGTAAATATAAAAAAAAAATACTAATACTTTTGAGATGCAACGTACGAGTATGTTCGCATAACCACAAAATATCTAGGAACGCGCGCGCCGTAACATTAAAAGTAGGCACGATCTATCAACCGATAGTCTGACCTCGAGAAAGGTATAATAAAAAGGTATAAAGTAGTAGCGTCTCACGCTCCCCCGCCGCCCGCACCGCTCCCTTTGCCTCTGTGCTAACAGCTGATCGCGGCGGTCACTACCTTCACGCGCGCGCGAATTTCAAACTGTTGTTATTGTGAAAAAAGTGAATACGTATAAAAAAAAGTTTCTTTAGGAAAGTTGTTTGTAATCATGAGTACAATCACGTGTTTAAGTATCGGTTACTAATTACCAGTCACCCTATATATTTTTTTATGTAGGTATGGTCGGGCATAACTACGTCATATATTAACAGATTTGCAAAATTCTTTTTTGTTCGAAAGGGGTTTGTCCCGAAATGGTTCCATTTTTTTTTCATATAGATCTGATGATGAGGTTCGGAGACAGACAACGGAACTCTTCAAAAATTGACAGCAAATCAAACCGCGATTGCTGTTATCGTATCGTATGTCTATGAATTGTTAACAACTAAAAAGATGGGAATAACTTTCACTATGGGGTCAAATCTGAAATAAAAACGTTTTTTACAAAAAAACAGAACCGACTTCACTTTAATTTCAGAAGTCGGTGTCAAAGAAAAGAAGACACTAAACCAGAAACACCGACTTTATAATAATAATAATAATATTCCACAACTATCACACAACGCCATCTAGTCCCAAGCTAAGCTGAGCTTGTGTTATGGGTACTAGACAACTGATAAACATACTTATATATTTCTAAATACAGAAATATTATAGATAAATTACACCCAGACACGGAACAAATGATCGTGCTCATTACACAAACATTTGTCCTGGGTGGGAATCGAACCCACGACCTCCGGCATAGCAGTCAGAGTCACTAACCACTAGACCAACAGGCCTGACTTTCGAAATTTTTATTTTGTACGTTTTTTGGAAGTCGGTTCTATTTTTTTTGTAAAAAGCGTTTTGATGTGAAACATCTATAGCCGCACGTAAAACCGATTTCTGGCGTGGCGACGCATGCCGTGGCGACGCGTCGCCACGCTATACGATGTTTTTTTGTTTTGTTATTACATACACAATAGTAAGATTTTTTGTTTTTTATCATTATGACATATTTAGTTCCTATCACAATATGTTCTTTTCTGCATATTACTTTTACAAAATAATGTCGATGTTTCACATCTGCCAGGCGTCCCGTGACGGCTCACATTTTTTTAATTTCAGATTTGACCCCACAGTGAAAGTTATTCCCCTCCATGAGTACTTTCACCTCCAGAAAGATTACCATTGAACTAAAACTCCCTGTAGGTACAACAATAACAACAAAAGGTAGTCTAAAAGGCGGTTAATATAAAGTAGACTGTTTGTAAAGTCCCTCTTTGCTATTTAATTTTCATTTTAATCTACCAGCGGATAATCAAGTTGAACAATATTGTTCTGTTTCAAATGCTTATCATTTTGTGCAAGCATTTAAAGTTGGACTTTGGAAACTTGTGCTTGAATAGTACTTATTATGATTGTGAACTGTTTGGGGCTTGGAGGCTGGCATTCTTTGTGAGTATAAAAGACAGGCGTATGAGTGAAATGTGGTCCGAGTTTTCTGCTCCTTTTTTGAATGTATATCTTTTAAACATGGAATTATGGGTGTGGTTACAAAAATGCTACGTTATACGATGCATCGGTCGTTCGAAATTCGAATGTAGGATAAAAAACAAAATTCTGTGATACTATAGCGACTGTGAACTGGTAACCGGTCCTATCTCAATTTTTTGAAGATTTCATTTTTTTATACCATTTTATACTAAGTATTTCATACTCCTCAGCGTTGCATGAAATCCCATCTCAGATACATTTAAATTTGTGTTTGTGTTTATATTAGAATAAAGCATTACCCGTATACTTATCGTACTCTTTGGGATGTTTTTAATAACATGTGTAATAAAAATATTTAAAAGCCACGTATTTTTATTTAATATAAAATATGCACCAGATGCTATATATATGACGTCGTGTAATATATGTGGATATGTAAATGACGCACACAAGTTTTTTCTAAGTAATAATGTTGTCAAAATTGAGATAGTACCGGTTACCAGTTCGCAGTCGATATAGCAAAGAGATTTATTCATACAATCTCTAGGAGTAATATGAAAAAAAAGCTATCACATCAAATTTACCTCTTTCATTATTTAACTACCTTTTTCCATAGCTGAAGGGCAATATCAACAACTTGCTTCCTGCGGCATCACCCCCTCGCCCCAGGCCCTATCCCGCAGGAACAGCCCATTTTTCCGATATCAAAAGTAGCTCTTGGTACCTACTCAGCAATAATGTAGCTTTTTTATCCGACTGCCAGAAAGAAGGAGGGTAATGTTTTTCGACAGTTTGTATGTATGTATGTCTATTTCTTTGTCACTGAAGATACATTATATAAGTACACCAAAAAGTGCAATCGTACATCGAGAAGTCGGTCTAATTTGAGTTGCAAGATTCCACCTGTATAATGTTGGTTACAATAAAACAATGTAACAATAATGCTTAGTGCTTTTAATTCACTTGGTCTTATTCAACAGTACCGAGATCGCTATGCGACGCCATTGCTCTCTCCGCACACACTAGTGTTGTCCATCGATCACTATCCAATAGTGATGTTCTTCTTACTTAACATACATACTACTTACACCACCCGAACGTAATATGTGCCCGAACAAACATAGTTACTATTACACACATACATTGCAAGTTAAATAAAACTTGTAAAAATGAAAACAGTTATTTTTTATCGCGGCTAGTCCTTTTTTGTGGGATTGGGAAATCATCCAATGACTTCTCCCGCTCTGGGTGGAGCGGGAGGGCGTGTCCGACTCTTACTGACTAAAACCCATCCCTGTTCCTTCAGTTGCCTGAGTGCCAAGGGCCGCGGGAATTCTATTTCGAAATTATCCGTGACCCCAGGCAGGCATCGGCCCTGACTGGTATTGCTGACATCTCTTTATTTTATTTATTTATTTGGGAATACAAACAATTGTACAGTGATTAATAAGTATAATGATGGTTGCAGTACAATCCACTACGTTTCCACGGATAACAAAAATAAATAATGGTACAGTGAAGATACAAATATTATCATTAATTAAATTAAATTAAAAAAGTTACAATAATATCAATTAATATCAAATTAAAATTAGTAAAAAGGTACATTAGTATTAATTAAAATTAAATTAAAATTAAGATTTAAAAAAAAAGTTACAATAAAATTAATTAAAATCAATTCAAAAGCAAAGAAATTAGGATTATTATCTCATCTCTTTGAGACGTGCGTGGAACACTACGCGCCGTCGACTCTCGGGCCTAGTCCTTCTCGGACGGCGAGCTAGTACTACTCGCCGGCCGCCATTAGGTCAATGAGGTCGTATATTTTGACATGATCATGTGGGGTATCCAAAAAATCGGCTCGAGGAGGCGATTCCATATACAGGGTGTAACGGAAAGGTGTGGTCATATTTTAAGGAGTGCATCTGCCCATCGATATGAACAAGTTGCTTCAAGAAAATATGAGGAAATTCTCAAAAAAAAAATTTGTCTCCCATACAAATATTGATCAGCTGATGATAACTTTGTATGGAAAGTCCAATTTTTGTTTTGGGAATTTCAGATTTTTTCTTAGAGAAAGTGGTTCATTTCCATTGGCAGAACCGGTTCTTAAAATATGACCACACCTTTCCGTTACACCCTGTATAATACTCGCTAAAATGTAGAAACTTGAATATTTCCAAACAAGTCACTTTTCAAGCAGTCTTATGCAGTTGGTGGCATGAAATCTATGATTAAACTAAAATAACTGCCACCAATTGACAGGCTTCGTTTGACTACTATCTCAACCGATGGTAAGCGATGATGTGGTTGACACTGGAGCACTCTTGCGCTTGCCTAATAGTAAACTATTCACTCTTGACAAGACCCCGAGGCTGTTACCCCGTGGTTGTTGTAGCTATCATGAAACACACGACTCCGGCAGGGAATTCCACTCCTTAGCTTTACGCACAATGGAAGTGTTTCCAAAAGGTTTTTATGCGTGTGGGTGGGATTTCCACCATTTACTAAAGTACGGCCAACGAGAAGCGATACCAAATGTAAACAAAACCCTCGTCTTAACGTTGTCATGTTTTTGCCGGGAGAACGAGACATTACGACAAAGGCACAAGATGGAAAGAGATAAATATTAGATTGTCAACGCCACAGTTGTTCTTTAGGTTAATGACCTTTCGTATCGCTGCTAGTTGGCCTTACTTTAGTGGCGTATCGCCATAATTCTAGTGGTTCGATATTGAACGGGTTTGGCGAAATTAAATTATGCTTATTAATTATTGCTATCTGTTTCTGAGTGAAAATATTTTCTTCATGGGATCGGAACTATCAGATTACTTCGTACAGACAAACAAACCATTTTAACTCTTTATAATATCAGTGAAGATAAATCTCTTTTATTTATTCCGTTTCTAACTTTACTTTCCTTTTGCAAGTGACCTCAAGTTATTGAGCTATATGAACTTGAGAATAATCTATACTAGCGATCCGCCCCAGCTTCGCACGGGTACACCTAAACCTTCGTCCTGAATCACTCTGTCTTTTGGTGAAAACTGCATGAAAAGCCGTTCAGTAGTTTTGAGTTTATCGCGAACAGACAGACAGACAGACGCGGTGAGGGACTTTGTTTTATATGTAGTGATTGTGATAATATTAGTTAAGATAAATATCTTATATTTATTACTTATTCCGTTTCACCTTTCCTTTAGCTTAAGTGACCTCAAGTAATTGAGCTATGTGAAGTTGAGAATAATCCGTATTGTTTACCTACCCTCAAAATCAAGATATAAAAATCCAATTGTGTCCCGAAGCGTTACTTACACAGAATTACGATGTTAAGCTAAAAGCGTTATTGTATTAAAACTTTTGTGCGCCAATCTCTAACTTTATACCAAAATCCAATTTCTAAGCTTTCCTCATTGCATGCGGTGTTACGCGGCCCATATTTTCCACTTTTAATACAATATTCGCAACATCGAAGGAACATTAAGTATTTTTTGGTGCTTTCGAAGATTATTGTGTTATGTTATGTTCTCGGGTTTTTCACTAGGCTTAATTTTTCATTCTTCAAAGTTATACGGTGGTGTAAAAAATGGGTAGACTAGAGTCGGCACGAAGTGGTTAAGGGAGCGGTTCCTATTTTTTATTTATTGGGGACATCGCATCTTGTGGGCTCATGTGTATCCAAGCAAATATATATTTTATTTTTTTAGTGGGTGGGAAATCATCCAATGACTTCTCCCGCTCTGGGTGGAGCGGTAGGGCATGTCAGAGTTTTACTGACTAAAATCCACAACTATTCCTTCAGTTGCTTGTGCCAGAGCCACGGTAACTTTCTGTCAAATTTATCTGCGACCCAGACAGGCATTCCAGCAACCACGTAATATGGGTTGGTGGTCACCCAAGAACTTTATGAGATGTAGGACTTTATATCCTGTTCCGCATGCCGCCAAATGTAGTTAGGTACTTTTTAAAAAACACAGTCAACCATCACCTTGTACCTCCTTCTTTTTGTCTGTTTATTATATGTGTGTACACAAATTGTTAAATCTGTACCTATTAAAAATATTCAAATTCCTGACTGACTGATATATCAACGCACAGCCTAAACCGCTGAGGTATGAAATTTTGAGGGTGTTGTGACGTCCACTTCTCACAGGGGTAAGCACATATGGTTTAATAAAACAATAGTTTGGTGTCTTGAAATAGCAAGCTGAGCGTACGTCTAGCCGGTAACAGTGACAGCTGTCGAGTGACACTTATACGCGCGTGGACCTACCTCCGCTACTATATTATTTAATCGTCACAGGTGTGTTCTTTGTGAAGAGTAGGATATCCACTAAGAGGGTTGAGGGTTTTTCGAAATTCAACTTTTTTTTTTGAGTGTTGGAAATCATCCAATGACACCTCCCGCTCTGGGTGGAGCGGGAGGGCGTGTCAGACACTTACTGACTATATAAAACCCACCGCTGTTCCTTCCTTGCCTGAGTGCCCACGGGAGCGGTAACTCTGTTACGAATTTATCCACGACCCCTGGGCAGGTCCACGACCACTGGGTAGAAATTCAACCCTTAAAAAAGGGGGTGAAAAAGGGGTTGAAAATTTATAACGGGGGAAGTACTTATTGCACAAGGGCGAAGCCGCTGGCATAAGCTAGTAAATAAATAATGGGCTTTGACTAACACCTCATTATCACTATCTATGATGATCAACATTAAACACCGAATAATCTGAAGGAAAAAGTCACAACGTTTGCAACATAAAATCTAATATGCCAATAAAAAATAACAAGAAAGTTTTGCTTATTCACGTCTAGTGCGGGTTTATCGTAGAGAATTTTTATAGCTCAATTAGGTACATTGCCAAACATTTTGTAAATCATTTGACCGTAGATTCTTTGGTTAAAGATATGAGCACACGGTTCGTACCTTATAGGAGTTAAACCTGTGATTTTTTTCATAGGATCAGGAGCCAAATTCTGTAAAATAACGAACTTGTCAATAGTGTGTCGGTAGTGTGTCAGTGGTGTCTCAATAGAATAGTCATTGACATTTGGTATTCTATAAATTATTTATGGTCATTGACTTGCCACTGTAGTGCCATTGAAACGCCATAATAAGACTATTGTAATAATTGGTAGTCTGCTCTACTGGCAAAATGTCTGTTGTGTTTCGATAGAGTATCGATGGCGTGCTGCTTAACTCAAAGTTTAATAATTATTATAAAATAATTTAATAATAATTTTGTTTAATAATTTACCGGAAGACATAAAAACAAGTGACAATGTAAACATATTCAGACATAGATTAAAGCAATACGTCACAACACTAGAAATGTAATAAAAAGCTAACACCATGTTTCTAACACTCTAGAGGTGAAACTAATGTACCTACTAGTTATAAATTATTTTTGTATCTCATTATAAGCGAACTATTATTTTAAGTTCTTATGAGAAATAAAGTTCTTTAAACCCAAAGTTACAGAATTGGGACCCTGTAAACGATTACATAACACACGATACATGTGGCAATTTATTTCTATAGATTGAAGACACTTTCTGACTAGATTGTGATTTTTCAAAGGAAGACTCTTCAAACCACCTCTTGACACCTACACACCTACCTACCCACACCTACCTGACAAAACACACGTACACCACACCTACTCCACAAAACACACACATAGTATAAGTTATCATACGTTTCTATACGTATTGTTTATTTAATTAAGCCAATTATGCACCAGGTCCTAAGCAGTCTCTATTTCAATTCAATGTACCCTTCTGTGGGAACCTGCAATTGACTGGCGAACCTTAATACAGGTTTCTATGGAACCTAGCTAGGACGCCAGATTTAATTCTGTATTGTTACTGTCTATATTATATCTCTAAATTATATTTATTGTAACAAACTGTAGGTACCACACTTTCTTGAATTAAATAAAATAAAAATAAAATAAAAAATTCACTTTACGTTACATCTTTCATAACTCCTAAAACCTAGTATAAAAGAAGAGCCAGTAAGTCAAAAAAAAAGATAGCCTTCATTATTTAAGATTAGGAACTTGTAGAGCAAAAGTAATTTTTCCAGGCGCTCAGTCTGAAAACTGAGATACAATGGAAAACTTTTATTTATGTACCAGCAGCTTCTGCAAGCAGTTTCGACTTCGTGAAAGTCGAAAATTATCCCAATAGAACATACTTCCGGAATAAAAATATAATAAGCCTATGTGCTATTTCAGACTATAATCAGTCATCATCATTCTCCTGCCCTTATCCCAATTTATTTGGGGTCGGCGCAACATGTCTTTTTCTTCCATACTCCTCTATTAGTCGTCATATCTGTAGTCACCCCCTTTTTACGCATATCCTCTTTCACACAGTCCAACCATCGTTTCTTTGACCTTCACCTACTCTTATAGCCATTCAAATCCATACACAAGACTTTCCTCACGACATTAGACACTAATCACTACCACCACACCACTATTCCTCCTTACTCCTCCTGCTACTATTTGAGACTATAATCAGTCTCTGTGCCAAATTTCATCCAGATTTGTTCAGCCGTTCTGGCGTGATAGAGTAACAAATATCCATCCAAACTTTCGCATTTATAATATTAGTAAGAGAGTACGAAATAAAAAAACATAGTAAGAACTCGGATAATTTAAAAATTTTAAATTTGTTAAGTAGTGATATCAGACAGAAAAATAATTTCACAAAGAACACAACATAAAAAAAATCTGCTGAATCTGTTTCAATTACACTCCATACAGTACCCTAGCAAGAAGCTACATTCCAGCTTCCAGCATCATGCCATTGAGAGATAATAGGCAACAGCGTGCACTTGACTGCTAATAACATCATACTGCCATCAGCATTCCGGATGCCAAACGCTGCAATATGCACTATATATAGATGCCTATACTAAGCTAATGTGCTGGGCTGTGTACAGTCGAAAAAGCTACTTCGTTATTATGCATAAATATTCATCTTCCCACGACTCTGCCAATATTCTTTTTAACAAAACAACCATAACATTACATCACACCACACATACTTGTATTCTCCTAAGGGTCAGGAAGAGGAGTACTAGTACACCCTCATTTCGCCAGTTATGTTAAAGCCCCAAGTGGGTAGTCATTGCAACTTAGCTGCCTCTGCCTGTATACCAATCGCCTTGTTTAACGTTACGAGAGTACTCGTCGAAAAAGTCGGACTCGCACACGAAGGGTTCCGTAGCATAAACCGAAAAAATCAGTTCTTATAAACCTTAATTTTGTTTTATTATTTCTTGTTATAGCGGCAATAGAAATACACACTCTGTTAAAGTTTACCCATTTTTAAAGTTTACACCCTCTCACACTCATTCACGCACACCTCCATCTCACACAAAGAGACACCTATAATGTTACCTTTTTAAATATAGTAATCATTAAAATACTTAATTTGTAACTCAGCGGGATTCGGCGTTGAGGGCTGAAATACAGGTTATGCCTAGTTCGGCCCCAAATGCTAATACTTTTGTGTACTTTAAGTTTAGATTAAGCAACCTATTTGTAAAAAAATGTACATATTTATGTGAATAAACATTACTATTACTACCCATTACGGTTCATGAGATACAGCCCACTGACAGACAGACGGATGGACGGACGGGCGGATGGATAGCGGAGACTTAATAATATGGTTCCGTTGTGGTTACTCTTACCGTACCCTTAAACCGCTACATAAGTTCATTCGTGCACACAAATGAGGCAGGATTGGCAGAGTTTCAAAGCTATCGTATCTGTCCGTTGCAGTTTCTGCCTCTCGATTCATGGCTTCTGTAACTGTTATAAAAAGTAGGTATAGTAAGTATAACTGTCCAATGCGATCTGTAATAACTGCGGCATGGGGTTCAATGGCGACGACAACGACGCTACGCCTAAATGGGACAAGATATCTAATAATAATAATAATAAAAAATAAAATAAAAACAGGGACATATTCGGCTTTGAGGTAATTTAATTTTACTTTGTGTGTGATCACTACCTATATTGTGATAAGAAAAAAATTGGGCACCACCACAGATAATATAATACTAGCGATACTCTTGGGTTTAAGGGCTCCTACGGTCGCACAGTTAGGCGTGACGTGACAATGTGACACATTGTTCCTCGGATACGTACATATGTACAGAGTGTAATGGAAATGAGTAGACACATTTTAAATGTCTCTTCTGCCTAAAGAAATTAACAATTTTCTTCAAGTCTTAGTAAAATCCAAAAAAAAAAAATTGGACCTCTCTTATTAATTTTGATCAGTGTACCTACGGAAAGTCCAATTTTTTCTTGGAAATTCACTATAAATTCCGTAAAGAAAATTGTTTATTTCCATGGGCTGAAGCAGTACTTATTTAAAATATGACCACTCATTTCAGTTACACCCTGTTTAATCCGTAGACCTATATCTATGAAAGAGTAATTGCGTTAGTGTCGCATTGTCGTTTCGCACCTGTGACCTGTATGAGGAAGCCTTTCAGACTTACTGACAAACGCAGACATCTCTAAGGCTGGGACTCCACCAAAGCGGAGACGAGACGAGCGGAGAGGAGATGTTTTTTAAACAACCAATAGAATTGTGTTATTGACACATCTCCTTTCCGCTCAGCTTCAGTGGAGATCGCTGTGCGGAGATGTGTAATATTTGTATGGCGCGATGGAAGCGGAGATGTGAGCTGTGCGCGGACGACGCGCAGTGGAGACGAGAGATGTGAGCGGCGTGCAGTGAGCGATGTCACCCTCCCGCCTCTCGCCCGCTATATATCGTCTACCTTTCGTGTCAGAATGCGTACTGTACTGAGCACTCAACGCCTCGCATCCGAGCTGAAAAATATCTCTTCTCGCACAGCACACAGCAAACCGCACACATCTCCGCTTTGGTGGAGTCCCTCGAGCTGAAAAACATCTCTTCTCGCACAGCACACAGCACACCGCACATATCTCCGCTTTGGTGGAGTCCCGGCCTCATCTGTAAGCCACAATAATTGGTTTCTAGTGCTTGCTATTAAGGATATTTTCTAAGCTAATCGTAAAATTATACAGATAGGTGTTCTGGGTCTGGGTGTCTTGTGTAAGTGAGTTTACATGTTTGTAAAAACGCACCAACGATACAGGAGTAACCAATAGTCATTGGTAGTAACTCTAGTGTGGGAAAAATATTTTTGTCTACGGTACGGCTTTGCATCAACAAGATGCTTATACTTACTGTAAAAAGAAGACTTGTGGTTTAGCTCAAACCGTTTGGCTGTAAAAACTGTGTGTCAGACGACTAACAGGCGGACACGTGAGTGACAGCAATAGGGCTCTGTTTGGACCCTTCGGGTACAGAACCCTAAAAAAATGTATAGCTTCTACTACCACTCAGTAGGTAAAACAGTGTACATAGGACAATGCCTCAAATCATCGTTCATTCCGACATACTTTCAATAAAAAAATACGCCTCATTTCACCTTGTAAGAACATCTTTCGTTCGAGTAATTTCAGTCTCTTTTACCGTTTCTTCCATTTAATTCTACAAGTACTTATCGGATATATTTCGCTGGTCTTATCCCCGGGATTTTTTCCTCGTATTTCCGACTCGACGTAGCTGGCCATTTCTCATTAACTTTTCTAAATAATTAAACTTTAAACAGTTTCACGGATTCACTGTGCTTAGAACGTGCGACTATGTTGTTTCTTTGTACATATTGGGTTAAATAGTGCGAGAATTAATGGCTAGTGGAAAGATAGCGGAAAATCATCAGTAACGGTCTTTATAATTTACCGCACCGTATTCGAAACAGCAGCTCCACCGATTTAGTTATCGGTGGAGCTGTAGGTAGGGTGCAAGTTCGTCGCGTCTGCCTTTCTATCGTGTGGAAATCCTCATGGAAGTCCTCCACTCTGGGGCGGGCAGAGGGGTCTATCAGACTCTTAGGCCTCGTCTGCCTATTGGCATCGGGAGGAAACGCCCGAGAGTCACCACTGTGTCGATCGCCCAGAGGACACGGTGGAGCATACGGTGGAGGTCTGCCCCGCTTGGGCGAAGCACCACCGTGTTTTCGTGCCCCGCGTGGAGGAGATCGGTGGCAGCGATTACTCGCGCCTGGGCCTGGTACAGGCCATGGTACGGAGCGAGAGGGAATGGGAAGGTGTAAGCTCCTTCTGCGAAGCAGTAATTCACGCGAAGTAGGAGGCGGAACGCGTGACGGAGACTCAACAGAGACGGGTCACGCCCCTAGCAGCCGCCGCCCTGGGCGTCGGGGGTCGCAAGCCGATCTCCGTAGGCGCGGGCTTGCGGACGGCGAGTAATGGGTAGCTCGCCGTCCGATATGGATCAGGCCCGAGAGTTGACGGCGTGAAGTGTTTCACGCGCGCCTCAAAGATATTCAAAGATATTGATGTCAGCAGTAACTGACGGGGCCCACCAGGGCCGATGCCTGCCTAGGGGTCGTGGATAAATTTGAAAGAGAGTCACCACGCCCCATGGCACAGGCAACTGAAAAATGGGGTGTATTTTAGTCAGTAAAAGTCTGACACGCCCTCCCACTCCGCCCAGAGCGCGAGAAGTCAATGGATGATTTCCAACACCCCAAAAAAAAGCCTTGTTGGAATCGGCACGCAGTCTAAGCAATGCAGCTATCAATATTTTCCATAAACGACGGCCTGTCTGAGCCTACAACCCTACACACACTGGGTGACACGATACCCATTGGTGAAAATAGTTATCGTGAAGGACTTATAATGGCAACCGGTACCAGCGGCTTAACGTGTGTTCCGAGGCTCAAAGGGGTTGCGATGTATAATTGACAATCATCCATCCAAGGACCGGCCTAGGGGTAGCGGATAAATTCTGAACATGAGTTACCGCACCCCTGGGCACTCAGGCAGGGAAGGAACTGGGGTGGGTTTTAGTCAGTAAGAGTCTGACACGCCCTCCCGCTCCACCCAGAGCGGGAGAAGTGATTAGATGATTTCCTACCCCACAAAAAAAAAATGGACCGGCCTCGGCCTCGTATAGGCTCGTCTTAGCCCCATTGAAATCAAAACAAAATGTGAAACACTGCTCAATTTTATTTTACAACACTCAACACTCAACTCTTTTACACGTCAACATTTTTTTTAGCTAGATGAGGCCGGTGTTTCCTAGCTGACTACCCTGAGAAGAAACACCGAAACAAACTCAGAGGTCAAAGTCTCTTTTAAAGTGTTCTAATCCACACAATATGTAGGTACTGGTCAAATCATATGAGAACCATGTACGTTTATGTCTGGGATGAGCTTTTGAGGAAAGCATCACACAAATTCGAGTGGACCTGTCCAGACAGTGCAAGCATTTGTCAGTTATCGTGAAGCTCAACTCAGAACTATGAGGAGCTCAACGAACCGACGAACAAAAACAGAACATAAACTCCCAAGTTCCCATTTCACCAGAATCACAATTGGCTATTAATTGAATTAAAAGATAAAACGGATTAGTTACCGATCTTAATTGTCTAAAGACTAAACGTATCGCGGTCCAACGATATTCGGTCAAATGGACCGGCTAACGATACGAGTCAATATCGGGCAACTAAGTACACCCTTAGGTAATAGAATTATATCGGTACGCTAGCTTTATACGCGAATTTGTACGAGGATTTATCTATCGTTTTGTTTTTTATTTCTAATTAATCTGAACAATCTTTAAGGAGCACCAGAACACATCCAACTGTTAATGAGTGATTGGGCAAAAAACTACAGAGAGAGAAACGTGGAATATCTAGGGAGAGTTCAGCTCTTTCCGTTGATGGCCTGATGCCTTTTTTTTTTAGGTGGGATGTCATCCAATGACATCAGATCTTCCGCTCTGGGCGGAGCGGGAGTGTCATACTCTTATCTGACTAAAACCCACCCCTGTTCCTTCCTTGCCTGAGTGCCAAGGGGAGCGGTAGCTCTGTTACGAATTTATCCGCTACCCTTGGCATGCAGGCACCGGCCATGTTGGGCCCCGTCAGTGGTGGCTGACAAACATCTTTTGAGGCACGCGTGGAACATTACGCGTCGTCGACTCACGGGCCTGGTGCTGATCGGAGGGCAAGCTACCCACTGCTCGCCGTCCGCAGGCCCGGGTACGGCCTGATGCCTGCAGTCGGAATATAGGTTGGTGAATTTTGTAATTACAGTCACTCGGCTCCGTAACGGCGTCCCCTTCGGCTCGGGCGTCTATTCCGCCGCACGTTTTCAACACACTTACTCAAAAATTATAAGTAAACCTATAGTCCTAACAAATTATTATGATTTTTCGCGTGTTTTTACGACCAGCCTGATACAATAAATATCATAAATTGTGGCGAGAGGGCATTTTTTTTTTGGGTGGGAAATCATCCAATGACTTCTCCCGCTCTAGGGTGGAGTGGAAGGGCGTGTCAGACTATTACTGACTAAAACCCACCCCTGTTCCTCCCTTCCCTGAATGCCCAGGGGCGAGGTAACTCTTTCTAATTTATCCTCAACCTCTAGGCCGGCCATGACGGGCCCCGTCATGAATGCTGACAACTCTTTGAGGCGCGCGTGGAACACTACGCTCCATCAACTCACGGGCCTGGTGCTGATCGGACGACGAGCTACCCATTACTCGCCGTCCACAGGCCCGGGTCTACGGTGGCCGGAGATCGTCTCGCGGCGCCGGAAGCCTCCTGCAACGGCTGCTGCTGAGGGCGTGAGGACGAGGCTGTTGTTGCAGCTTCTCCCTCACCCATTCCGCCTCCTCCTTTGCGAACATTACTGCTTTGCAGTAGGAGGAGACTGCTTCCCATTCCCTCTCGCTCCGTGGCCTGAACCAGGGCCGGGCGAGAGAGGTCGCTGCCGCCAATCGCCTGCACGAGGACACGGCGGGGCTCCTCCCTAGCGGGGCAGATCTACACCGTGTGCTCCACCGTGTCCTCTGGGTGGCGAGAGGGCTAGTCGCTGCGCTTTTCCACACTAGTGCGAAATACACTGAATTTTGAATTGAAATACAGTGGTAGCGGAGCGAAACGGATTTTCGGGTGTGTTGAAAAAAAACTAGTTTGATCGCGATATACCGAAAGAATTGGTTTGCAATAGCAGAAAACAGGATTGGGAAACGGAATGAGAGGCCTTTGCAGTGGCACCATTTAATATAAGTAGACTAGTTAGATTATTTTGATAAGGACATGTATTACAACGTGAAATATTTGGGGGAATAACCAGAGTGAAAGAAATAGACATAATCATCATGTGAGGCAGCAACATCTGTTGTTTGAATTAAAAATATGTATTGTAAAAGCAAACTTTTACAAACAAGATTTGTCAACAGGCAATGGAGCGCAGCATAATAGGTGTTAAGCTATCAGATCGCGCTAGAAACACCACCCTGCGCTCCATATTTCAAGTAGCAGATGTTGGGGAAAAAACAGCTAGGCTGAAGTGGGAGTGGGATGGCCAAGTTGCAAGAACGCACCCAGACAGGTGGGCAACGATCGTCACTCATTGGACGCCAGAGCGAGGACGTCGATCGCGGCGAAGATGGTGTGACGATCTGATCATGTTTGCAGGTCAAACTTGGCCAGGAATCACTCAAAGCAGAGAGGTTTGCACGGAGAAAGGGGAAGCCTTTGCCCAGCACTGGGACACCATGTACGCTAGCAACAAAAAAAAGAAGCAAACGCCTATTTTCTACGGCAGACCCAACAAAACCAAGAAGTTTTTAGAAAAATATGAAAAAGGTTTTGCTACACTTTGTGCCGCTGTTCTTGGGTGCTGTCCAAATAGATAAAGTTTTCTCCTTGACACAGGGCAATTATGAACGTGATAACTGATAATGCTTTCCGACCAAAATAGATATTCTTGAAACAAAACAATTCCTACATCATTTGTTAACTGTAGGTTCCTACCCAAAAAAAAAGCTGAATGATGAGAATTATTTTTTCTTCTGCTTATAAGAAACGGCCAATGGCGGGTTTTCTGAAATGACGTAGGTACACCACATGGCATTACTGAAGCGTCAGGTCTAGACACATGTCAAAACGCTTGAGATAATGTCAAAAACTGACATATATCAAGACGTAACCGTCCTGTTTACGTCATTGTGTCGTTTTCAAAGAAAAAGACCAGACGCTTAAGTATGTGGCGCCAACTGATAGCGTTTTTCCTGAAATATCATTGAAACCGTGTATCTACTAGCTTCCGACATTTTCTATGTGCGTATATGAAATAAAATATTTTGGTAAAAAGTAAGGTAGTACGTTTGAGTGCCGCTTGACTTCAGAACCTTTTTTCCTAGTAACAAGATACAACCTGACACTAACCTGCAAATCGCAAAAAACGTAAGAAAATTTGAATTTCGCGGGCTACCCTGGAGCATTCACCTTAATCAATCAAATTACACAAAGCCACGATCTAAATATAGGTACACCTACCAGCATATTTCGAAGTTTCCCCCTGACAGAGTTTGATCTGTCTGATTCTGACAAATTCTCACAGTTTACCTGATTCGCCTGTGTGTGAAGTTTTGTTGAGTTGAGAGTTGAGTGTATGACCGCTCGTCTTTGACCTGTCGTAAACAATAATTTGTTGTACTTATTCTTACCAGTCATGCTCTTGACATGTGAAGTAATCTAAACAATATCTACTAGCGTCTCGCCCCGGCTTCGGACGGGAGCAAAAGGATTCGAAAGACACGTAGCGCCATCTAGAGTAATAGAGGAACAGTGATCGTCGAAAGTTATTGTTCCTGCCCTCGGGAACTTTATTTTTTTTCTGGATGAAAGGTTCCTTCCTATCTTATCTGTACCCCTGAACGTATATATGCAAAATGTCATGATCATGATGATCAGAACTTCATAATTTCAGCTGAAAGACTTCCACTGCTAGACATAGGCCTCCCCCAAGTGTCGCTAGGGATGGCGATCTGAGATCTATTAATAGAAAAAAAAAGAAACTACACTAAAAATTAACTTTAATTTCGAAAGTCGGTGTTTGTATTTTATTTCTTCGTTATTTGACACCGACTTCCGAAATTAAAGTTATTTTTGAATTTTTACTGTATTTTATTTTTTGGAAGTCGGTTGTTTTTTTTGGAAAAAAGTTTTTTATTTTTCACTTTTTACTTGTTATACCCCAGAACTAAAAACCCCAGTAAGATGGAACGTAGAATTTAAACATACTCGTAATTGGAGAAACCCAAAACGTTATCTATGTATACGTATTTATCGTTTTTGTACAGTTTTTCAAAAATCGCTGAAGCCATTTTGATAAAAATTATATGGGACCACCTCGGGAGTATATTCTTTCGGATAAAAAAAGAATTTTGAAAATCGATCCACAACTGACGTAGAAATCGGCGTACATACATAAAAAAAAAACATACAGTCGAACATAGAACCTCCTCCTTTTTCGAAGTCGGTTAAAAATAGATGTTTTTTTTTTATCGATTTGTTGGGCATCAATATCTTTTTCTTGAGGCCTGTGCCCGAGAAGTGCATACATTAAAAGGCTGATGATGATGATGATGATGATCTTCTTACAGCACAATATTAATTTTTGTTAAGTTTTTCAGAAATACGCATACCCAACTATCGTCCACGAAGGACATAATTGAATTACATTTTGAGCTCTTGCACACATTAATCACTTTTACGATAGGAGAGTAGGTCTGTGCTTCCAACACTGACCTCCCAAGCTACCTGTTTGATCCCTTTAAATGAATTTCCACAAGGCTAGACAGAGAACTAAATAACTTTCTGCCTTACTTAATTATGTAGGATTATTTTGTAATGAAACTGTGCCTAAAATATTATTGAATATTTTAGAGAAAATATTTTGAACTATTTTTGGGTTACGAAAATGTTACGAGTCAATAATAATAATTCATTTATTTATTCAGGTAATTTACAACCCATTGCCGTAACATCAAATCATGAAAATAATATTATCAAATAATTAATTTAAAATTGTAAATTACAATCATTAAAATCAGATTAAATGTCAGTAAGTACAAATAATAATAGTAGTGAGTGAATAATATCTGCTAAACATTTTATAGAACCATCGATCAACTGTTAGTTTTATTCCTTTGATAGATAAATAAAGTGGTTATAAAAAAAACTCATATTTTTAAACTAAACTTCTGCCAGCGGCTTCGCCCGCGTTAAATTAGTACTTCCCCCATTATAAATTATAGCTGTGTTATTCCAGACTTTTATCTATCTCTGTGCCAAATTTCATCCAGATTCGTTCAGCCGTTCTGAGTAACAAACATCCATTAAACTTTCTCTTTTATAATTTTAGTTGGATAGCAGGATTTCAATAAAGGAGAAATGTTGGTCATCCGGTGGCGAGATGGGCGGACGATTTGTTGCCATCGCGGGTAGGACATGGATGAGACTGGCACAGGAGCGTGGGGGACTGGCACGAGAAAAGAGAGGCCTACGCTTAGGAGTGCGCGAAGTCGGGCTGTGGATGCTGATGATGATGAGAATTTCAATCTACATTCCCAGTATTTTTTTCCGAGAGGTGCTTAGCCATAGAACTATACAAAATGCTTTGTAGATTCTGAAATACACACATTAAAATTGTCTAGAGATCAAGTACGTTGTAGAGTATCGCCGCAATAGAGTATTATTATTTGAACTTTTTTGGATCGTTATTGATTCTTTTTAGTAGTTTAATTAAAAAAACTTTTTACAAAAAAAATACAACCGACTTCCATAAATAATACTAAAAAATGCAAAATAACTTTAATTTCGGAAGTCGGTGTTTCTAGTTTGGTTTCTTCGTTATTTGACACCGAATTCCGAAATTAAAGTTATTTTGCATTTTTTAGTATTATTTATGGAAGTCGGTTGTAGGTATGTATTTTTTTTGTAAAAAGTTTTTTATTTTTCACTTTTTAGTTGTTTTACCCCATTCTAAAACTAAATTAATAGTAAAGTTATGCCCGAATTGATAGCCCCAAAAATAGGGAATTTGAACGTAGTTGGTGAAATTACGGTGTATCAGGGTGAACTGTACAAATCTGTATACCCCTTCAGAGCGCATCAGCGTGATGTAATGTTGTGGAGTGGTGAAAACAATATACAGACATGCGATTGCAGCAATTCTGGAAGGTTTGCTATCATTTATTGAAGAGTTCCGTTGTGTATCTCCGAAGTCCTTCATCAGATCTTCACCAAATTAAAATGGGACCAAATGTATAGCAACAGCTTTCAAAAAAAAAATCTTCAAAATCGGTTCACGTAGTTAGAAGTTATGAGGTAACACAAAAAAAAAAAAAAAAATATACAGTCGAATTGAGAACCTCCTCCTTTTTTTGAAGTCGGTTAAAAATAGAAAATCAACTGTCAATCTGGAACCTACATAAGTATGTAATAGCGTTTTTACAAAACCATTACAATTTCTGCATCGGAACTGAAAAAAATTGCACCGATATGCTGGTTCCAGGTAATGTACTGTGGCTGTCGCTCTTGGCACTACACAGAGCGTCATAAGCCGCCTCTAGACACGCTATCGTATCACGGGCAGCGTGGCCGAGCGACATGGAGGACGATCTCGCATTACTACTCGCAGACAGGACCAGTACATCCAAAATAGGTACTGCTCGACGGAATCGTACCATGACCACCATGAGGTTGGATACGAGGCTCCACAGGCTCTTCAGGCTTGCTGATCAGCGACCAAACCATCCGAAATCGTTTCCTTGAAGTGGGTCTGCGTTCCCAAAGGCCGCTCAGAGTTCAACCTATAGCACCCTGTAATCGTAGGGCCCGTTTACAATGGGCTCGCGAACACAGAAATTGGGAGGAAGAAGACTAGCGTTTGCTTTTCCGAAGAATCTCGTTTCGGTATCAGGCCGGATACAATACGTACTCGAGTTTGGAGGACCTTTGGGCGTCAAAAACGTATGAAATTTTGTCAGGAAGTTCATTCATATGGAGGGGGAACAATAGGTAGGTAATGGTTTGAACCGGTATTTGGATCGCTGGAAGAACCGATCTCATTTGGATCAGGGGCAACCTCAATGCTCAGATTTATGCGGAGAGGATTGTTTTAGACGTGATCATCAATTTGCGAAGCCAGTTGGGTGATTCGTTTCGACTAATGCACGACAATACACGTCCACACACGTACGCTAGAGTCGTAACATGCACTCTTGCCGATGCTCGCATCAACGTTCTGCCGTGGCCTGCTCAATCGCCAGACCATTGAGCATATCCCATTGCTCCAAAGAAGAGCTCTGCCGAGTATGGATGCCGTGCATACCTCACAACTACTTTTTGCCTTGTTAGAAAGAACGTGCGGCCATTCCTCAAAGTGATTTTGATGAACTGATTTTAAGCATGCCAAATCGCTGATTGTGTGATTCATGCCAATATTGGAAACATAGATTATTTTTTTATCTTTACAATAACCTTTTTGCCATTTAATTGACATTAACTTTGAAATAAAGATACCGCGGCCCTTCGCACAGGCAACTGAAGGAACAAAGGTGGGTTTTAGTCAGTAAAAGTCTGACATGCCGTCCCGCTACACCCAGAGCGGGAGAAGTCATTGGATGATCAGTCATCCCACAATTTGCAAAAACTGCAATTTTTCGTGAATTGGACTGTTCATTTTGTGTCTAGTCAATGAGTTTTAATCGCTCGTTAAACTAGTAATAGCCAGCTGCAAGCAATTACTCACACAAACTTCACGTTTAACTAAGTATGAGCTAAATTAAACACCAAAATAAATTCCCGGCATGATTTTATTTAATAATTCATTGACAGTAGATTTTATCTCTGGATTAAATAATTCCTAATACTCATACAACTAGTATGCAGACTTTAACAGTTAAGTAACAATAAAAACAGGATAATCTTTTGTATCACATAATTTCACATCATTAATACATTGCATTAACCAATCCTTGTGAACATGCCTTACATCTGAAGGTAATTTTTTCGTTAATTTCTTCATTTTTTCTAATTCTATCTCGTTTTTGTTATGGAGAAGGAAATCAACATCTATTGACTTCATTGACTTGACAACAGTGCCTCCGTAAGCGATCCAGTGTCTCTCAAAATGCTTCCTTTCTTGATCTGTGAAGCTTATGAAATCCGGGTAGAAACCTAAACGTTTGTCTTTGAAAATGTTTGGTAGAGGAGTCTCTGGTATGAATAGGAGATCTTTGCTATCTACTTCATCAACACTCATATTACTCTCTTCTTTGATATCAACGTCTGTTGCCATAGAAGCGTTACTCTTGTCTGATGAAGATGAGCGATTCAGTTTAGCTTTTGGCTTTTCTTCTTTTTTGATGAAAAAACTATCTATTGTTTTTTTAGGACTGATTTTGTTTGTTTTGGTTGTACTTGGTTTGGCTTTGGACGGACTAGGTTTCATTTTCTTAGCCGGTGGTTCGTCGAGTGCTGTAGTAGCAGCCAGTTTGTTAAGAAGGGACACATCTGTTTTTTCTTTAGAAGTCTTATATAGATGGATTAGCTCTTCTAGATTTGTCGCCGTCTCCCAATCTTTGTCAGTCCTTATTCTTGTCACTCTTGGGAATCTGACCGATATACCATCCGCTGTATGTAAATTGGCCTTCGTTAATTCCGTACCTAGAAACAAATTGATGCATAATAAATAACATTGCAGTTATAATATGCGGCAAATCATGTTATAATTTTATTGAATTCGCGGTTTCATTGCTTTTGCGTTCAGCTACATTAATTATTATCGGAATATTGGAGGTTGTTTACATGTTAATTATGTTTATAACTAAAATAATGAGCTATTTTCCATAGCTTTTTTTTGCAGAATCACCTTGTTTTCTCTCTGCATGTTGGCAATTTTATATCAGTCTAGGTTTTCCATCGCCTTTTTTAAATAATCTTAATATGAACACTTATTTTTTAATATACACTAGCGACGAGCCCCAGCTTCGCACGGGTACAAATTATACACCCAAAACTTCCTCATGTATCACTCTGTCTATTGGTGAAAACCGCATGAAAATCCGTTCAGTAGTTTTTGAGTTTATCGCGAACAGACAGACAGACAGGCATGGCGGGGAACTTTGTTTTATAATACGTTTGTTAGTGATTTAAAACATACCGGTAATCTCCCAAACGGGTTGTTTCTTAGGGTCTGCAGCAACAAAATCAGGTACCATTCCTTTATTACAGTCCAGCCAAGATGGGACTTTATTACTGTCCTGTGATATTTTCACCATGAGCGGCGCTAATTCTTTCTGTAGTCTTTCTAACGTGCTGTCGTCATGCCCGGTGTGGACTTTGGTCACGGTACACCAACGGTTGCGGCGGGTGTCACGACAACCCATCAGGAATACTGACATCATACCTCCTTTTTTACCTGTACCTGGAAAATGAACGAAATAATATTGTAGGATTATTTAAAACCAATTCATAAAGATTTTCTGCATATTCTTACAGCAGGGCAAATCAAATTAGCTGATTTTATTTCTAATTAGCTCATAACATTCTGGGTTCTTTACTGCTGAGACAAAATAACTTAAAAAATTATTTGGCCATCAAATTGATTACCCTATATTCTACTGTGACAGGTAAATGGGGATAGTGAGCTTATACATATTTCTGGTAGACTTAGTCATGTGTTAGGTCATCATATGACCTGTAATGTTAATCCTACTGATATTATAAATGCTTTGGTTTTAGTTTGTATGGATGGATACTTATTACTCAATCAAGCCAGAACGGCTGAACAGATCTGGATGAAATTTAGCACAGAGATAGATTTATAGTCTGGAACAGAGCACAGGCTATAATTTATAATGGGAGAAGTACTAATTCCACGCAAGCGCAGCCGCTAGCAGAAGCTAGTTCAGTTATTGTTCTGTGCCTCGGAACAATGACTATATTGTTTTATTTATTGTTCTGAGACAGCGACACGCCGGGCTCACGCTGAAAACCAGCGCCGCTGCAAAAAAGCTGAGCGTCAGCCGCTTCGCGTGGTAGTGGCACATATATCCGTCTAAGATATATTTTGTATTAATTGTTTATGTATCAAAATTTTTAGGTTTTTTCACGTGACAGCGACGCTATGTGCGTCGCTTTCACGTGAATAAACAGTAGGTACTTTTTTTCTTTCTAAAGGCTATTGACAAACTAGCTTGAAAACCAGATAGCGATGTTGTTGCATTTAGAGACAACACTGCATATTGTACATCATCTGCATAATTATTTTTTGTTTACATTTTCCTGTTTTGTTTGTCTACCTATTTATGCAGTGACTCACAATAGCAGCTAAACTGGTTAGTTATGCTTATGACAACATGCTGTAAGTTTTTAGGTACTGGTTAAATCAACACCTACCAGGGTAGAGATAATATTGTTGTACCAAGTAATTGTTCCCATTATTTCATGCAAATTGGCGTAAGTTAAATTTAATACGACAGTTTGAGTAAAAAGCTCGTACTAGGCTCTTCGTAGGTTATGCAAACGCCATGAAATAATGCAGCAGGTTTACGTGTTTATGTGTGTGTACCTACCGAACCAAGCTCCCAGTACAACAAGATCCGCAGTATCAGCCATCGCCCCATCAAACAAATAGTCTTTCTTCACTTTCAGCCAGTGTCTCTTGCCTGGTTCATAGGTTGACTCCAAGTCTTTGAGTACCAAGCCTTCTAGACCAAGTTCCAGTACCTGTAATGTGAAGAATAGAATGTTTAAAAGAATATAAGGAGATTAGTGACCCGCTCCGGCTTCGGAAGGGAGCATAATGATTCGAAAGACATGTACCGCAAACTAGTATCCTAAAGCAATTCATCATTCTCCTGCCCTTATCCCAATTTATTTGGGGTCGGCGCAACATGTCTTCTTCTTCCATACTCCTCTATTAGTCGTCATCTCTGTAGTCACCCCCTTTTTACCCAAAGCAATTGTGGCCGTACAAAGCTATTGTTTTTTCCGTCGGGAACAATATTTTATTTCTGGAGGAAAGATACCTATGGCCTTTTTTTTAATTACTTATCATTTCCATGCTTATTGATCTTATTGAAGATGATAAAGCTAAGATTTATTTTTAGCCATTCAATATTAATCTTGGTGACAAAATGAAATCACAAATTAATTTACACAAGAAATGACAGGTTTTTTTCCATATCATCAATTGAATTACTTTATATAATCTTAAGTATGTATATGATAGTTTAAAACATTATTTGGTAGGAATAAACTGTTTGGAACATACCTCAGCAATCATTTTAGCTAAATCAGATGGTTTTTCAATTAGTTTCTGTTCAGAAAACATCACATGATTCGTTACTTCAACCATATTGTCATATAGTATCTGTCTCCTTTTTCTTATAGGAAGATCTATTAAGACTTTGCCATTGTAGTATAAACAGTCAAATATGTACAGACACACCTGTGCATCTTTGAATTCAGACCGCTTATGTACACCTAATGTACCGAATGGCAACGGCTTTCCTGTGTTCACATCTACCATCAAAACTTCAGCATCCAGAATCATGTCCGTACCTTTTGGAAAGGCTTGCGGTAGGTAATCTTTGAAATGACTGACTTTATGTGCCATAACTGGTTTTAACGCTCTGGAGAAATATTTAAACTCATTTCCTTTTTTATGCACTTGCACTCTTTCACCGTCATATTTGATTTCCGAGAACATCCCGTTTGGACATTTTTTCATTGCCATTTCTACTGATTTGCAAGCTTCAGCCAACATTGGTAGTACAGGAGTCATAAGAGAAATTTTAGCTTCAAAACCTTTTTGGATAGAGTCTTTATGTTTTACGGTACTGCTTTCAGACATGATTCTATCTAACACCATATCAAGGTCTCTGGACGTTTGGAAAACACTGTAAGCGTCTGGATGAACCCCTTCCAATATGTGTTTTGGCCCAGCGTTTATTCTTAAATCTCCTTTTATTAACCTGATGAGCATTTTCAAGTCTTCAGAGGTACATTTCTTGACAATCTTCTTGAAATGGTATATTTGTTCCTCTTCTTTTGTTAGTTTTGAAAGATCCTCTAAAAAGTCTTCTATTTTTTGTATTGTAAGAGTGCTGTCTGATGCTGGTTGAACAGATCTTGATTTAAGGAAGAAATGTTTTATTGTATCAGCAACATCACCCTGTTCCAAATGTGTCAACATGTCATCATGATCTGTATTAAATATTCTTGAAAATAACTTGACCAATTGTTTACTTTTCAAATTGTAAACTCTTTTGCACACTTGTGGTAATAATAGCTTACACCATAATGTCAAGTTACCTTTGAAGGAGCTGCCATCGGTGCCTTCCCTAAAAAAATGATTAACAACTGCTGTTTTTTCAGTATAAGCATCTACTTTCGAGATTTTCTTGCATAATTTGAAGAATGTCACAAACTTATCGTCTTCAGTTTCCTCTACCTGCTTTTTAGGACTTTCAGCAGTCACGTTACTTGCAGTTTGTGTGGGACTCGGTTTCACAGAAGCAGTTGAATCGTTTTTAATAACCTTAGCTGTATATTTACCACTATTTTTGTCAGCATACAGTTTTTCCATTTCGTTTAGCTTTTTCAATATGAGTTCTTGGTCTTCCTTGCTTATACAGCCCCAGTTACCGAAGTCATCAATGGAGTCTACGCGTTTGGTCGTTGGTCTTTGCTTTAGTAAGGCATTCATGAAGCAGTCCACGTGATGCCATGATTTCATCGATTGACCGTCTCCGTATGGACTTGCTACAAGCTTTGCGATACGTAATTCTCCACTGGGACAGTTAGTTTTACATCCCTTGCACGAAGCTCGCCCACCTTTAGCTCGATCTACGAAAAACGGCGCAGATTCTCCCATGGCTCAAATTACACTTGATTTTTAGACATTAAATCACATTAATTTGAAATGATATTAATTAAATAAATTGATACAATTAAGACTGAATATTTTTGAAAATCATATCCACAATCATATCACAGAATGCGCTATATTTACTTTGAAAACAAAACACATATTGGTACATTTGGTACAGAAACCAAAACAACGCGTAAAAGTAACGTGTTATGACTTGCTTGACTTGCGTCAAAATGACAATCTGTCTGACAGTTCTAGAGGTGTGCAGAAACTTTGTAAGCACGTTCTAAATCGATATTTTATTTCACTTTGAAATAATAAATCAACAAAAAGGAGCTGGTAAAGACTATAATCGTTCAAACTGAAAATTAAAAAGTGATTTCGAAACTAATGTAACACAATATCAATTTTATTTAGCATTCACAGTAAATTATTGTTCGTAAAATTCACTGTTACGTTGTCACAGTTCCGTGGTAAAATAATTCAATCCAACAGACAGGTCAGTCTGCCTGCCTCTATTGACGTTTCGTTTCACGCATGCGCCGATTTAACCAAGTCTGCTGTACCTACATGACTACGCCCTGAGTGAGACGATTCAAAATAAAATAACTTCACCGTTCTAGTTGTTGTTTTGGTTGGGAGGGTTGGATTGTCGTTGAGATTTTTCATAACATTATCTTCAAATAAAGTTTGAAGTAAATAGACAACATCCATCCCATCTTACCGTTGTAGGTTTTTATTGGATGCCAAAATTTTGATTTAGACACACAGCTGTGTGTCTGCCATAAGCGAATGATAAAACTAAAAAACTAACTTTAGCGTAATTTAATTTGAATTTCTCTTTCTTTCCAGCTTCATCATGTCACCAAGAATTCAGCAGCGACGGTACGAAGCACGGCACGCTGACCTCCCCTCACTACCCATCGCCCTACCCTCCGAACACTCATTGCCACTACGAATTTTTCGGGAGGGGCAAGGAGCGAGTTAGATTAATATTTCAAGACTTCTACTTATACAAATCTGCTGATGGATCTATTGAGTAAGTACCTATTGTAAACATGATAATTATGATGTACCTACTGCTATTTTCTTAATGTCCCTCGGCAATCATCGCATCGGCACATTAAGAAAATAGTCGTACCTACTGTACCTAGACACTTGTCTACATTAAATTTAAAAAAAATTACTCAAAAATTTTTAATAACAGTTTTTCTAAAACGTTTGAAGTACTTTGCGACTAACAAGGAAGCCTTTATTTATTATTTGATACCATATATATTGTTCGTTTTGCCATCATGATTCCGCTGTGTGAAAAGGATAGTGCTATTCGTCCTGTATAGCTCCGTCTTTCTCCAACACCGGAATCATGATGATTTTAAGGCGTCATAGTCCTGAAAATAAAACCCAAAGAAAAACGCTGTTTTTGTACTGGTTTTGTGCAAGAAAAAAATTTGTGAAACATCACATTTATGTAGATATGATTGATTGATGATTTATTTAGTGTAAATCAAAACGGGCATTTATGCTTTCCCTATAACACCAACAATACGGATGTTTCCTGGGTATAAAAATAATAAAATGAATTTGAATTTGAATTGAATTTGAATTAGATTACCTATCAAAAAATATTGGACACGTATTTTTTGCTTTACGAAACCAATAAAAAATTACAAAGATGAAACGCATCAAAGTTCAGGAGTGGGGGCTTGTTACGTCACTAAACGTTACAAAGTGTATTGAACACGATACGAGATATGAAGTCACGCGAATTTTCAAAGCTCTGTATCGTCCTCATGTTTGGTTTACGTGAACAAAAAAAAAAACATAGTTACGTGTCCAATATCTTTTGGTAATCTAACAGACTGACTAATTAGATTTTTTAGGAAACTAGCATATTAACACAAAAACGTAAAATAATGTTACAAAAACTAATGCAATTTTATATGCATTTACAGCTGTACAAACGTGGATTCGTTGCAAGCATTCGTCAACGTGGATGGTCGGTTAGAAAAAGTGGAGACGTTCTGTGGAATCGACCTGCCCAAGCCTATTATGTCGAATGGACCGAAACTAATGCTGGAATTCCGTGGAACGCAATCATCGAGATACTCGAGAGGATTCAAAATATCATATTCATTTGTAGACAGTAAGTATGCCTCTGGTAGTTTAATATTTCTATCAAGTTCTGCTAAAGCAGATGGTCAAACTAATTTTTATTGTAACGAATTAAATAGCATTTCTACCCGATGACATACTGTGACTTTTCTGGAAAAGAACATAACAACAGATAGATTTTTTAAAGCAAGCCTGCTGTTATTTCCAGTCTTGTATATTTGTTGGGCTGGTTTCCGCAACTCCAAGGCGCGTATTTTACGTCATTGTCATTCGATCCACCCCAGCTCCAAAAAGAGAAAAAGAAGGCCAGCAGCGCCCTGGTGTATGTGTATTTCCAGTCTTAAGCCAGAAATCAGCCCTTTTGAATGTCATTTCAAAATTAGGATGTAAATAAAATATGGTTTCAAAATACTAAGAAAACACGCTTTTCGTAATCTTCACAACAAACACTTTCATTTGATAACCAACCATATCATGGGAATGCATAATTAAAAATAATCCGCTATCTTTGGATGTCCGCTATATTGAGTTTAAAGTGACGTCACCTAGCTAACTATGCAGTAAACATAAATTATTATACAAAAAAACCGGACAAGTGCGTGTCGCATTTCGCACATTTACTCTGTTTCGCATTACGTCGGACCTAGTGCGAAACAGCTCTATGGGTTCCGTACCAAATATATTTTTGACTATGTTTATGGCTTTGGGTCAACAAGATTCTACCCGTCAGCGCTCAACCTGGCCGTGCGAAAAAAAATATTATTATACATAATTATTTTTTGCTTACATTTCTCGGGACTGCATCTCATTCCTAAGATAAGTGACAGACATAATTTTAATACGAGAAATAGAAACAAATTATATCAATCTCGATTCAGATTAGCTAAAGTACACAATTCTTTTATGGGGTTCTGTGTAAAAGTTTATAACAAAATACCACTACACATTCTCCAACTAAATGAGACAAAATTTAAAACGCACACTATGTAGACAAGCATATTATAAATTGGAGGATCATATCCTTGATAAAAATGCTTGGCTTAATGCCGGTCCTGCTCCACAGTCACAGCCACTTGGGTCCACTAGTTAGTTCTTTTTTGTATTTGTATATTTGGCAGATATGCTCTCCCTTTTATTTTTATAGACATGGTTATTTTTATCAATACTTTTTTTTTGTACGAAAGTACTTTTTTTTTTTTTACTTTTTAAATGTTATAATAACTACCTTTTTTATACGTCCATGATAAATGCTTATTCTGTGAAAATTTGAAGACTTTAGCGTCAACCGTTTGGCTGTAAAACCTGTGTGACAGACGACGGACAGAGAGACGGACACGTGAGTGACAGTAATAGGGCTCCGTTTGTACCCTTCGGGTACAGAACCCTAAAATTTCAACTCAATCGGAATCAGGGAAGTGGGTCAAATTGAACTCCTAACATTTTTTACATAGTTTTTATGTGAAGCTAATAAAAGCGTGTTAAAAACAAGTCCACCCAAATGACTGCAAATTTTTTGAAGTCATGAAAAATAAAAGTTTCTTGAATATTTTTTCAGATTTCGGAATAAACACAGGGAGGCAGTTGAAGGAGTTTCCATGCGCGTTCGTGTATAATAGTAGTGAAGCGCGCAATGGTACATTTGCATCTCCAAACTCGCCGGGACCATATCCTAGGGATACTGAGTGCACATACTTCTTTCACGGCGGCGAGACTGAGAAAGTGCATCTGCATTTCACGAATTTTGACGTTGAAGGAGTTTTGCCGTAAGTATTCAATATTTTCAATTAGATACCTATCTGTACACAGTAGTTAGTGGTACTCATGATTATGAACAACTTTCTCTGTGGGTCACTGAAATGTATGGAACACCAATTTTTTAAGGAGAATCTGTAAAAGTTTGTAACAGTCGTGTATACAGTAGATAATCAGCCCATTTAATCTGTTAACAGCTCACCGTGAAAACTTAGGTGGAGTGAGCGTGAAGTGAACTATCATCCCACCTTGATTGTATGACTTGACAGCCCACTTCATGTTCACTTCACCTAAGTTTTCACGGTGAGATTTTACAGAATAGCATTACAGGAACCTTGTTCATGTCACTGGCTAATTGCAATATCTACGTTTGTTTACCAGAAATCTCGTAAAATTATAAACTCCTTTTTCTCGGTAAGACATTGATAGATTACAAATTGTGTTGGGTTTTATTGTTAACCGACTTCTTTTCGACATCTATTCACAAAAATATAATTATTAAGAATTCCTTATGGAGAATCTGTAAAAGTTTGTAACAGTCGTGTATACAGTCGATAACCACGTTAAATCTGTTAACAGCTCACCGTGAAAACTCAGGTAAATCATCTTTCCACCTTGATTGTATGAATTGACTGCCCACTTCATGTTCACTTCACCTAAGTTTTCACGGTGAGATTTTACAGAATAGCATTACAGGAACCTTGTTTATGTCACTGGCTAATTGCAATTTCTACGTTTGTTTACAAGAAATCTCGTAAAATTATGAACTCCTTTTTCTCGGTAAGACATTGATAGATTACAAAGTGTGTTGGGTTTTATTGTTAACCGACTTCTTTTCGACATCTATTCACAAAAATATAATTATTAAGAATTCCATATTGCAAGATATATTACAATTTTACGGAGTTTACAATAATCTGGTGACATATTCATATTATACATAGTTTTGCTAAATTGATTGAAGCTTTAAATAATAAAAACTAATTATAATCAAATTTTAATAAGAACGTCCCATAGTTTACTGGAAGATTTGAAGGCTTTATAAATATTTAGGTCTCTCTTTAACCCAAAGGTTGACTGGTAGAGAATGCTTTTGCCGCCTATATATCACTACTGTACATGAAGTTTAATTAAAACACTAATAATCTTTAAATATATGTTCCAGATGCGAAGCAGTTTCGGCGAGTGATTATGTCGAATTTTCAAACTATATGACTGAAGACAATAGATTCGGTAGATATTGTGGGCAAATGAAAGAGTTCCACGTAGAGTCTGAGAGGAATTTCTTCAAAGTAACATTTAGGTCAAACGACCGCTTAGATGGTACTGGTTTTAAAGCAATCTATCAGTTTTTAGAAGCTACTGATGAATATCGAGCTCCACCGGTACAAGATAAGGCTTCACATTCTATATGTAAGTATTTCCAATGGGCACAAATCATATTATAAGATCATCTATGGCAGGCTGAAACTAGATGCCTACAATTATTTTCACCTAATAATAACCAAAAAAGAAGTTGCAATCAGTGACGTATTTACCCTTAAGCCAAGAGGGCCATGACCCGGGGCGGCAGACTGCCAGGGGTGGCGAATACTACCCGCTGCCGCTTTTTCAATTTGGATACGCACTACTTTTCTTGCCAACCCTTAACTTCTTGTCTATCACAAGGAAATCTTACCTATCTGAATCGTGTAGCAAAATCTAAATAAGCAATAGCAAAAAAGAATATACCCTTTTTTTTAACTATGGGGCAGCATAAATATTTAGCCCGGGGCGTCAAATCTTTGAATACGCCACTGGCTTCAATGAATCATTTAAAAGTATTGCAGAATATGAATGTACGTAAACTAAATAAAGCGAATTGAATTTGTCCAAAGATTGAAAGATGAAAGCTGTCAGCCAGACTCAGTCTGCGTAAGAAAGAGTTGTTTAATTAAAATCTCGACTTCGTGACGTTCTTTTGGGTTCGATTCCCTTTGCATAGGTAATAATAATAATAATAATATTTCACAACTATCACACAACGCCATCTAGTCCCAAGCTAAGCAGAGCTTGTGTTATGGGTACTAGACAACTGATAAACATACTTATATATTTCTAAATACATACATATTATAGATAAATTACACCCAGACACAGAACAAATGATCGTGCTCATTACACTAACATTTGTCCTGGGTGATAAATAAATGATAAATGATGTTTATTCAGTAAATAGGTTACAAGGAACACTTTTACACGTCAATGTTTTTTGTCAGTTTAAGCTAGATGAGGCCGGTGTTTCCTAGCTGACTACCCTGAGAAGAAACACCGAAACAAACTCAGAGGTCAAAGTCTCTTTTAGTGTTCAAATCCATACAATGTGGACTGGTTAGATCATATGAGAACCATGTACGTTTATGTCTGGGATGAGCTTTATGAAGAAAGCAACACACGAATTCGAGTGGACCTGTCCAGACAGTGCAAGCATTTGTCAGTCATCGCGAAGCTCAACTCAGAACTCTGAGGTGCTCAACGAACCGACGAACAATACCAAAGTAAGGACATTTGAGTAGGCCGCAAAAAATACTCAAACTGCCAGACAATCTTAAAATCTACATGAATATAACGACATACATACGAGTAGTTCTCGCATTCACATTATTCTATATGAGGACCATGCAGCTTAGTGTCTGTAGTGGTCTTTTGAAGAAAGAACCAAACATATTTGAGTGGACCTGTCCAGTCAGTGCAAGCATTTGTCAATAGTCGAATAGCTCAACTTAAAAACCACTAAGGAGCTCAATGACATGACGAACAATACCAAAGAAAAGACATTTGGGTAGGCCGCAAAAGTACTCAAACTGTCAGACAACGTTGAAAATTACTGTAAAAAGGAGGAGAAAATAATAATAATAACCCACATAGTCCTCACATTTACAATAATTAAATAATCAAAAAAAAAAAAAAAAATATAACACTTTACAAAGTAAATATTTGTGTCAAACAAAATAGTAATCATAATATGTCAATTAAAAAATAAAAATAAATATAATACTTAACAAAGTATTCAAGTCAAAAAAAAAAAAATAATAATAATAATAAAATGTCAATAAAAAAATAAAATAAAAAATATAATACAATACTATACAAGTATTCATGTCAAAAACGAATAATAAAAAAAATATATATATAAAAAATTTTTCATCAGTAAGTAGTACATATGAAAACAATGGCTCATGTATATCATTGAAGCAGCTCAATCCCACGCCTTTTTGTCCTCAAGAAAGTCATTAATTGTGTAAAAAGCTTTCTGGCATAGCTTACGTTTAATAAATGATTTAAATTTATTTATGCTTAGTTCTTGAATTTGGCTAGGAAGTTTATTATAGAAACGTATACATTGACAACTAAGAGGAGGATGGGGAGTGTGCAAGTATGTTTAAGAGTCAAGTGGTAGATAAAATGATAGACATGAAGGATATGGAAGGAAAATCTGTGGATGAATGTTGGAAAGAGATGGCGGATTGTATAAGGCGAGTAGCAAAAGATGTGTTTGGAGAATCGCAAGGTAAAGGCATGATAGAAAAGGATACATGGTGGTGGAATGAAGATGTGCAAAAGATGCTAAAAGAAAAGAAAATTTCGTTTAAAGTATGGCAGAATGTAGAAACCGGAAATGATAATTTGAAAGAAGAGAAAAAGAAAATTTATAAAGAATGGAAGAGGAAGGCAAAAAAGGCGGTTGCAGTTTCCAGGGCTAAGGCGCAGGAAAAGTTATATGATTTACTGGACAGCCCTAGAGGCCAGAAGGAGCTCTACCGGATTACAAAATTAAGAGAAAGGAGAACGAGGGATATAATGCACATAAAATGTATGAAAGATGAACTCGGTAAAGTCTTGTCGAAAGATGACGAAATAAAAGAGCGATGGAAGGTTTATTTTGAAAAGTTGATGAACGAAGAGAATGAATGGAATGGTGTGCTCAAAGAGGTACAAGTAAATATGGGTTTGGTGAGAGAAATTAGCATGGATGAAGTAAGAAGGGCAGTTCAATGTATGAAAAATGGAAAGGCCATGGGCCCTGATGACATACCAGTAGAAGTATGGAAGTGTTTAAAAGAGGATGGATGTATGTGGCTAACTGTATTCTTCAATAAGTTGTTGTATGAAGAAGTGATCCCACAAGAATGGTGCAATAGTTCGCTAGTGCCCATCTTCAAGAATAAAGGGGATGTACAGGACTGCAACAACTATCGAGGGATAAAGCTCATGTCACATACTATGAAATTATGGGAGAAAGTGATAGAGAAAAGATTGCGAGAGGAGAGTGAGATTACCCCGAACCAGTTTGGGTTTATGCCAGGTCGAGGGACAATGGACGCCACCTTCGCTCTCCGTCAATTGTGCGAGAAGTACAGACGTGTGCACAAGAACTTGCACATGGTGTTCATTGATCTTGAGAAAGCGTATGATAGGGTACCTCGGGATGTGTTGTGGTGGGCCTTGAAAGAGAAAGGTTTGCCTGGGAAGTATGTTGAGTTGATTCGTGCTATGTACAGACAATCTAGTACCTACGTCCGGTCGGCTGCTGGCAACACCGATGAGTTCAGTGTGGCTGTAGGCTTGCATCAAGGGTCGGCTTTAAGTCCTTACCTCTTCCTGTTGATTATGGACGCTCTTACGTCGGAAATACAGGAAGAGGCACCCTGGTGCATGCTGTTTGCCGACGACATTATTCTGGTCAGTGAAGATGGACATGAGATCCAGAGCAGATTGGAGAAGTGGCAACAGAAGCTGGAGAAAGTTGGCTTGAAAATCAGCAGAACCAAAACTGAATACATGTTCTGCAATTTCGGCGGTCTCTCCAGTTCTGAAGCTGTAGTGCTAGATGGCGCGCTTCTCCCAGTCTGCTCCGATTTTCGGTATCTCGGTTCACTCGTGCAAAGCGATGGCGAAATAGATCGGACTGTTAAGCACAGAATTAACACTGGATGGATGAAATGGCGGCAGGTCACCGGGACTATCTGTGACTCCCGCATTCCCCTAAAACTTAAGGGGAAGATTTATAAAACAATGGTCAGACCTGCTGTCTTGTATGGTTCAGAATGTTGGGCCACAAAAGGGATGAATGAAAAGCAATTGCATGTAGCTGAGATGAGAATGCTAAGAGCGATGTGTGGTGTTACGCGCATGGATAGAATTAGGAATGAGTATATAAGAGGAAGTCTGAAAGTGGCACCGCTGACTGAAAAATTGTGTGGAAATCGGTTGTCGTGGTATGGGCATGTGATGCGGAGGAATGAAGAAAATGTCGTGAGGAAAGTCTTGTGTATGGATGTGGATGGCTATAAGAGTAGGGGAAGGCCAAAGAAAAGATGGTTGGACTGTGTGAAAGAGGATATGGGTAAAAAGGGGGTGACTACAGAGATGACGACTAATAGAGGAGTATGGAAGAAAAAGACATGTTGCGCCGACCCCAAATAAATTGGGATAAGGGCAGGAGAATGATATACATTGACAACTAAACGAACCACCTATTTTTTTCTTGAGCCTGGTTTTTGGTACAATAAATTTGTGTTTGTTCCTAGTATTTATGCTATGGATATCACTGTATCTTTTAAACAGATTAATATTTTTATGTGCATACATGAGATTCTCATAAATATATTGAGAGGGAACAGTCATAATATTAATCTCTTTAAATTTGTCTCTGAGGGAGTGTCTGGGACTTAATTTATAAATTGCACGAATAGCCCTTTTCTGTAAAACAAAAATTGTCTGAATATCGGCGGCATTTCCCCACAACAGAATGCCGTACGACATCACACTATGAAAATAACTAAAGTATACTAAACGAGCTGTCTCTAAATCAGTTAAACCACGAATTTTCCTTACGGCGTATGCTGCAAAGCTAAGTTTTTTGGACAGTTTATCTATATGGGGGCTCCACTGAAGCTGCGCATCCAAAGTTAAACCTAAGAACACTGTGGAATCCTCGGGTTTCAACTCTTCACCCTTTATTGACACACTAGTGTTCACTTGTATTACATTGGGTAATGTGAACTTTATGCATTTTGTTTTTTTCTCGTTAAGGAGAAGATTATTGACATTAAACCAGTTAACTACAGTTGAAAGAGCATTATTTACATTATCAACAACCACCTGCTGACGTTTGAGTTTAAATAAAAGTGAAGTGTCATCTGCAAACAGCACTATATCATGTTTATCCTTTATGAGGTAAGGCAAGTCGTTGATATAGATTAGAAACAAAAAAGGACCCAGAATTGAGCCTTGAGGAACCCCCATTCTGACTACAGACCCGGAAGACCTTTTGCCGTTCACATCAACTCTCTGAATCCTATTACTCAAGTATGAAGTAAGAAGATCCAGAGAGGCTCCCCGGACTCCGTAGTAGTGCAGCTTCCTGATCAATGTATCATGGAGAACGCAATCGAAAGCCTTAGACAAATCGCAAAAAATGCCCAACGCATCGCATTTATCTTCCCATGCATTATAAATGTGTCCCAAAAGTTCAACACCAGCATCAGTTGTTGAACGACCCTTTGTGAAACCAAACTGTTTGTTGTGTAATAATTTGTGTTTATTAAAATATCTTTGAATTTGATCTAAAATAATTTTCTCAAAAATTTTACTAAAAGTAGGTAGCACTGATATAGGTCTATAATTAGTAGGGTCTGATGTACTACCCGATTTAAACAATGGTATAATTTTACTATATTTCATTAGATCAGGAAACTCACCACAATCTATACAATTATTAAAAATTACGGCTAAAGTAGGTGCTACAATGTCTATAATAGACCTAGCAACGTCAACAGAATTACCCCATAGATCTGCAGTCTTTTTAACATTTAAAGTATTAAAAGTTTTGATTACATCATTACAAGTGACATATTGGAAATAAAATTGGGATTCACAAACTGGAACGTTTTCTTTAAGTAAAATTTCTGCAGCAGTTGGTGATGAATTTAGAGATTTTGTAGTCGATACGGGAATCTCTGCAAAGAAATTTTCAAATGCCGCGGCGACTTGCGAATCTGATTTAATGATACTGTCATCAATAGCAAGGCTGTAATCACTACTTCGGTTGCAATACCTTCCCGTTTCGCTATTAATAATATCCCAAGTCATTTTAATTACATTACTACTATTTTTAATTTTTGAACTTAAGTAGCGAGATTTCGCCAAATAACATACTTTTTTAAATAATTTAGAATAATTCTTAACATATAAATTAAATTCTACAGTGTTAATATAAGTCCGTTCTTCATACAGCTCATACAGCCGTTTTCTACTTTTATTAATACCAATGGTGGCCCAGTCACTGAAGGAAGTATTGCTATTTACCGAAATCGTTTTAGGAATAAAAGTAGTATCAAATTGCGTGCAATACATTTTGAAAAAATCATTATAATGTTGATTAGGGTCATCATTAGTTGACAAAAGTGGGATTTTATTTGAGAGTTTAGTTTTAAATGTTTCCAAGCGACCTTTAGATTTTGGGTTAACAGTGATATCTTTTTTTCGTTTATATTTGTTTATATTTGGTATAGTGATCAATAGTCCACTATGATCAGAGTCTAATAAATTAATAATTTTTTTGTGGGTAGGTAAAATATCTGCATAAATATTATCTAGGCAAGATGCAGTAGTGGGGGTTATTCTAGTAGGCTCCATAAATAGATTTACAAGATTGTATGACTGAAACAAACTTATAATTTTAGTGCTTAGGCTAGAAGTTTCTAACAAATTAACGTTGAAGTCGCCACAAACGATGACAGACTTACTAGAGTTACAAATTTTTTGCAACACTTCATCCATTACTTTTTCAAAACAATCATACAATCCTTTAGGTGGTCTGTACACACTTAATATAACAAACTGCTCCAATTCAATACAGGCAATTTCAACTGTCTGTTCAACAGAGAGGCTCACAATATCTGGGTGGGAATCGAACCCACGACCTCCGGCATAGCAGTCAGGGTCACTAACCACTAGACCAACAGGCCAGTCAACCTACCTAAAACTTATATTGTTATTGACCTTTTAAAGGATGCGAAATTAAAGTTTTCTTTTCTCATTACAGGTATATTTGAACATTTTCTAATGCTGATCATCCTCGCAATACCACAGCTGCATCATCAACTATATCATTAAATAAAGTGATATTAGATTAAATATTATTATTATAAAATTAGTCTTTAATCCTGTATATTTTGTATAATAGTATGTGCCATACACCTGTAATTACGTAGATATGCAATATTTTCTATAAAGTATGCGAGTTATGTTTTCCTCTATTACCTACCAACTAAAGCAATACCATGCGAGACACAATAAAGATTTATTCATAAAGGCACGTCGTAAAACGAAATAAATTATTTGAATTTAAAGCGGTTTTCGTTTTATTTTTGTCCGTTTCGGTATTTCAGACAACTCTCCCACATGGCAAAAGGACAGACGGAACTGACTTTGCTAAGCTGACCGCGAACTACCTACACCAGCATAGCGGCATCCTGCACTGCAATTTTTGCAAAACATGGCCAAAACTATAGCAATGTGCAGTATACAGTTTTTGAATGCCTACGGGTACGGATTTACAAAATCCGTAATACGGATGAACTAGACCTAATACTCGTATATCGTACATCGGAGCTGCGGGACAGAGTAGGGTTCTTTATTGTGTAACCTAACTTTTTTATCCATAATCTAAAAAGCCATATTTTTTTTTGTCCTAATCATCATTTGTCCGAATGATACCTAACTTGCCCGAACTTAAATGTCACATAATATCACTTTATCAACTTTGTCATAAACATTAGAATCAATAATATACAAAAGACTTAAAACTTTTTTCAATAAAAGTTATAAGTTCTAAATTCAAATTATATGTATAATGTTTATTTACCCTAATAATATTTTAAAAACTTTGTTTAATAAAGCTTTTGCTATGAAATTCTCTCAGGCGTTACGCAGACACGAGCTATCATATGCAATACGAGTTATAGAGCAATTCTATCTAAAATTAGCTTAGAATTGATCTACATAATATTATTAATGTATCTACTTTTTATTAACATTTTTTTTTGTAATTAAATATAATCTGATTTTGTATTATAATTGTTTATTATTTTACCAAATCCAACTGATACAGTACATAAATAGTAAAGATGCAAAAGCAATAAATGGCTTTTGTCACGGCGCCGGCACCGCATATATATACATCACTCAATATAGCAGTTGATTGTGAACATGTGGTTTTTAATTAACTTAAAGAAGCAAGCAAACAAGCATACACCATGCATGTAGCAAGCATGCAACAAGCAAGTGAGCATGCAAGCAAGCTCGCAGCATGCGAGCAACCAAGCAACATGCAGTATGCAAGCAAGCATCCAGAATTTAAGCAAGCATGCAACATGTAGCATGCACGCAAGCATGCAGGATGCAATCGAGCATGCAACATGCAGCAGGCATGGTTTCTGTCACGGCTCAGGCGCTGCGAGGCTCCGGCGGTCCCACGCGAGCTTATCGTCGCAGATGGTTTAACGCTCACCACCGCAGCTTCGTCTCACTGGCAGCCTCAGCCGCGGCGGCGAGCGTTGTAACCACCTGCTCCTCAACTCGCGGGCCGCCTCGCCCCTAAATTACACTCTAGGGGTAGGGCAGACAAGACTGCGTGGAGTCGGATTCACAGCGATTTGTTTGTGTCACTTAAACCTAATTTGTAGCAAATGTTTTAGGACTAACATTTTTTATTATAAATGAACATTCGGAATAATACACATTTTATGATAGGTACAATACTTAGGACATACAGGGTGTAACGGAAAGGTGTGTGTGTGTCATATTTTAGGAACCGGTTCTGCCCATGGATATGAACAACTTTCTCTAAGAAAAAACTGAAATATCCAAAAAAAAAATTGGATTTTCCATACAAGCTGAGGGCCTAGTGTGAGTTTTTTAACGCACTCGCAACTGTATAAGCGCCGCCTGGTGACAATAACGGGTAACCTCTTTTTTTCTATACGATTTGACATAAGCGAACGTTTACGCAAACGCGTTCGAGCGCGTTAAAAAACTCACACTAGGCCCACTGATCAATATTTGTATGGGAGGTAAAAACTTTTTTTGAGAATTTCCTCAGGTTTTCTTGAAGAAAGTTGTTCATATTGATGGGCAGATGGAGTTCTTAAAATATGACCACACCTTTCCGTTACACCCTGTATAACTTTATTTCATTCAAAATTAGGAGATTGAATTATAGTACTCGATATTATGACAGAATAGTTTTAGAAGTAAAAATAATTATGTAAAACAAAATTTCGTATTTTTGAACATTAAGATTACTGAAGTTTATAGCAAACGTGGTATGGATAATTATTTTCGGACAAACAATTTTACTAGAACAAAGGGAGTACCTTCCCCCCCATTATCTCCGACCCATATAGATGGGCCTACCACACGCACAAGCTTCACCACAGTTTTCCGTGGTGTTCCGTGTATGAAAATATATAGGTAGGTACTCTTTGCCGTACCGTGTACAAACCAGCCTGCGCAGGCAATACTGTGGTGAAGCTTATACGTGTGGTAGGCACATTATACCTATGTATGTACCTATTAGTGTTTTTATCCGGCGGTGCTTTGCAACTAGGCTAACCAATTGTAAATGTCTTTTTTTGCCTATTGGCCTCGTTTTGTTGTCTCCTGCTTGATAAGGAGAGAAATGGAAATTATTTTTCTTTTATTACCTACTCCTCCGCTGTTCTTTACTGATTAATTTCGTTGTGGGCCCAAGACAGTTTAATAATGTTTCTCCGGGTTTTTTTGTGGTCGCCTCTGTTGATTCTGGCTTTCAGAAGTTACAGTGGTTTGGGAATAGTGCAGGCTAGTCTAAAAAATATCTCCTATCCTGTTATTTGTGCAAAAACACCTGCACCATGAAATACCTTTGCGAGGTCAACGCTAGGCCTATCGATATGGTGGAATACTGCTCGAAGTTTATATTTAAGAATGTGGAATCATCAATAGAGCAGTGGTGGCCCAGTGGTATTGGCCGCAACTTACTAGTTGTAGGTCGTGAGTTCAAACCCAGGCAGGCGATTTACTTTGTGTAAATTATTTCATCACCACTGCTCTCAAAACGGTGAAGGAAAACATCGTGAGGAAACATCATGTTCTAGAACCAAAAATTCGAAGACATGTGTCATCCTCCAATCCGCATTGAGCCCGCGTGGTGGATTACGGCCCACACCCTCTCACAGAGAGCAGGCCTGTGCCACAGCAGTGGGGACATTAAAAGGCTGAGATGATGATGAATCATCAAGCAGAAGAAGATGGCAGGTGGTAGAAGTCAAGTCCAGAACTCGAAAAAATCTTCTCATCCATTGATGTGATTTTAGCTATTTTGTAGATTCCTGTTACCTATCCAGATGCAACTAGGTAAATATATAATTAAACAGCGATTACAATGCCTAGATGGTTTTCGACAAATCTAACGAAGTCAAAAGTTGTGGGCCTTACAACAACAAACTCACTCAAAAGTAATTGATTTTACTTATTTAGTAAAGAGACGAATACGTCTATACATATAAATTGTTTATGATTGCCGTTTACCGTGACATAAAGCATGTATTGAATACAGATATGAATTTAATAAAAACGTCAAGTTCTATCAATGTATTTAGCTATAAACAAGATTTAGTTGAGTATATAAATCAGTGTCGACTTTAAGTGAGACACTTTAATAAATATGTTAAATCACAGATTTGAATTAACGACGTCAAAATCTCAGTAACATCATAAATTGCTGCTCAAGTAGGCGTTTAGTTCCATGACAGGTTGCAATAACGATTAAATGCGCAATTCCGTGTTTGTTAAGTATTTCTGTTACGCTTTAATCTGGCCTTACTGTCAGGGGACGAAAAATATGTCCCTATGTTTTATATCTCCATCTGTCTAACGTCTAAGGTTAGCCCACAACCATGGCATGAGTCTTATACCTAAACGTAGCTACTTACGTTCATAAAACGACACAGGAATAACCAATTTACCACTGGAAAATGAATCGCTAAAGTAGGTAATCGTATTCGCAATCACAGAATTAAAAATGCGTTATTTTTCTGTTCCTACATTTAGCCCGATAAAAATATGGATGACTTACCTTTTTGTAAAGTTCAGTCACTATAATTAGTTCAAAATATTGTGTCAGTTTTTGTAAATACCGCTACAAATTGGTTCAAAACCTTCTTGACAAGGCACTGGTTTAATTAGAATAGTTGTTTGAGGTATTTATGTTTTGGCTTGTTCTGTGCTTATCGGTAAGTACTTAGAAGCTGGTCAACTAAGTATTACTGTGTAGGAGTACCTACTGGACTGCTAGGACTAGATTTCATGCTAGGAATACAGAAAAAAAACCTATGCGGTCAGGCAGGCGACTCCGTCAGGAACACTGAGAGAAAGAGAAAGGCGTATACTTAATGCAAAAATCCTACACTACTCGCGAAGTTGATCGAATACGATAGTGTAGAAGGGCACTTCGGTTCGCTTCGTGCTACCTCGGGTCGCATACTACATACTTCGGTCAACTTCGAAGAGTACTTCGTGAAGTAACTTCGCGAGTAGTGTAGTGTAGGCTTTACGTGACTTTACGTTTTCTCCCGAATAACACTTAGGTACCTTTTGTTAAGGAACTTCGCTCCAAAAAATCTTGTAAAGACCCTGAAATAATCCTTCTTTGGTTTTTGGTCAAGCCGCCGTAACATCAACTGTTACTGGTAGCCTGGTAGTTGGTGGTAGGTACTTCTTATCAACTAAAAGGCATCATCTATCATCACAACTATGAACATAGGAATTCTTTAGTCACTGTAAGTAAATATAAAGTTACGTAAGAAATATCTGCACGCCGCAACTTAAGTACTTACCTACACAGTTCAGGTAGGTACCTCAGTACAAATAACAAATTGGCTTTACAAAGTTTATGACATCCCACAATGATATCCATTACACGGATTGTCAAACAATATTAATATTAAAGAACGTTGCGCTAATACCAGTCCTCTGTGTAACGAAAAATTTAAATTAGCCAGATAATGTGACACATTACTCTCGAAGACATTTTCTTCCTGCCTGCACCCGGTTAAGCTTTACCGCCGCAGGTTACATAATCAGAGAAATGAACACTAGGTACCTACTTACCTATGTAGTGATGCGATGAGCACCTACATAAGGCGTATGTGCGCCAAGTGGCGCCCTCATTGAATAAAAAATCGTAGCAAAGCGTAGAAACCAAAAACAATTTAAAAAATCGGTTATGTTCCGCACTGTGTCGTAGGCCTTAGCAAACACGCAACAACTGTTAAATTGCACCCTACCCTCATCGTTCAATTTTTTTTTTGTGTTGTTTCTTGTGTGTAACCTACCTTTTTCTAATTTGTCTATTTTGAACAATATTTGTTTTGTTATCCTAAAACTATATAAGTCGACTTATTATTTGTAACGTTAGTTTATACATATTTGTTTTTGTTTTTATCTGCGCTTGCTGGCAGATAACATTGTTTTAAACCTATTTATGTTTTCTCAATAAGTGAATCTGTAATTCTTTTGAGAAAAAAATATCTTTAACCGTTAAAGAATCCTATGTTGCGTTTACTATGAAGAGGATATGGTATTTTTACGTTGTTAAAACAGGACTCAAAATGTTTAGTATCTAATGCAAAAGTGTCAAAAACGGCCGTTTTTGGTACTTTGCCTACTACTTTGGATACCAAACATTTTGAGTTCTGTTTTAACAACGTAAAAATACCTTATCCTCTTTGTAACAAACGCAACATAGAATTCTCCTCTTAGGATCCGAAACTCACCTGTGAGTTTGAAAAAAAAAAGCGTGAATCGGCTGACAATCCGGGTTGTCGTCGGGCTTCAATTCGACAACCCGGGTTTGTCCGCGGATCTTAAGAAGTTAATTTTTATTTTCTATGCTAAGATATGATTTTTTATTCAGTGAGGGCGCCACTTATGCGGAGGTAGGCCCGTAAGTGCGATTATTAAGTTTCCTACTTCTGTCTAGGTGTGTATCAACTTACCGATGGTCATCTTCTTCTTTTCGAGTCGATGGTTAACTCCTTCGATTGTTTAGGCCCAGTAGGTGGCTATGTTACGTAAGCGCTGGTATACCGTCACTTGGGACACTCAAACGTGTGGCTCACGTCATGAACTGCGGCACCGCACTGGTATAAATTTGACGGGTCTATAAAACCCCATTTCGTCAAGTTGGGTTCTGCGTTGCTGGAGTGCTTTCCATAGGTATACCTAGGCCATTGCAATTTAATTTTGCTGCGGTTTCAAGAAGGTGGTAGGAGAAAAACCGACGATATTATACTACTCGCATGTTAATGTTTACAATATAATTAGCAAAAGCTGCATCATCAAAGACCTGTAACTTTATTAGTTTTCACTTACTTAAATGACGTGTTGTTGTTTATCGTACGAAGAGTCGGCCGAAATTTTAAACAAATAAAGAAGCTTATTTCACAACTCTTGTTCAATCTCTGAGTCCATATGCAACCCATTTAAACTATCGGACATCATCTCAGCTATTCAAGGACTGAGCTGGGGTAAGGCATCCGGAGTGGATGACTTAACTCGTCTCACAAACTTCGTCTCCCCAAAACTTATATCAGAAGCTGGATTCAGACCTAGAAAGTTTTGCTGCGGACGGTCCTTAACCTCACACAGCATATTGAGAATGGGTTCGAAACAAGGAAAGTGACTGGTGTAGTAACTGTAGACTTATCAGCAGCCTACGACACCGTCAATATTAGGCGCTTATTGTGGAAGGTTACCAACTTAACAGAGGACCTAAAGATTACTCGGATCCTAAGAGAACTCTTCAGTAATCAACAATTCCAAGTGAACCTTTTTGATGATAAGATAAGATGGCGAGTCCAAAAGAACGGTATGTCTCAAGGTAGTGTACTGGCTCCTCTGATGTTCAATATTTACACCAAAGGTCAGCCGGTGAGCCCTAACACAACCCGCTTTCTATATGCCGACGACCTGGCTTTAATTTGGCGAACCACTGATTTTGAGGAGATTGAGGCCAACCTTTCCACCGCCCTTTCAGATCTCAGCCATTATTACGCTTACAATGCGCTGAAGCCAAATCCCTCTAAAACACAGTCGTTCGCCTTTCACTTCCGGAGTGGTCTCATCTTCATGCGAATCACTTATTGTTCCCATCTCAAATATCTCGGCATTACTCTGGACAGGTCCATCACCTATACTTATAAAGAACTGAAAACTCCAAACAGAAGGTGAACTCTAGAAATAACTTGTTACGCTGCCTATGTAACGTCTACCAGATGGGGGGCGTCTCCTAAAGTCCTGCGAACAACTGGAATGGCGCTCTGTTTCTCTGCTGGTAAATATGCAAGTCCAGTATGAAGTCTGCCCACTTCAAATTAGTGGATACAGCTCTAAAGGAGACGTATCCACTAACCGGCATTACACCCCTGGAAATTCGCAGGACTATATAATAGCAAGCCGTACAGAAAAGGCGAAACAAGAAAACGACTCACGCTACCCAATGCATAATTACAGCTCAGTGCCCCAGAGACCAAAGCCCCAAAAGTTTTCTAGGACGCGTTAGTCCGTCTGATGGCAACTCCGCCTCAGAAAGATTCGACATCTGGCGAGAGAAGCTCGGTCCACCTGATTATTTCATCGGGCCATTTAAGAGCCTTCCACCTGGGGACGCGTTGCCGTGGCCGACCTGGAAAACTTTTAATAGACTCCGTACTCAGGTTGGCCGCAGTAAAGACAGCCTCCACGTGTAGGTGTTCTCAGATGGTTCCGATCTTCGGTGTTTGTGCATCATTTCTCCGCAGATCATGACCCACCTCTGCTCCGCATGCCCTGTCACCTCTGTACATGTGAGGACCTCATGGCTGCGTCATCGAATGCAGTTGCCGTCGCTGAATACTGGGCCAAACATAGTACTTAAATATTAAAGCCATCGACACGCTAAGAAGAAGAGATCTGGACACACCCTAAGGTTGTTCTGTAACAATGAGCAAATAAACCTTATTCTTAGTGTAAGTTGATTTAACCGGCCAAGTGTGTGTCGGACTTCTCACATTTAGGGTGCCGTACCAATGACGGAATTTCAAAGAAAAAATCAGATTTATCATTGATATCGGCATTTTTTTGTAAAGTATAAGTAATAATAAACATTATCACCAAATTTCAAGTTCGTAAGTCAATGGGAAGTTAAAAATTCTACGGAACAAAATTTTGTAAAAAAAGCTGACTTTGGTGGCTTCTCATTCCTTTGTTTTCCAATATTATTTAAAACAAAAATATAGTATTTATCTACTCGACAAGCTCTAAACAACAATAGCCCACTCGATAGGGTGAGTCGAAATTTTTTTCAAGCCCACCCTTTTTCTGTAGGTACGGGAGCCCCCGTCAAAAACAATTAAAAATATTTTTTGACAATTTATATGGCTTTGGATTAACAAGATGCTGTGACTGTGAAAATTTTAAGACTTGTAGCTGTAACCGTTTTGCTGTAAGCCCTGTATAACAGACGATGGACAATAGGGCTCCGTTTGGACCCTCCGGGTACGGAACCCTAAAAAGAACTTCCCATTGGTCGGAGAAGGCAGCACACAGGGAAGAATGGAAGGCTATGGGGAGACTATAGCAGTAAGACAATAAAGGTTAGAAAAAAAACTTCTCCACTAAACTCGATTAACCCGGATTAGCCTGAGTATTCAGTCTTCCGCCCGGTAGGTACTGTGCGACTCTGTGGGTTCATTTTAGGCTATCCATAGATGGACTTCTGCTTCTCCGTTTAACTCCCATAGGTAGGGCCATCTGGTGAGGGTTAGGTAGGTTTCGATCGACTGTTCAAGAGTTCAATTGAAATGAAGCCTTACTGGTGTTTGCGCTTCTATTCGTAGGGGCGTAGCTCATGTGGCGATTGTAGACACAGCCTAAACTCAGCGGGTCTGTACCGGCCTTCAGCTGGCTGTTGAGATTATTGAAGAGCCGTTTGAATATTTAATAGTAGGCATCACATTTGTTTTAGGGATCAGTTCTCCTTGCCTGACCGAAGTGGGCACTTGTATTATTCTGAGTTTACCAATATAGCTATATAGAGTGCCCTTTCCCTCTTTCCTTCCATGCACTGATAGCCAGTCACTATCATACACCACACTCTCCCAAGCAGCGAGTGAGACCAATTCCTCAAGCTGCAGGCCTTACTGCAGCCCTGCGGGTTCTACAGTATCAACCAGCCATGGGACTCCCTAAATATTTTACGCATATTGAGTTATATATGTACCTACGTTCATCTGGGACGTAGGTAGACGAGTAATTTGTACATATTCGCGGGTTTATATTCAATACAATGTATTAGTAATACTATCAAAGTTTACATTCGCATGAAACGCTTAATTTTACTTAACAAATTACTTATCAAAGTCAAAATGCAGTCTGTGAAATGCCAAAGGTTTATAAATAATGTGGTGTAATGGTAGGTACTTATAAGGGTAAAATAATAAAACCTCTAACAGGCTTCTAGCAAGAACTTAAGAAGTAGTAATATAGCATAGTAGGAATATAGCTTAGATCAATAAAAAACTTAGATAAGCTCGACTTAAAAACAAAGTCATTGCACCTCTACTTTCGCCTCGGTTCATTGCTTGTGTCGCAGAGTTGTAGTCCGCGCGTTGACAGGTGTGGCGGCGCCACCGTCGCGTCGTTTAGTTCGCTATTCACGCGCGATCCCCACTCCGCTTTACGTCAATTCGAGTTCGTTCGCCGCTCTCTTCGGTGCCGGTCGGCAGGCTGTACGTGTTTATTTACTAAGTCCGCGAAACTTTTTCCGAAGTAAAGGGATGTGACAGCAGCGTTATTTTGATAATTTTTGTGTGGTATATTGTGTGTAAACGTTGTTTTTAGTTGTGACTAAGTAAAGTGTTTGGTCGGAGTGGTACTGTGAGTGTGATTGTGGTCACAGGTGTCGCATTCCAGGGGGGACGCCGACGCAGCCTCTGTACCCGATACAGTAGGCAGGTGAACCGCTAGACAACCCTATTTTATTTGTAAGTAATCTACCTCCTTACTATTAGTATTTAGGGCCAATAAGAACCTACTTCACTTGTTTGCTCACCATTAAATAAATGACCGTTCACCGCTTATACTCTAAAAGGTCATGAGACCCATTAATTAAATTATAAAATATTGGCTAGTAACGATAGGTATATAAGCCTTCCTGCTTACTTCTTAAAGTACAACCTACCATTTATTATGTCAACTCCGAACACAACAATGTGCAAACTAAATACCTAGGTAAATGTTAAAGAATTTCGCCTATATCGGCAGAATTCGTAGGTATAAATACCTACCTACACAAAATATGTTGATTGTTGTGTTTGTAATTTACTTTGCAAAATATTGAATTATAGACGCACATGTAACTGTCTGATAGGAAATTACTTTTTTCTTATTAAACAGATGACATTTTAGGTACGTAAGTACTAGGCCCAAACAATAGTCTGCAGGTATAACTTACATAGGCCTTTTTTTTAGCCATCTACCTCCTACTATCTACCTACTTTATTGTGGATAAGTAATATGGAGCCCATGCTGGGTAACGGGATAGACGTTCAGCCTGTTTTTCTGACGACGTTGTCAATGCTGCCCATCCGGCCCAGTATTCATCTGATTGATGGCATTATAAAAAAATTAGACTCACCATAGACACACCTACTTTATGTATCCACGGAAATGTCCTATTCAGCTTTAGCAACTAAAATTAGTAGGCTAAATAATTTAGTAAAAACCAACATTTTATCAACCTAGGGTAAATAGGAGCAGTCTCATGTGGGCAGCAGTGCCGTGAGTGGCTACCTACTGTGGTCTGCTAAGGTCTTATCTTAAAAACTACCAAGGTAAATCTATCACTAGTGTAGATTCGAAATAACTGCTGGAGAATAACTTCCCCAAGCGTCGCGAAATCGTCCGGTCCTGTGCTTCTTCGCGAAGATTTCCGCGAATTGAGATAACAAAGTAATGATAGCGCCCTAATCCAGTGGTGAACATGGCCCTCTAAATCAAGACTAATGCTAATCGAATCAATTAAAAAAAAACAAAAAAAACATACCGGTACCAAATCGTAAACAGATTACTGATCGTATTTTGTTTGTTGTTATCGGAAAGAAGGTCGTTACGCGCGCTCTGTCCGTCCTCTTAAAATGACCATGTATGGGTTTTTTTTACGAAAGTATTCGGTCGACTACCTACTTTTCAACCTTGTTGCTATCGTCTTATGGGCGAAAAGTGGTCGACTGCAAAGTAAATTAAGTACCTACCTACCTTGGTGGTTTTTTAAACCACTACAAAAAAGGAGGAGACTTAACTGAATATTTTTTTTAGATTTCCTGTTATAAAAAAAAAACATATTTTTCGCGTGTCTTTACTAGCTCCACCGTAATTCAAATAATAATAACTGCGGTTCAATACGTGCTTACCTACTTTGCAAAGGTCCTGCCTGCATTGTTGTGAAATGATAGCAAGCCGATACAACGTTACACGGTTGTAAAGGTTAGAAGAAACAAAGACAGCTCAATTTAATTTACACGTGGAGGAAAATTATTATCTGCATGATAATAATTATAGCTGTTATAAAACCATCTTTCAAAACCTACATAATAGTTCCTAACTTATTCATCGAAGTCTGTGAGTCACTGACCTTGTTTTTGTATTTTTTTAAGGGTTCCGTACCCGAAGGGTCCAATTAGAGCCCTATTGTTGTCACTCACGTGTCCGTCTGTCTGTCCGTCCGTCGTCTGTCACAAAATTTTGTTACGAAGAATTTTTTAACTTCTTATTGACATAATGAGCTTGAAATTTGGTGATAATGTTTATTAAATATACGTATGCTTTAGTAAAAATTACCAATATTTAGTAAGGAACCCTTAATGTGCGAATTCCGGTACCCACTTTTCCAGTTTTTTTTATATGCTTTGATTTAAAATGTTAGCGAAGTAATTTTATTAATCGGTCATGTGGGCTCGCGACACTGCGAAAAGTTAGGCACATACGGTCTACGTATCTTTGTCTATTCTGTTACGTTTTCTTCGAAATTCAAACTTTATCTGGCCGTAAACAATGCGAACTCATTAGTTTTGACAGAAAATCAACGTAGTTAAAACCTCGAACATTGTTCGAAATTCGAAATTATGTTTAGTTAATAAAACTACTGGCCACATGGATTTTGTAACACCATACCCACCGAACGAAAGGCTTCGGTAATACCCGATAGGTTACCTACACAACATTCCCATTTTCTAGAGAAAGTCGCCGACGAGCATCATCATAAATTCTCATAAGATTTATGTGAGCTGAAGACATAAAGATATTTGTAAACGATTGGCCTGAAAACTGGTTGCATGTGCTTTTTGTACTCCCCTTAACAGTTGGGCCTTTGAGTAAGATTACTACAATAGGCCCTGAAGGCGGCTATGATTTCATGAGGTTTTATGATCCATAGAAGCTATCAATTTTACAAATAAATATATGTATAAACATAGGTGCCTGTATCTTTTAACCAAAAAGCTTTGCTGTGACTCTTAGTCCACAAACGTAGGTACAACAAAACATAAAAAAAATCTGCTCTATCTTGTCGCTAGAAGAGAACGTTTATTGCTGTTAGCATGACGCATTTATTTGAATGCAGAATCTGAAATAGAATTTAAAACGTAGTGTCAGATAAAGCCGTTAAAACCGATGTGTTAATAATTTTCTGAATAATAATTAAAATATACCTTACCTGTCTATGTCTACCCATTGGCGTGAATTTATTGCCTAAAAGCACACGTTCTAATCTAGAATTCTAGAATAAATAAATGTCAGAACCTTATCTGTAAACATTGGTATTTATTGACAAGCACCTCGGTATGACTTATTTTAAGGGCCTACCTCCCCATAAGTGGCGCCCTCATTGAATAAAAAATCGTAGCAAAGCGTAGAAAATAAAGATTATAGAATCCTATGTTGCGTTTGTTACAAAGAGGATAAGGTATTTTTACGTGGTTAAAACAATACTCAAAATGTTTCGTATCCAAAGTAGTAGACGACCATAAATGTAAAAGTACCAAAAAGGGCCGTTTTTGACACTTTGCGGACACTTCTATGCCATTCAACCTCTTTACATGTGCATTAATACCTGCATTATTTATGTAGTTCACCTCACTGTTATAATATTATTGCATAGTAAATCGTCATAGTCATGAACGGGTCGTAAATATTTACTGTTAAACATTGCTCATTCACTTAGCTCTAAGGAATCATTACCATCAATGCGCACACAGTCGCAAAAATCTATCAAAAAATCCATTGTGAGACAGGATATGACTGTTCTGATAGGATGTTTATGCACTAACCATCATTCTTTACAAACATTATAAAAACTGATTTGATCCTATTTCCATAATATGTAAGTATTTACCTAAATAATTACGCTTTTTTTCGATTCGATTATATACGAATACGAGTAAGTGCAAACAAAACTAAAAGACAAGAACTAAAAAAAAAACATTGAAGGCATGAGTTTTTTTTGTGGGTTGGGAAATCATCCAATAACATTTACCGCTCAGGGTGGAGCGGGAGGGCTTGTCAGACTATTACTGACTAAAACCCACCTCTGTTCCTTCCCTGCCTGAGTGCCCAGGGGAGCGGTAACTCTGTTTCGAATTTATCCGCCACATAAATAAGTATGAGACATGAGATTTAGACATTTAAATATATTTGGGGTTTTATTATAAAATAAAATAACAAACTAGCGACCCGCCTGGCTTCCGCACGGGAGCAAATTCTTCCTCCTTTATCGCTCCTTCTATGAGTGAAAATGATAACCGCATCAAAATCCGTTGCGTGGTTTAGGAGTTAGCGGAGAAAACATGGAGAAACAGACAGACGTAGAAAGCTAATTAGTTTAAACACTGGATTAACAGGTTCTTCTTTCAAAATTTTCTTCCCGAAAGAAGGATTGACAATCAATCTGCAATCTGCCAGCGCCTTATCCCAACTATCTTGGGGTCGGCTTCCAGTCTAACCGGATGCAGCTGAATACGAGTATTTTACATGGAGCGACTGCCTATCTGACCTCCACAACCCAGTTACTGGGTAATACTGGGTAATACTGGGTAATAAGGTAAGACTGGTTGTCAGACTTTCAGGCTTTTGACGACCCGTAACGACTGTCAATGATCTACGATTGACAGCCGACAGCAGACAGGACCAACGGCTTAAGGCCCTACTAACGGCCAAGTGGCAAAAATTGAATAAAAAATCGTAGCATAGCATAGAAAATAAATATTAAAGAATCCAACGTCACGTTTGTTACAAAGAGGATAAAGTATTTTTACGTTGTTAAAACAAGTCTCAGAATGTTTCGTATCCAAAGTAGTAGGCAAAAGTATCAGAAACGGCCGTTTTCAATGAGGTTCAATGAGGGCGCCACTTGGCCGATAGTAGACCCTTAACGTGCTTTCCGAGACATGGAGGAGTCTAGGTATGTAAAGATGGTCACCCATCCATGGACCAACCGCGGCAAGCGTAGCTTACCCTGATGGATCCACCCGTGCGGCTGTTCCAGCCACGAGCTCCACATAAAAAAGAAAGAAAGAAGGATGGACGTGGGTGGAAAAATACCTAAATACATCATTTGAAGGAGGTTTGGTCCTAAAGACAGCTGAATGTGATGGATGAGACATAAGTTATCCCGAATTTAGAACCCGCTAATCAGTACTTACACTAAACATATGGTTACCGAGATTAACTAAGGCTGTTGGCTTCTAATGTGTGTACTGTAGGACCCCGTGCCCCGGACGTGCCCCGGCCGTGCCCCGGCCGGGGCCCGGTGGCGGCACGGTGACAGTCCGGTGTAGCATGAATGACCAGCCCGGTGGACGTGCCCCGGCCGTGGCCCGGCCGGGGCACGGCCGAGGCTCGGTGGCCGCACGGTGTAACGTGAATCATCCTTAACGTGAATCATCCTTTAAAGACCCGGTCTGAATAATAAAATGACTGAAGCAAAATTCGCATACCTATTAAAAAGGTAAGTAGGTAGGTATTATTGTTTATTGTTTTGAAACGCTGAAATAAACAGCACCACAGCAATCTTAAAATTCTTTCATATCAATGTTACTCATTGACTCTCACGGAAATTTACAGTAGATATTAATAAAAATAATAATAAAGTTTGTCGATATGTGGAATGTGGACTCGACTGTCATTGTGCCGATAGTAGATTTCTTTCTTTCTTTCAACGGCCTGATGGCCAAAAGCCTCGACGACCACCTGTCGATGCTGTCGTTGGGCGGTTGGATCAAGGGCCTGATACAAAAGGCAGTACTCCTCGATACAGCTCGCATTGTGAGGAGGTTCCTGTCTCTGGAGCCCTAACCACCGTTAGCTTGGACCCTGCTCCCAATACCGGTGGACTACTATTTTTTATAATTTTAAATGTTTTTTATATGTTTTATTTTAAAAATATTATAAATGTAAATTATATGTGAAAAATAAATAAACGAAATAATAATAAATACCTTTATTTCGGACGTAAAAATCTATAGAGTGTTAGTAACATCGAAAAAACTTATTATCTAGTGTTAGTACAAATGAACATCCGCACAAACTGCTGAACAATGGGAGAGCCGAAGCTCTCAGCTACAGTTTTCAGGATGCTGTTTTGACTGTCCCTCACTCTCCTAATTAGCGGCGTCGGTTTTTTCAGGTAAGGTAAGTAATATTGAGCAGTGGTGGCCCAGTGACAATAACCACGACATACAAGTTGTAGGTTGTGATTCAAACCCAGCCAGGCGTTTAACTTTGTGTAAATTATTTCATCATCACTGCTCTCAAAACGGTGAAGGAAAACATCGTGAGGAAACCGGCTTGTCCTAGAACCAAAGATTTGAAAACATGTGACATCTACCAATCCGCGTGCTGGATTACAGCCCACTCGCTCTTGCAGAGAGCCGGAGACCTGTCTCATATCAGTGGAAACATTAAAAAGCTGATTACGCTGTGTTCTAAATAATATTCTGCTTAAACGAATGCTACTGAGGAGCTACAAGCAAGCTTGAGCGTCTGCAAAACTTAGGTATCCGGTTTATTTTTGGTCTGCGTAAGTATGACCATGTCTCTCACCTTCGCAAGGAGCTCAAGTGGCTCCCAATCCGACTTCGTAGGAACACTCGGATTCTTTGTCTCCTTTTCAACATTCTACACAACCCGTCTTATCCCTCCTACCTGCGTGAGCGAATTTCTTACGCTCGCCCTGGTGACGCGCCGTGCAGATCTCACCTTAGATCCCTCCTCAAAACCCATCCTCATAAATCCAGTTACTATTCCTACTCTTTCTCTGTCCATGCAGTAAGATTGTGGAACACGCTTCCGCCTAGCATTCGAGACTTGAAGTCAATTTCTCTCTTCAAAAATCGTGTTAAAGAGCACTACCTTTCCTCTCTATTATAATATTTTTTATATATTTGTATGTCATGTATCTATTTACAGTATTAGGTATATATTTATGTAAAAAAAGTGTAAGTATATATATATATATATTTACAATATATGTGTAGGTTTATTTGATACCTTAGTATAGGACATCTCGTATTCTTTTTTCTGTTTCTTACACACTTTTGTCTACATTTCTTTCTCACTTCTCCTATCGCAGTTCAGCTGGTAGAAATTTCTTAAGAAATAAGCAGTTCTTTTGTACTGTATTTATAATTATGTTTATTGTTACTGTGTCTCTGTGTGTACATAAATGATTAAATAAATAAATAAATAAAATGCTTTCAAACGCCTCAAGGTTTATGCAGAGCACTTTCTTAAAGCCGTCAATCTAGGGTACAAAAAATTAGATTTCTCTCTGATTAAATTAAGTTTCGCGAGACATACGAAAAAATCTCAGAATCATTTATATTTTCGAATTTTTGAAAACCGTCCATAACAACCTCTTCTTAGGTCTTCTAAACACTGGCTGCTAAGAAACTTAAATCCAACCCAAGCTGACACAATCAGGAATTAAAAAAAAAAAAAAAAACAAACGCATTGTGCATTTATGCATCGTCATCAGAGTTGGATTGGAAAGAATCACGATTTTTTCAATTAAAACTAAATCGAATTGAGATTTTTTTCTGTTTGATTAAATTTTGCAAGTGCCATAGACTGAGCCTTACGTATGATACTAAATCCTGTAATAAACATTTTAAGATTCAACTTTTGGTAAAGTAATTTTCTACTAAGAAATTTAATATATGTATATATATATACATATATATACATATATACAGCAGTGATATTTAAGTATCATTTATTTAGATACTCTAATTTTTAAGCTTGATAATCCTAGTTAGAAAAAAGACGTGTGGCACTCGGAGACTGCCGCGGTAAAGCTATTGCATAGCATTTTTTATCAACTTCGTCATTCTTCTGCCCTTATCCCAATTTATTTTTTTATTTTATTTATGTGTGTGTGTACTTATATACGCACGTAAGAAGTTACACTTCTTTGGCGTAACAAGATAAATATCATCATCATCATCATCATCATCGTCATCGTCATCATCATCACCATCATCATCATCATCATCGTCATCATCATCATCATCATCATCATCGTCATCATCGTCATCATCATCATCATCATCATCATCATCATCACCACCATCATCATCATCATCACCATCATCATCATCACCATCATCATCATCATCGTCATCGTCATCATCTTCATCTTCTTCATCATCATCATCATAATCATCATCATCATCACCATCATCGTCATCATCATCATCATCAATATCAACAACACAATATTATCAAAAGTCAAAAGGTCTGCTATTCATCGATAGATGGCAAAACTAAAAAGTATCACCGCTGTGCCGGTCGGAGTGGGGGGTGTTAGGTTATTTTCGTTACGGAATTTCTGGATTCGGTCTCCACGCTCAAGGCCCGCGATAGAAGCTATACAATAGCTTAAAAAAGACATTTGATTAAATCATTGATATTTGCACAAAAATCATTGATTTTTAATCAAGATTGTAATAAGATTAAAATCAAGATTTAAATAAAAATAATTAAATCATGCCAACCCTGGTCGTCATCCTCCTCTTAATTGTAGTCGGCGCAGCATATTTTCTTTCAATACATCAGACAATTGAAAAAAAAATCTAATTCAAACATCTATATTGCCAAAAGGTAGGTACATTGCCAAATATGTAAAGTATATTGATGTCAACTCAATAGTCACCTTTCATATTATCATTATACATACATTTGTACTGCACGTGCACCTTAAACAATGTCATGTTTCATTAACGAAGGTACACAAATACTCAAACGGATACACATAAACAAATCTATCATTGCTTCTGTCTTGCTGATCTCACGTTTCATAACAAAAATTGCCAATTAAGGCCCTTCTCGCGGTCCAGTGGCGCCCTCATTGAATAAAAAATCGTAGCATAGCACAGAAAATAAATATTAAAAAATCCAACTTCACGTTTGTTACAAAGAGGATAAAGAATTTTTACGTTATTAAAACAGGTCTCAAAATGTTTCGTATCACAAGTAGTAGGCAAAAGTGTCAGAAACGGCCGTTTTTGGTACTATGAGGGCGCCACTGGACCGCGAGAAGGGCCTTAATAGATAGGATCATAATTAACATCCTCAATATCACGCTATTGTCTCCAGTTAAGAGTGTTGCTAACAATGTCTATCTGTTTATCGCCTATTGTGTAATGATATAAGAATTGCACACGATTTTATCAACTAGTATTGTTTTGGTTTTTGTCATATCTTGCTGGTTGAAGGTAAAGTACGGTAAATAAAGACTTCAACGCGTAAGGTTAAATGTTATATCGTTTGCAAAGTATCTTTTACTAGCTTGTAACAGCGACTTCGCCCGCGTGGAATTAGTACTTCCTGCACTATTAATAATTATAGCCCATGGGCTATTCCAGACTATTAAGGCGCTATTAACTGCCAATGACCTTGAGTGGTTAGCTTGCGTGTTCTGTTTGGACTCGCCCATCAAGGAGCGCTGCCCAAAATTAGACGCATTATTAATTTATCATACATAAAACAACAAATATTAAAGTAAAACACTTAGATAAATAATTAAATGATCTTTAAAATGGCGAAGGTTTCATAAAAATACGCTTTCTAATTTTTGCGTGATTCTGAATTTTTTGTACGCGTTAGACATAACTTTACAAATTAATTACACTATGTAATTAAAATATAATTTCAAATATTCTCAGATCAACTTACGACGGAAATTGTCTAAAGTAACATATATTTTTTTCAAAGAAATAAGACTAGTCGTTTAGACGTGATGTTGAATTAAAAACCATTATAAGTCGTATAACTGCGCCTTACTTCTCTGTGCCAAATTTCCACCCGAGCGAAGCCGCTGACAGACCCACACAGGTTATCCCTTAACCCTTTCAGATGGCTACTGTTCTGTTTTATCAACTGCCTGGGGTAACATTTCACATCTTTTTCGAAGATAAAATGAAAATATGGCGTCCGTAGTCCTATGCTCTCGATTCTTATAGCTTGACCTCCACACCTGCCCCTAAGATAAGACATTCAGATTTCGCTAGCTTTTGTGATAATTTTCTTATTGGCGGAAACCGTTAGATTTATCTATTAAAGATACTCGATTATATAGTGGCTTTTATTGATTGTAGCGCGGTTAAACAACGGTTTCGAGTGATCGGCAGAACCTTTTATCTGTCCTAAGGCTAGTCTACTTCAGTACACGGCCTCATTTCCTAGGTAGCTACACTGCAGCACTGCTACAGTAATCTTGAGGAGATACAAACGGTATCGGACGATTGGGTTACGCCACCTTTCAAACAGCGCGAATTACAGTCACTTTGAATGAAGAATTGAAGCTCAATAAATCTAGTGCGTCAAATACGTTCTAAAGATGTGTTTACGTTATTATCGGGAATGAAAATGATTTCACTTGCAGCTAGCTCCAAGCTTGTGTTATTGTTTTAATCTGTGATTTAATGCCGTAATAATTATCGCAAAAGTAAGACGATTAAATTTTGAGCTGTACATGTAGGTACATGGATCTTGACCGTGACCGCCAAAATCGAATGCCTCCAAATTGTTTTGTTTTTTCTGTTATAACAGCGGCAACAGAAATACACATTCTGTGAAAATTTCAACTGTGTAGCTATTATTATTGATCGTGGGATACAGCCTGCTGACAGACGGACGGACAGCGGAGGCATAGGCATAGGATCCCATTGGTTACCCTTCGGGTACGGAACCCTAAAAAATGGTCGTATTCCAACAATCTGCCACACTTCTCATTGTGTTTCAACTGTAATTTGTAACACACCTGTCATCGCCCCCGCAGTATTTCCTTTAAAAAATATACTCAGCAAACAGGTTCACTGTTCTAAGAAAACTTAGTTTTAATATTCTCACGAGAATTCCGTGGCTAAATACGGGCAATTGTGCAAACACAAAACATTCCTCTTGCCTGATAAATATTTAATTCAAATGGTACCTGTTACCGTACTTAATGTTCTATCAATATGCAAGCGTTCTATTTAGGAACGTTTGATACAAGTGCGGCTGCTGCAATTTATTTTCTTTAATCCTTATTCTTTGTCATGATATAGTCGATCTGCAATCTTCCTAGCCTTTTCCCAACTATCTTGGGGTCGGCTTCCAGTCTAATCGAATGCAGCTGAATACCAGTATTTTACATAGAGCGACTGCCTATCTGACCTCAACAACCCAGTTACTGGGTAATACGATAACCCTTGGTAAGACTGGTTGTCAGACTTTCGGGCTCCTGACGACCCGTAACGACTGTCAAAGATCCACGATTGACAGCTGGGACCAACGGCTTAACGTGCTTTCCGAGACACGGAGGAGTAACGATATGTAAAGATGGTCACCCATCCATGGACCAACCCCGGCAAGCGTAGCTTAACCTGATGGATCGACCCGTGCGGCTGTTATTACTTTCACCACGAGCTCCTCATGATATAGTACTTATAGCAAAAGTGTGGCCCGAACAATCGTCAAACTGAAGTGGCAGTGGACAGGGCACATTCCTCGCAGAATAGATGGACGATGGAGCCGAAAGGTTCTGGAGTGGCGACCGCGTAACGGAAGACGCAGTTTTGTAAAGCCAATCACCTAGTGAGGTTCGCGGGAATCCGATGGATGCGAGACACACAGCTGGTCGTTGTGGCGACACTTGAGGGAGGCCTATGTCCAGCAGTGGACGTATTATTGGCGTGGCAGCGACTGAATATGGGTTTGGATTTCTTTGGAGTATTATTTGCAAACTAACTGCCTTAATACTGTCCCAACACATCGCTTGAACAACTGCATTTCAAAGAAAAACCATAAACACCTAACTAACTAACCTACCTACCTACCTCTCTACTACTGTACAAAGCCTCTCTCTAAAAAAAAAAGACGTGTGGCACTCGGAGACTGCCGCGGTAAAGCTATTGCATAGGATTTTTTATCAACTTATGCAATTATAATTATTTATTTTATTTATGTGTGTGTGTACTTATGTACGCACGTAAGAAGTTACACTTCTTTGGCGTAACCAGATAAATATCATCATCATCACCATCATCATCATCGTCATCGTCATCATCATCATCATCATCATCATCATCACCACCATCATCATCATCATCATCATCATCGTCATCGTCATCATCATCATCATCATCATCATCATCATTATCATCATCATCATCATCATCACCACCACCACCATCATCATCATCATCATCATCATCATCATCATCACCGTCATCATCACCATCATCGTCATCATCATCATCATCATCATCATCGTCATCATTATCAATATCAACAACACAATATCATTAAAAGTCAAAAGTTCTGCTATTCATCGATAGATGGCAAAACTAAAAAGTATCACCGCTGTGCCGGTCGGAGTGGGGGGTGTTAGGTTATTTTCGTTACGGAATTTCTGGATTCGGTCTCCACGCTCAAGGCCCGCGATAGAAGCTATGCAATAGCTTAAAAAGAGTGGCATGGCGGGAGTGCCGACAAAAGTGAAAACTTGAACAAAAATGCCCAACTCGCCTAAAGAAGTTTTCACCTCAAAAAATACTGACTATTCAACAACACCGCTGAGCTTCAACCACTGACTAAGTCTTCCTTTTGTCCAAGTTATTTCGCACATGACATTTGATAGTGCATCTTTTATGCAGAAGGGTTAATTAAGTTCATCATCATTCTCCTGCCCTTATCCCAATTTATTTGGGGTCGGCGCAACATGTCTTTTTCTTGCATACTCCTCTATTAGTCGTCATCTCTGTAGTCACCCCCTTTTTACCCATATCCTCTTTCACACAGTCCAACCATCGTTTCTTTGGCCTTCCCCTACTCTTATAGCCATCCACATCCATACACAAGACTTTCCTCACGACATTTTCTTCATTCCTCCGCATCACATGCCCATACCACGACAACCGATTTCCACACAATTTTTCAGTCAGCGGTGCCACTTTCAGACTTCCTCTTATATAGTTAATAGCTAAATATCGTATTAAATGGCCAATGGCTATCCCACGCACCATCGACCAAGGGATGAGCCGTTCCCATAAAATCGAGTTATGATCCGATCTATGAGCTATGTGATTACGTATCCTGCCTGCTAAAGATTACGGCTATCGTCACAATTAACCGGCGGAAGCACCTAACAAGAACTCTAGCAATAAATGTCGAAAGTAATTGCGTATAATGTTCAGTACATTATTCCCCGGAATTACGCAAGAGGTAGGATCGGGAAGAATTATGTGCAGGCGTTTCCATCAGGTCGATAGGCCGATAGATCAGGCTCGGGGCTAGAGCCTAAAGGGTTGCTAATTGGAATGTTAATTTAAATTCTGTTCGCAGCTTATTTTAATAGTATTAACTCATCTTCCAATCCTATTGTGGTGTACCAATAAAAGCGGGATACTAGAAAGCTTCAACAGCAAACGAAAAAAATCGGTCTTATTTTTATGATCTTCATTAACTAAACATATATGATAATAAATATCCAATTAAAAATAAATTGCTAGCCTTTACTGTTGGATTGTATGTAAGATCTTCATTAGAAACTTTTTTTGCAATAGCTTCATAGATTGAGGTGCTGATACATGCGTCCATCTTATTGTGTCCCAACTTTTTGTGTTCTCCAAACTTTCTTTGTTAAACTGTCACTACATACTTTGCCCTACGGCGTGAAATCGGGCTCTTATTGTACCGTAGGAGAACTAAGGTTACCGACATAGCTCGAATAATCGCCAAACTTAAGTGGCTCTGGGCACCCACATTGCTCGCAGAATAGACGGTCGAAGGGGCCGAAAGGTTCTGGTGTCGACCGCGTACTAGAAGACGCAGCGATAGAAGGCCTCCAACAAGATGGACATACCTGGTGAGGATCGTGGGAATCCGATGGTTGCGAGACGCAGAGGACCGGTTGGTGTGGCGACACTTGGGGGAGGCTTAGTCCATCAGTGGACGTCTTTCGGCTAAAATGATGATGATGATTGTGATGTAACACTAATCATCTTTTTAAGAAGTAATGACATTCGTAAAGAAGAGGATGATGCCGCGAAAATAAAAAAGAAGAAGGCGTCATTCAAATACTGCTTTTATATTTAAAGGCTATTGGCCCGAACAAGAAATCGTTAACTTGTTTTTTTGTCCCAACAACTGTGTTTGCCAACCGATCAAGGAAATATAGTGAAGTTATAAGTCAATATTGTGAACACCATGTCGAAATCGTTTTTTGTTGAAAACTTGATTTTTGTACCTTCTGAGTATTTAATATGGGGAAGTAAGTTAAATGCGTAGCGAATGAATTTCACACGGATCTCTGAGGCGAAGAAATCTTGGTATGATTGCGGTTTTTTGGTGAGTAACCTTGATATTTGGTTATGTGGCATTCTATGAAGCTGGCAATTTAAGCAAGGGTCTGGGCACAAAAGGATTCTATATAGAAACCAACGAAAAAGTTCATCAGAATTAAAAGCCTTCATAGAAGGCAAAAAATTATTTGGAACTGAATGTTTCGGGTTGAAGAATGTTGAATGAATGATTTATCTACATATACTAAGAGAATCGCAGCACCGTTGTCTGTAATGACAACTTTGTATCATTCCGCTTTTCAGTTTCATCTCGTGATGATTGTAAAATAATTCGCAAATTGCCTTCACACCAAGAAATTCTGACAGCCTAATTTCTACAGCAAATCAAACTGACATATGATTATTGTGATAAATTGCTCCAATCAATATAAACATTATTACATGATCAATTCGACTGAAATATCTTCAAGTGCATTGTTCTGTCAAGTTAAGGTCGACACAGACTTGTTCGTCGTCGCCCTTGCACTATATTCGTCGCTTCGCAACCGAACAAGTCTCGATATAAATAACAATGCTGGTGATTATGAATTCGTTACTAACATTTACGCATTTGATACGCGTAGTTCGATGAATGGTTCGTGTAACTTCGTGTTATGTCGGAGCTTTTCGCCCACGGTCAACTGGTGGTGGTAGAAATTGTTTTGCGTGTTGTTTGATAGAAAGTAAGGGAAGCATAGATCGTGTGAAAAATGATATAGTATGGCTTTGGAAGGAAGTAAACTTCGAAATGACGGTGATAAGAAGTGCATTGTAGAAAAGTTGATTTAAATATTGCAAAGGACGCAACAGGTCCAAAGAAGGCACAAGGGCTTTTTTTAGGTTGGGAAACATTTCCCAACAAAAACTTTTCAAACAACATGGAGCGGGAGGGCGTGTCAGACTTACTGACTAAAACACACCCGCGATCCTGGCAGAAGAAACACCCTTTTTTTTCTGTGGGTGGGAAATCATCCTATGACTTCTCCCGCTCTGGGTGGAGCGGGAGGGCGTGTCAGACTCTTACTGACCAAAACCCACCCCTGTTCATTCCTTGCCTGAGTGCCCAGGGGCGCGGTAACTCTGTCTACTCTAGCGATCGGAATTACTATTCAATTCTATCACAGGATCACGTCATACATTACAGAAATTACGCGGTCTAGTAATGACATTATCGAAGGATATGGACTCCACAAATCTCCATTTATGTCGCTTATAGTAGATTGAATCCAACCCAAGAAATACTTTCAATCGTTTTTTCATAAACCATTAGTAGTTCAGTAAGTAGTTTATAATAACTACGTAGCACGTCAAGTCAGCAAGAAAATATAAAAAAGAAACATGAGCACAAGCACACGTCAATCGAATGTCATGACGGTGACTGTAACACGACGTAAGATAAATTGTTCCTAGCGTTTAAAAGAATCGAGTTCCTTTTTCGAATATCTTTAAAATGGCAACGGCACTCATGTGTAACTGGCTACTACAGTCTACATGGCTTTTATAAGATATTTTTATTGCGCATAGAGGACCCATGAGGCCTTCTTGTCTCTGTTAAAGCGGTACTTTTCTACTACGGCATTTCAATTGATACTTTAGACGGTGAAGTAAAAGCAAAGACCAATAAAGAGTACTTAACTTCTAGAGAAGGAATTTTTATTTTTATTTCATGTTGTAAAATCTGAACATTTTAGAAAAAGGTCGTATAAGGTATGGTTTTTTTTTTTTTTTTTTTGGGGTTGGGAAATCATCCTATGACTTCTTTCGCTCTAGGGTGGAGCGGAAGGGTGTGTCAGACTCTTACTGACTAAAACCCACCCCTGTTCCTCCCTGCCTCGAGTGCCCGGGGGCGAGGTAACTCTTTCGAATTTATCCTCCACCCCCGGGCAGGTATAAGGTATGGTTGAGAAAATAAGTGTCTTTCCTCAATCCCAAAAGGCAGTACTTATTAGCCGAAATAAAACGAGGAAACCATATTCCAGTAATGACCAAACAATGCAAATATTACTCGCAGAAACCACGTCAGTCTCAAATACCTCCGTATTAACAATTTATTATCTCCGATGCAAACATCATGGCATGTCGCAATCGCATTGTTTTATCTTAGCTTGAAGCACACTAATCTAACCTGTTGAGGAATGTAAGGCCGTGTCTAACAGACTTTTCTAAGGCACGTAGGAGCACATTTATCTGATGTGACAGGTATGAGAAAACATAATACAGCATGACTATGTGCATATTTGGACACGCAAATTATGGGACACAGGGTGACAAATTGGGTAATTAGTCCGTGACCACGATCTTTGGTAGCTGCATGTTTTGTTGCGAAATTATTGCATCTGTGCCTTTAAACCATAGAATTTGTGGAATTGTAATCCTTGTTATTGCAATAAGGAGCTTAAGGGATTATTCTTGCCGTGCGTTTAATCACTAAGATCAGTTCCCAAAATATAAAGTTTGGCTTGAAATGTGTTAAGACATTTAATTTAGATTGGTGTTTGCATTGTGATTTGTAATCGTAATTCTTTGAATGTTTAGTCCAAAATATCGGTGTCATGTATTAAATCAATCAAAAAAAAATTGTTTTATTTTAATTATTGTAACTAGCGACCCGTCCCGGCTTTGCACGAGGCAAATTATACAAAACCTCCCTCGTTTATCGCTCTTTAAATTAGTGAAAACCGCATCAAAAGTCGTTGCGTGGTTTAGGGAGAGTTTGTGGAGAAACGGACAGACAATTAAAAACAGAAAGTTACAAAGAATCGTTTAATGTAACTCAAAACTATCAATGACGATAATAATAATTAATCCATGATCATGGCTCGCGAGGTTGTCGACACGTGGGAGGTGGATAATAGCCAAGAGCCTCGACGAACACCTAAGGAGGCTCTTGTTGGGCAGCTGGATCAAAGGCTTGATCCAGAAGGTAGTACTCCTGGACAAGGCGCGCATAGTTAGGAGGTTTCTCTCTCAGGAGCCCTAACCACCGGTAGCTTGGACCCTATCCCGATACCGGTGGGATACTATTTTTTATATTTTTAAATGTTTTTATATAATTTTGTTTATGATAATATTTAAAAAATGGAATATTAATCTATGATCAAATACTTCTAATCGATCCATTAACAAATTATCCAGAGAGAAATAACGTTTAGTTGAATAATGGCTATGCCAGACACGACTTCTGATTTCAACTGCAACAATAAATCTAATACTTAGAACACGGCGTGTGTTGGGAGCGGCTTACCTTTGGCTGACGAGGTCGAATAATGTTAATACCTCCACAAGAAGCACTGTACAACCGTTATTTATGTCTGCACTTGCATCTAACGTGCATTTGGCATTTTACTGTTTGTCAGGGTTAAGAACTCTGACTGGGAAACTAAGCATACTGGTTTTAGAAAGCTTTTCAGAGGTAAAAGTGAATTGTGCATCTGCATTGGCTTTTTCTTTTTCGAATCTCTGATTGGCGTTAGTTATGGTGAACTCGCTCCTGCTAGAGGCTTTGCCCGCGTGGAATTAGTATTTCCCCAATAGTAAATTATAACCTGTCTGTTATTCATGACTATAATCTATCTCTGTGCTGAATTTCATCCAGATCCGTTCAGCCCTTCTGGCGTGATTGAGAAACAAACATCCTTTCATACTATCGCATTTATAAAACAAACTTCTACCAGCGCAGCGGCTTTGCCAGCGTGGTTTTAGTACTTATAAACTATAGCATGTTATTATGTGCTATTCTAGACTATGGTCCATGTCTGTGCCATATTTCATCCAGATCCGTTCAGCCGTTTTGGCGTGATTGAGTAACAAACAGCAATCCAAACTTTCGCATTTATAATATTAATAGGATAGTAGGATGATGGACAGGGTCTATTCTCATTCAGCTCGTTCATGCTAAAGAGACAGTGACAGGTGATTATGTATGTTTTTTTTTTATTCATAGGTGGAATAATTGAGTGAGAGAAGGGCAAAGCTCACTGGCAACTGACAAGCATCTTGTCAGTAGCTTCTTTATGCTAACGTGCCTTCTCCATTACTGGGGCAACCGTACTGAGTATTTACTGTGCGATTCTAGTTTACCGTAGAGCATTGCTGTCATTTGATGCTATCAGCTCTTTTTGCCTTTGCAGCTGCCGCTTCGCGTTATAGAACAAGGTCACGTTTTACATTTAGCTAGATTCTCTCTACATGTTATAAATCAAAGACGCTTTCGCGTCTGCTGTCTCCGCTAAATCCTCCTAAACCATGCCACGGATTTTCATGCGGTTTCTATTAATAGAAAGAGTGATAAACGAGGAAGGTTTGTGTTTATAATTTGTACTCGTGTGGATCCGGGGCGGGTTGCTAGTAACTGGCAAAGATGTTTAGATCATTCCGTGAATCAAATTAGACACACATATTTTTGCAATGGACCATCGAAGATCATGACAACATGCACACATATAATTTGCATCAAACCGTACCAGTGTCAACACGATCGAGAAATCTGTCACAATACCGAGAGCGGTACTCTCGTGACTCGTAAGCTAAATATTAATTTCTCCAAACTAAACAATACGTTTTATGTACTTTTAATTTGTAACTGACAAAGACGTGTAGATCATTCCTTGAATTGAATAAGACACACATTTTTGCAATGGACCATCAAAGATTAGGGGCAACATGCACACATATAATTCTAAAGGTGTTAGCGTTGGTCAATTTGCATTAAACCGTACCACAGTGTCAACACGACCGAGAAATCTGTCACTTCTGTCACAATACCGAGAGCGGTACTCTCGTGACTCCACGCTAAATATTTTACGTAAGTTTAACCTAATATAGAGACAATATGGCTACCTTACTTTAGCTGATAAATTATTTGTAACTTATAGGGTCTAATGGTCATAATCGAACAGCCGACTTTGTAGGTGGCATTCGATATCGTTATGTCAACTAACTAGTGTTATGAAATGCACTGTACGTTAGTGTTTTCTTAACTTTCTCATAGTGTACCAGTTAAATAAGCTTTCGCAGTTCCCTGATGCATAATTCATTAGAGTCAGGTGCTTTGATGGAATATATTTGCTTGGTTGATCTAGTTTTTCTTTTAGTTCTGGCGTTTAATCCAATTGACCTGAGACAGCTGACAACTGCCTGATTTAAGGCGTCAATTACACGCTAATGCAAGCGTCACTCAATCCAAATGTCTGATACTGATGGTTGCATGATGCAAAATTTCTAGATATTTTCGTGCAACCGTCAGTCACTTTATTAGACGATAGGTTATTTGTCAGTCACACCCTTGATTGTAGTTAAGGTAGCAAAACCTACCGTGCAATAGACGCCTTTTTTGTGGGGGTGGGAAATCATCCACTGACTTCGCCCGCTCTGGGTGGAGCTCAGGGTGTGTCAGACTTTTACTGACTAAAACCCACCCCTGTTCCTTCAGTTGCCTGAGTGCCCAGAGGGCGGGGTAACTCTGTTTCAAATTTATCCGCGACCCACCGGGGTGTGCAATGGACGCCTAAGGTTTTGATAGAGTTCAATTTCCGAAGTCGATCACAAACTTAAAGGCCTACCTCCGCGTTAGTGGCGCCCTCATTGAATAAAAACTCGTAGTAAAGCCTAAACAATAAATATTAAAGAATCGTATGTACCAAAAACGGCCGCTTTTGACACTTGCTTACTACTTTGGATACGAAGCATTTTGAGTCCTGTTTTAGTTACGTAACCTTAACCTTATCCACTTTGTAACAAACGCAACATAGGATTCTTTAATCATTATTGTCTATGCTTTGCTACGATTTTTTATTCAATGAGGGCACCACTTGGTGGCTACATACGCCTTAAGACTTTAGAAAGACATAACTTTGACTTTTCTTATGGCTTTCGTTTCACCACTACTTCAGATGATAATGGTTATTTGCAGTGTTACAGTACAAAAAGTTTGCATACAACTCAACCTCCAACGTTGAATGAATGAGAAAAAAAAACTTCAATTCTCAGAAGAAGCAATAATGTACTCTTCATTTGTTTTATGTAGGTACGATACTTTAATGGCCGCGATTATAATGTAGAAATTTTCCCCGTCCGTCATCGGGTTCTATAAATGTGTTTCCGATAGAAATCTTTACGAGTACGAGGCTCTTGAATAACATTTATTCTTACAAAGCTGTGTTTTATATTGTGTCTTGAGACATTAGATACGTTTTATTAAGCCCAATTAGTTTGAAATTATATACTACTAAATTGCGATAATTAGATTTTCCTTTCAGTGTTTTATAACCACAGAAAAATATTTCTACTGTTACGTAAAATAAACTTTCTATAAATGCAGGAACAATGACATTGATAAAATATTTTGACGAGTTACCAAATGGTACTTTTTGAAAGTGGATACAAATATTTTCAGTTAGTGACATCATTAAATTGCGACATGTTTAGACATTGTTTTTAGTTAGAATCGTAATACCATTTTGAATTTCTTGAATCACTTGTTTTTACAAGCTTTTATTTTGCAATGTTTCTTTGTTCGGGTCAAATCTTGCAAGCTGTAGTAGAACCATTTCCTATTATCCTATTTCGTCTTCTTCCTAGCCTTTTCCCAACTATCTTGGGGTCGGCTTCCAGTCTATTCGGATGCAGCTGAATACCAGTATTTTACATGGAGCGACTGCCTATCTGAGCTCCACAACCCAGTAACTGGGTAATACGATACCCCTTGGTAAAACTGGTTGTCAGACTTTCGGGCTTCTGACGACCCGCAACGACTGTCAAAAGATCCACGATTGACAGCCGGGACCAACGCCTATTTTTTTTTGGAACGAAGTTCCTTATCGCGCGTTGTGAAGGCTAGACGGCAAAAATTCTTACGAAAAGTTGTCACGACACTAATGAGGCTGTCCATCCAAAAAGATTGTGTTAGAAAAACAATCTAATAAAAACTTCTTGTATTTTTGGTGGGTAGGTACAAAATTTGAAAAAATTCTAACGAAAAAGTTGTCACGACACTTTTTGCTATAGTAAAAAAAATAAAATTTTATTACAATTACTTTTGTTATAGTTGTTGTTATTGCTAAAGAGTTGAGCTGAGCTGAGCTGAGCTGAGCCGAGCCGAGCTTAGCTGAGCTGAGCTGAGCTGAGCTGAGCCGAGCTGAGCTGAGCTGAGCTGAGCTGAGCTGATACGTGCGTGCGTGTGTGCGTAGTTAATAATAAAAAAAATATTATAAATTAAAAAAAATAAAATTATATTACAATTCCTTCACTAATTAATCGAAAGGAACTTCGTTCCATCCGGGTGTCCCTTGACACCTCTCAAATTTTTTTTTTGGGGGGGGTTGGGAAATCATTCAATGACTTCTCCCGCTCTGGGTGGAGCGGGAGGGCGTGTCAGACTCTTACTGACTAAAACCCACCCCTGTTCCTTCCCTGCCTGAGTGCCCAGGGGTCCGGTAACACATTTTCAGAATTTATCCGCTACCCCTAGGCATGCAGGCACCGGCCACGATGGGCCTCGTCAGTGGTGACTGACAATCATCTCTTTGAGGCGCACGTGGAACACTATGTGCCGTCGACTCACGGGCGGGAGCAACGGCTGAACGTGCTTTCCGAGGCACGGACGAGTCTCTGTATGTAAAGGTGGTCACCCATCCATGGACCAACCCCGGCAAACGGAGTTGAATTTTTATAAGTTAGTAGTTGAGTTCCGATGGCAATATATTTTTCTCCAGATAGAGGTTTTTATTCAACGGTCAACAAGCCCCCCTAGCCATATTACATTTCTATTATCGTTTACGCTAACGCTTAGAACAAAATGTATGGCAATGACATTACCTGCATGCGTAGATAAGTGTCACGTGACTTATCGCAAGTAATGTCATTGCCATACATTTTGTTCTAAGCGTTAGCGTAAACGATAATAGAAATGTAATATGGCTAGGGGGGCAGCACAGACACGATTTGTGTATGAATTTAAAAGCTTGTTTATAAAATGTTTTTTTACTAATAAATTATCTAAAACTGCTTTAATTTTTCTCGTTTCTCAGTAGAATCCTCGCTCGACTACTTTTATTATTAGATCATTTGTACCCACTTATTAATACAAATGGTCAATATAAATTTATTTAGGTACTAAAGTAACGATCTGCTAATAATATTAACGGCTGACAGGCTGTAGGAATGTACTCTAGATAGTCGTCGACCTCAACACGGAGCGAGGACACCCAGCGTTGACGACCACACTCTTACTGGGGTAATGATTAATTAAATAATAGTTAAATGATTTGGTTTTATAAGGATCTGAATTAAAATGAAAATGAGGAAAGTAGGAGGAATTAAAAAAATACCGGCCAAGTGCATGTCGCACTTTGCACATTTAGGGCCGATTTCACCATTCGCTCTTTAAACTAAGTTTTACTGAACTAAGCTTAGCGTAAAAAATAAAATCCATAAAAAAGATTAAAGTGAGTTAACCTTAAAAGATACACATAATTATGCTGTCGCGGACTTTTTTTTTACAACTTTTAAAAGAGAACAATTCCGTCATACATAATTTTTGCGTAACTTTAACCGTTTACACAGCGCACGCAACTGAAGCTCTCAAAAGGATTTTTTTTGCCCATTTTTGCTACATTTCTCATTGATGCTTCGCTCCTGTTGGTCGCAGCGTGATGGTATATAGCCTATAGCCTTCCTCGATAAATGGACTATTCAACACAAAAATAATTTTTCAATTCGATCCAGTAGTTCCTGAGATTAGCCCGTTCAACCAAACAAACAATCCAACTCTTCAGCTTTATGACAGCGGCTAAACGCTGGGGAGCTTAAACGTCGAAAACTAGGCGTTTAGAATTGGTGATATTGGCCCTCAGGGTTTTGAACCAAATGTATTTTTGACTATTTGTATGGCTTTGGGTCAACAAGATGCTTATACTGTGAAAATTTGAAGACTGTAGCTCCAACCGTTTGGCTTTAAAACCTGTGTGACAGACGACGGACAGACAGATGGACACGTGAGTGACAGCAATAGGGCTCTGTTTGGACCCTTCGGCTATGGAACCCTAAAAAGGTACTGAAAAAGTCCGGAGGCTAAAACATGGGACGTTTAAAGAATAAGAATAAATTTATTAAAATAAAATAAAGGTTAAAGAGTGTGTGTTATACCAGCGAGACGATCTCCGGCCACCGTAGACCCGGGCCTGCGGACGGCGAGTAATGGGTAGCTCGCCGTCCGATCAGCACCAGGCCCGTGAGTCGACGGCGCGTAGTGTTCCACGCGCGCCTCAAAGAGAATTTGTCAGCCACCTGACGGGGCCCGTCATGGCCGATGCCTGCCCAGGGGTCGTGGATAAATTCGAAAAAAAGTTACCGCGCCCCCGGACACTCAGGGCAGGGAAGGAATATTTATTGGTGGGTTTTAGTCAGTAAGAGTGATACGCCCTACCGCTCAGGAGAAGTCATTGGATGATTGCCCAAGCCCTCAAAAAAAAAAAGGGGTTGAGTCTGCTGTTTATGCCTGAGTCAGTCGGAGTCTAGCTTTAGTCCGCGCTTAGGCATTTTCCTAAATAAGGCAAAAGTAAGCACTTAATACTTAGCGTAAAGTTAAGTAAGCAAATTACTATAACCTAGTACGTAATAGTAGTACCTACTAGTGGCAATTTTCTAAGTAAGCCTAATTAGATCCTGCTTGAAGGAACTGCACGCATCCTTTACTACCACACCAGATGTTGGGTAAACACGATATTTAGAAGAAAAAAAAGCTGCTACCTGTTTCTTTGGATGTACAGGTAAAAAGGAATCTTAGAACGTCATAATATATTTTAATAGAAGAAAAATAATAAAAACATGATTCAAACCTGACCTTTTGGGTTAACCGCAATATAATTGCCAAGTAGTTTTTTTTCTACTAAAGAAATAATATATTATTATTCCTTCGTGACTATTCTGACCTTGTCCCCGTCGCATATGTAGCGTGCAAGTTTTGTACACAATAATAAATAGAATAAATCAAAGTTCGCTTTCCGGGTCTGTCTGTTTGTCCGCTATCTCCTCCTAAACCACGCAAGGGGTTTTAGTGTGGTTGTCACTAATAGAAATAGCGATCAATGAGGAAGGTTTGTGGGTACAATTTGTACCCGTGTGAAGCTGGCACGGGTCGCTAGTGTTTTATAAAATTGTAAGACGGCATTGAATTGACACCTCTCCTTTTTTGCCCTCGAGAATAGTTCGCTAGACACATTGACATAGCTATTGTCAGTATTAGCATTTTAGAATGTAATAAATACTGGCTGTATTCAGTTCCGTATAAATTGAAGTATGAGCATTTCTCGGTAAGTCATGATTAAACAATGAAATGTTAATTTACTCCCACGTATGGTATGGTCAATTCTTTAATTGCTATTTGAAGAAATAACAAAGTTTTAATTATCTTAACATATCAATTCTTTCAGTTACGTTTCAACTGGCAGTTATTGCACTACGTTTTCAACAGATCTTTTTGCCACAAAACAGCTTTTTTTTTCTTGCAAAATTCAGTCTTTTTGCTTTATTATCGGCTTTGTATCATTAAGAGTACCGCAAGTACGAAAAACGATTAATCCCCGCAGACATTAAACCGTACTGAGCATTAAATTTCTACTGAGCAATAAAAAAACTTGAACTGTCAATTTGGATCGTGATGCAACGGATGGTATCACTGCTGCTTCAGCAACATTTGCCATCCCTTTTCTTCCTCCATGAATTCAACTATGACTATCTCGTTCTCTCAACGAAGCGTCACATGCCCTTTGATTGGACCATCAACCTGTTTGAATAGGTGTTCCATCGAGAGATGGAATCGACACACGAGTATCCTGTGGACATTTTTTCTAGCCCATTAAATAAAAATGCCCGACGCAATAGAAAAATAAGGACCATAAAACGACACGGTCTTTTGAACATATCTTGTTGGAAAGCTTTGTTAGAATCTTTGTGTGGGAATCCAGTGATCATAATGACATTTTTGTGACTTAATTAATGCCTTGAGCTCATAGTGTGTTGCGCCCCTTTGTTCCCATCCAAAGGCAGCTGTTATTCAACTTTCAAAGGCATGCAATGTCCATTGCAGTGTAGTTTATTACCTACACATGTGATTAATTAGGTTTTATGATTAGTCATGAATGTAATTCTTGTCTTGATCACTATTCTTGGAAATAATTGGTAGGTATATGTTATAATAAGGACGTGTCATCTGCGTTTTTCCTTTGCTATGAGCCCATAAAAGCTTTGATAAAAGAATGTGGAAAGAGCTAAGGAGTGGACTTCCCTGCCGGAGTCTGTGTTTTCTGATAGCTACAACCTGGGGGTCTTTAAGACAAGAGTGAATAGGTTACTTTTAGGCAAGCATACTCCATTGTCGGCCACATCATCGCTTAAGGCTCAATTACACCTTCCGATTTCAAGGGACCCAATTTAGGAAACAGGAAGGTGTAATAGCAGTTAGTGTCCGATTTAGTTTGATTGAGAGGTCCCGATTTGACTTCCTAAATTTTGTACTTTTTAGGATAGTGTAATCGCATCACCACGATTTAGAGCTAAGTGTTGCCAAATCACTCAGATTTTTTTTGGTCCACTCCTAGTAGAATCAGTTTTAAGAGACTTTATAGTGACTTTTGATATTCAGTCTAGGGACTCGAATTTGTAAGAGTTGGCAACACTGCCGACTTAGGAGCCCGATTTAGGAGTTCAATTTAGGATAGTGTAGTCGCTCGCTTCCTACTTCCTAGTTAGTTTGTTCCTAAATTGGGTCCCTTGAAATCGGAAGGTGTAATTGAGCCTTTACCATCAGTTGAGATAGTGGCGAGCACCTGACTTAAAAACAAAATGTACGTCACTAATTTTAAAATGGCTTCATAATCAGATTACATGGTATTCGACATGTACCGTTTGTTAAATAAAGCGCACCGAAGATACACCTGTTCCATTTCTCAATTCGGTCTCAAAGAATGTAATTAGTCGTTGCCCAACTGTTCCGCTCGATCAATCTTTGTTTTGGGATTCCAATCTTTTTAACATTGAACGTCTTTATTACGTGTCATTAGAGTTTAAAAAACAACGGGAATCTTTCAATTAACGCTGACGAAAAGTGACTTTTGCGGCTCATCGGGCAGGAACGGTCGCTAGGTCCCGAGACACGGCACTGGTCACCGTCTACAGAATTAAGAAACTTCACCAGATAAATTTATCTGATAAATTTTATTACGTATAAAAATTTATCTTCTGCGTTAGCTATACGTTGCGTTTACTAGTCGTGTTTAGCAATGTAACACTGATACATATCAGTTAAAAATATAAAAACTTGCGTTGATTAACAGCATAACCCACTTCATGAGTCAATGATTTCGTAAATTTTAAACTTTAAGATGATTCATGTAACCATGTCACATCCGCAAACCATTTAGTCATGTTTTTTTTGGAATTATGTCTGGAGGCTGTATTTACTCAATACTGATGATGCCTCTGAACTTTAAAACCCACTGTATTTTTTGTACCGTGAGACTCAGTGAGACGAAATCGAATTTCCTCCGGCTCGTCTAACCGCACAGGGTCTATCCTGCGGCTTCTTTGAATGTGCCCGAGCACCGTGTCGTTACCTCCCCCCACGCCCCTCCTTTACCTCACCTCACAAACCTGACCGCCGAATCCTCGGAACCACGGTCAATCGTCTTTTGTTTGTTAAACGCGATACAAAACCAACACGTACACGAAATAAGGCACCATCGTATTTACTCTTTTTATGTTCTCTCAACCAGTGCAGCCTCTTGGCCGCAGTTACGGTGGCCAACCGTACTCTAAAATAGAGTATTGTATTCTATTTAATGTAGGTGTTATACTCTATAATACTAATAGAGTTCGAGTGCTAGAGTGGAGAGTATTTTAGCATTAAAATAATCTTATAACTAATACCAGTCATTACCCATTGTCACTCATAACCCAAAAATGTAACGTTTACTGATTGAAATTAATAAAAAATAAGCTAAAATAATAGATAAAGAATGTTTGGAGTCAATTGTTATGTGCCACAGAAGGCACAAAATGTCTTAAAAAAAGTACATACTTTTTTTTAATTTTTGAAAATTAAAAAAAATAATGTACTTTTAAGGTGGTACTCTTTATTTACCCTGTCTGAAATCAGTTATACTCTATTTCATTTAAAAAAGTAGGCAACCCTAGCCGCAGTACAAATAAAAGGTGCTCCAGATCGATATTTATGTATGAGAGCACCGATTACTACCTCTATGTTGCAATTGTGACTTGCAACTTGGAAAGTGTGATGTAAGCGTTTTATATCTAAAACATGACGAATAGATTATAATGGCTTATTATGTTTAGGCCTAAATGGGATCTTATTTTATCAATGTTTACTGTCAATGGTGTAGTAAGAAGTTTATATCGCAGTTTATTTCTTTGTAAAATGGCCGGCGAGAAACTTAAACGACTGGCTTTAGCAATAGCACCACAAACTGATCTTTTTTGTGAAATAAAACATTTACCGGTAGACATTAACGGGTTTGGTCGACAGGCGTTATAGCGAATAATCGATCCAAAATGAAATAACTGAGCAATTTAATGCACTTAACAATACTTATCTAATTTTGGGGTCTCGATCCAATTGTTCATTGCCGCAATGAGAGCTCATTAGAAATTGGGCTTTTTTAAACTGGTTCTAAGATCGATAAGCCCCAAAATGACTTTGTCAGATGGTTATTTATTTAGCTCTCCAGCGTGTTCAAAATTTTAATTTTAATTTATTTATTCAAAATCACGTAAATACCACCTTATCAGCTATAACGCCAAAGCAATGTTACTACTACAAAAATACAATTTAAAATACCAATGAAAAAACAATTAAATTACAATTAAAATACCAATCGAAAACACAATCAAAAATACAATTCATAATACAATTAAAAAATATTTTTTTGAAGGTGGGAAATCATCAGATGACTCTCCCGCTCGGGGTGGAGCTCCCGCTCCCGAGAAACCCACCAAAACCTGTCCTGGAACGAAAAAGGGAAATGAAGGATCATTTGCCTTTTCGTTCCAGGACCGCGGTGACTCTTTCAAACACTCCCGCGACCCTGATGTTCAAAATTATACTTTTTTTTGTGGGAAAGAACAGGGGTGGGTGGGAAAGCATCCTATGACTTCTCCCGCTCTGGGTGGAGCGGGAGGGCGTGTCAGACTTACTGACTAAAACCCACCCCTGTTCCTTCCCTGCCCTCCCCCCAGGGGCGCGGTATCTCTGTTTCGAATTTATCCACGACACTTTTTTTTTTGTGTGGGGTGGGAAATCATCCAATGACTGGAATTATATTTTAGTCAGATTTCAAAGTGATTAATTTTACAAATACGTAGAGAACGAACTGATATGTCACACACACCCGCCTCCCTCTCAAAATTCAGTTAAGCTTGTGACCTATCTAGGATGACTTCATAAGTTCTTTGACTGATTACGAAAAGTGAGTAATCTTTAAATATCTGTTCAATTCTATAGTTTGAAACTATAGAATTTGCAATCTGATGTAAAATCTGTTGTAACGTTAGCTAACTGTTCTCTAATAAAAAGATAGAATTACTCCACTTTAGATGCTTCAGCTGATTTTTTTAATTCTTCTTTTTGTCTCAAGTTCATTCGCCGAGCTTTACTTATTGGTGGTACAAAAACTAAAACGAACGGCTACTTAAGCAAAAACCCCGGATTCCACACTCCTCATGTTACGAGTATCTTACTTGTTTTAGACTTTAGAGCTTCCATAAATTTTGGCGTGCCCAAAATAGCACTTAATAAGCTGGGATCGGTAACGAGTTGCAGAGACATGCAGGAAACATGACGTCACTTTAAATGTTTTACCTGTTTCCATGCACAAGCCTTATGAATGTGTTATTTCATACTTAAACATAATTACTTAGATCCCTATCATTATTGTGCACGGCGGGATGGCTCCCGGCAAGGGAACTAATCTCGTCTGTACTTTTGGTCGCATGAAAAAACTTGGGTCTTTCTAATCGTGGGAAGTTCCGATGACTTTGTTTTTGATTAGCTCCTTTATGTTTGGAATGACTCTATTTTGAAGAAAGTGTAAACGTGTTTTATTCTTCTGCTACTGTTTGATCTTCGTTTCATGCAATTTGTTTACCATTAAGTTTCTCAATTGTGGATGCTTTAGCTTTAAAGAAATCGTGACCGTTTACTGGGGTTTCTTTTTTGTCCTCTTAGCCAATATTGCCGAGAAAAATGTCTGAAGCATTAATCTTTTTTCCATAATATTCAAGTGTGCTGTTTCATCTTTGATGGACTACAGTTTCCCTCTTCAATTTACTAATGGAACATCCAAGGTAGTTTTGACGTTACGTGATCAAGTTACTCAATATCTCTATTGATATTTCTTTTAAGTATATTAAACTCGATATACATGTACTTTTTCTTTACCTTCCGTCATACCAGGTACACATAAACCAACAGACACTTGATACATGCGTCATATCTCCGGATGTGGTACTCTTACATCTGTAGAACCAGTTTGAGACAACATACTTTTTGTCTGACTATCTCGTCCATTTGTTTGTCGACTCTTGGCCATTAGCCGACTGTTTGATGTTAGATGTGATAGAGGAATGGGTGCGGCTTTATACTCATATGGCCTTGCGATTTCGGGGAAGGTATGAGGTAAAAAATTGGATTCGCTACATTAGTGTAGCTTCTAATCAGTTGTTTGGTATTTCGTTTTGGGATTCAGATAGTGAATGGGATATTTTTTGTTGGAAATAGTCTTTTAGTTCTTTAATGTTCTTCAAATGCCTAAGTTGATTTCGTCTGCTGTAAGTTTTTCTGGTGAAGTTTATAATAATAATAATAATGAAAATAGAACTTAAAGAAGAAGTGACTAGAGCAGAACTTAAAAAAGAAGTGACTAGAAATTGGAGGCAAGAAAAAGTATATGTCGTGCCCATACTTGTCTCCACTACAGGGGTTATACCCAACCATCTCCATCATAGCCTCAAATTAATAGAACTAAAAGATTCAATTTACCTAACACTCCAAAAAGCTGCAATTTTGAATACTTGTAGAATAGTTAGAAAGTTCATGCAGATAGAGGAAAATGAAATTTGTCCTCAGAACATACACTCTACAGCTTAGTGTACTCACCACACGCTATATTGACTTCGCATGGCCCGTTAATGTAGCTTAAAACTGGCCAAAGTGCTAAGAAACAGTCCATGTTTTTCCCAAATAATTTATTCAATTAACGACAACATTGGCCCAATGGTTAGTAAAAAACTTATCATCTAAGTGTTAGTAAACTTAAAATTATTATTGTTTATGGGTAAAAATAGTGTTAAAATGAAATCAATCAAACTGTAAACCGTCAACTCCCTTTCCTTGCGAAACCCGATACTACAAGACAACTTTATTTCACAATCCAACGCAAAGCTGATTAAGTAGACCGCATCAGTACTAAACATCTCTGCATCGTATTCACTACGATGAGAACAGAACGATACTATAAAGTTAAATTGCATTTAAAGCATGGTTCACATGTTCCATATTCCCGTTCTCCCACGTTGGCTCCCATTAAGTACTGCATGCGATCATCAATCTAAGGCCGGAACAATAGGCTTAGGAAGACTCTAGCGTCGCGAATTTTTCGAACCGAATCGTAGACACGTGTGAAATGACGCTTAGAGTCGCTGATGTGTGTATAACTTTCGATTTTTGTATTGTGAAAGCTTCGAAGTATTGGGAATAGGTGTTTTGTTTGAATAACGAGCCGTATTTGACTGTTTTAGCTATTGTTCTGTGTTGATTGTGTGTTATTAGACTTATTAGATACGTCAATTTGCTGTCACGGTTTAGCGGCAGTGAACGAGGTAGCCTTTTTAGTAACTTTTGTTTTGGTATTTTTAATTATTTTGTCTAGACTTCCAAAGGTCTAAATGAAGAACTCGTTTTACTAGAAAAAATAGATAAATAATAATTATCTATCTACTTTTTTCTAGTAAAACGAGTTTGGCAACAGCTTTTCATGGTTCTTGTAATCAAGTAGGTGCCAAGATTTTGTTTTTACTCCTCTTTTTGTACAATCTGCAGATTGCAAGTCTCTAAACGTATGTAAAATTAAATCTGACAGAGGTTGTATGGAAACCTGTTGGCTGATCTCACTGGCCAAAAATAACTTGCTGCAGGTCATTTAGAAGCCGAAGCTAACTTTTTTAAATCCCAGTTTTGTGCGTGTCAGTCTGCTGCTTATAAGGTTATACTAGGGCAGGACATTAACGATTATACCGTTTTTGTATATTCATTGAAGGTTTATCCTAAAAACGTTAGCTGTAGTAAACGCCTAAACGGTGCCCATTAAATACCCATGAATGGTAGGTAGTTGGTTTTTGCATGAATGAAATTAGCATAGAGCGATGCCCCAGAATACAAGTGCTTACGCTAATAAGATGTTTCGTACCAACATTTAAATAGATTGCCTTTGTTTTTCTCCCACGAATAGCAATAACGGAACGCTGCTAAATGGTAGTTAGGTACGTCACTACTTCTCCCTACGTGCGAAAATCCGATGTGTTATTTGTTCGTGAGAGTAAATTGAAATTATGCGATTTATGCCAGTCTGACAGCTCAATGAGCCATAGTTTATGCGAAACAATGTCATTGGCAGAAGCTGTACTTGATTGGTTTATCGACAGTTTTTGTTTGCTCATGCCGTAACAGTGGTTATTTCTTTCATGTAGTTATGTTTATGTGGAGATAAATTTGAGTTTCTGATTAATGCTAAATGTTTTACGATGGGACTGGATAGAACCAGCTTAAAACTAGTTTCTTAGGATGCCTTATTTGGTAAAACATTAAATTGCTCTTAAGAATATAACTAAACTTTTATTTAATTTAACTAGTTGATAAAAACAGAAAATAATTTAAAGTCGTAGTTTTTTCATTCACTAAATATGCGCATGACATTTCGTCTGATTTTTATTATTCGTGACACCTTTTATTCGTACTAGAGTTCACGGAAATCATCAGCCATTTTGTTAAGTAAATTAATCACCGAAAAGATCTTTTAAAAGTTAAGCTTCGAGCTTTCTTATTCATAAACAATAAAATGGAGAATAATTATGTATTGTAGTGTGAAAGTAAGTAGGTTTTGAAGCAAAATGGCGATGTCAAAACCGACTAAAATAATAATATTTAAACTGATTTCATATCTCGTTTAATAAAGTTCGTCGTAAAAAGGTTGCGTAAAGTGTTTCTTCGACCTTTTTATTTCATATTCAATATACTCGTACATTCTTTGTGTCTTTCACTTTTCATAATTCAAGTGGCATTTACTTGGTTGAGTAATTCGGTTGGCTTTTTTATTAACTGTTATTAGTACGTCTATGGGGTAGCTCCGGGATTGGTCCATGGATGGGTGACCATATTTACATACCGAGACTACTCCTTGCCTCGGAAAGCACGTTAAGCCCGTCCCGGCTGTCAATCGCGAATCTTTTACAGTCGTTACGGGTCGTCAGGAGCCCCAAAGTCTGACAACCAGTCTTACCAAGGAGTATCGTATTACTCAGGTACAGGGTTGTGGAGGTCAGAAAGGCAGTCGCTCCATGTAAAATACTGGTATTCAGCTGCATCCGGTTAGACTGGAAGCCGACCCCAAAATTATTGGGAAAAGGCTAGGTAGATGTATGTAGTAGGTACGTCTATGCACTGTGAAGTTGACAACACATTTTCCGTATACAGGGTATAACGGAAATTCCTAGTCATATTTTAAATACCATTTCTGCCTATAGAAATTAACAGCTTTCCTCAAGAAAGTAATACATTTTTCAGAAAAAACTTGACCTTCCGTATTAATTTTCATCAGCTGACCGTATCTTTGTACTACTGTACAAAGATATCGTCAGCTCTCAAAAAATGGTTTTGATTATAGTTTCCTTGAAAAAAGATTGTCCATTTACATGGCCAGAAACAGATAAAATATGACCACCCATTTTCGTTACACCCTGCGGAACCCATAAACTTAATTGCAAGTTGCAATTGTTACAATATTATCAAAGAACGTCAACTAGTTTTTACCCGACTGTCCCAGAAGGAGGTAATGTTTTCCGAGAGTATATATGTATATAAGTGTGTGTATGTATTTGAGTGTGTCTATTTCCTTGGCACGCTCTGCAGCTAAACAGCTGGGTGGATTTTAACAAATGAGGTATTATTAGATTGGTCTTGACCGCCGAAGGGACATAGGCTATATGAATTTGAAAAAATAAACAAAATGGCGGCCGCCATTAGACAAGAGTGGTCGTTTTTTTTTTTTGTGAAATGATAATGTGGGGTATCAAAATAACGGCCTTGTGAAGGCGATTTCAAAAATATAACTCACTAAAATGTAGAAAATAAAAACATTGAAAATTTTCCAAAAAACCTGACCGCTTTTTCAACTAAAAAGTTCCAAACAAGTTACTTTTTAAGCAGTCTGTCGGAACGTCATTGGACAATAAATGAAGCAGGATCGTTAAAATGTGTGAGTGACCTTGACGAACGTAACGATGACGTATCGGCTTCTCATTTTGTCTATGTGAGCTTATTCCGCGTGTACAGATACAAGCCGGCTTCTCATTCTAGTACTTCAGATTGCTGGATTTTGACACTCCGTCTATATCTGGTCGTCCCTTCATAGTCTAAGTTGGTGGCATTAAATCTGCAACTGAACTGAAACAAATGCTTCGGTTTTTTTTTCTGATTTATCTCTTAAAATGCTAAACTACTACCGATTTTAATAGCGTACGTATAATACCTGTGATAATACCAAGAACTCCGTAATCCATAGCAGTAAGCATCGAAAATAAGAAGTGACATTTATCCCTTACTTATAAGAGTCAAATTACTCGTTTTCCCTCCGACTCACAGATTGCTCTCCTATAAACTGATAGGCTATCATTTTCCTTCATTACGAGACCTATAGGAAAACATCGTGGTATTAAAAAACCGTAACAAAGTACACATCGCCAAACAGTTTAGTATGCAGGCCAGAAATACAAAGTACCTACAAGTAGTCGTTTTTTTCCAAGGTGGGAAAACATCAGATGACTTCTCCCGCTCTGGGTGGAGCTAGGGCGTGTAGACTCTTACTGATTAAAACCCACCAAGTGTTCCATCAGTTGCCCTTGCATTCAAGGACCGCGTTCCACGTGACTCTTTCGAAAACCCCGCGACACAAGTTGGATTGCCTGTCTGTATGGACCCATCTCTTTGGTCGACTTTACTCACATTAAGTTCATAGCCGACTGTACTTAATAAAGATATTATTAAACATAAATTACGTTCAATGCTACGTTCAGGTAATTAATGGTTTGGTCAGAACTCATGAGTTTCGATCGTTCAATCAACGTTACGTTTTGATTTTCGATCAGTCGTTTCGTAAGATCCCGATCGGTGGCCGCTGGGTTTATCTCGTACGAACATTATTATATTTCCTTCTACGGATTTTGGTTTTATTCTTTTGGTTTCCTGACTTTCTGTAAGGATTGTGTTCGAAAGGGAAACCGGTTCAATCGGTTTTCGATAGTGTGTTGGTTAATGTACTTTTTTACAATATTTTGGTCGAATTATGATGATGGGTTACGTTCCGGTCAGGCTTATCTTTCACTGTTCAAATCATCTCTATTTATATGAAGAACGTTAACGGGTTTCGGGATGGTCTGAACACCAGATAGAAATAATGAAGAAGGAAGGCTTTCTTTTTACCTAACTGCCACAGAAGGAGGGTAATGTTTTTCAAGAGTTTCTTTGTATGTATGGATGTATGTCTATTTCTTTGGCACGCGCTGTAGCCTAAACGGCTGTTTGGATTTTAACAAATCAGGTTTCATTAGAATAGAATACTCTTTATTATGTACACCATATAAGTTACATTAAAAATATGAAGAAAACATTACATAGGGTGACACAATGGGCGGCATTAGATTGGTCTTCACAGCCGAAGTGGCTTAGGCTAATATGAATTTGAAAAATGAATATACCTAATGGCGGGCGTCAAAAGGACATGTGATATTATTATTGTCCATTTTTGTGACATCGTTCTGTGGGGTATCAAAATAAAGAGCAGGAGGAGGCGATTCCAAAAATATAAAGTTAAGAAATAAAAAAGAACTGACCAAGTGCGAGTCTTACTCGCCGTGCCATAAACTAAAAAAAAAAACTTTTGGGTTGTATCTCATGATCCGTAATTATATGACAGTTATAATTTTCTTCTAATCTCTCTCTTCTAATATAAAGATAGTTAAAATTTTCTTGCTGTTGCCGCTATAACAACAAATAATAAAAATAAAAACACATTATGTGAAAATTTCAACTGTGTAGGACGGATACGGAATCCTAAAAAAATATGCTTGTTGGTGGCATCAAATCTGTAATTAAATTAAAATAAATTACACCAACTGCATCAGACTGCTTGAAAAGTGACTTGTTTTGAACTTTTTAGTTGATTGTTGCAGTCTGCTTTTATTCACAAAAATCGCAGTTGTTCAATCTTTATTAGTCAGGATCTATACCGTATGGATTAATTAACTACCAAATTGATTCCAACACAAACACACATGATATCGCAGAGGGCGTTAAGGTCAGTGCTGTCGAAGTTTAATTAATAACTTATTCGCGTGCTCGTCAAATAATAATGTTAATTAACTTAAGAATAAAACATATAATCACGAACTAATGAAGGCGGTGATTCAACTGTGAAGCATTTTATATTAATTACGTAATTATTTAGACACTTGAGTTTGGAAACACACATATAAATCACAAGAAATAATCGAAGTTAGTAGCAAAATGATCGTCCAGATTTAAAAGCAGTCAACACTCAATAGTTATGGATGGAGTCATATTCTAATTTTACTAACCGATACGAATAAGTTAATAGTACCTACAATAAAACTTTTTTACAAAAAAGTAGAACCGACTTCCAAAAAAAGTGCAAAATAAATTTAATTTCGGAAGTGGGTGTTTCTGGTTTTGTTTCTTCGTTTTTTTTGACACCGACTTCCGAAATTAAAGTTATTTTGCACTTTTTTTGGAAGTCGGTTCTATTTTTCTGTAAAAAATATTTTTATTTTTCACTTTTTAGTGGTGGTGCCCCATTAAATTGTGTTAACACTACATAGACATACGATCGCAGCAATCGCAGTTGTATTGCTGTAATTTTTTGAAGAGTTCCCTTGTCTGTCTCCGAAACTCATCATCAGATCTATATGAAATTTTAATGGGACCATTTCGGAATAAAACCCTTTCAAACAGAAAAAGAATTTTGCAAATACATAACGGAATTATGCCCGAACATTTATAAAAAAAAAAATACAAACTTCCGAATTGATAACCTCCTCCTTTTTGAAGTAGTTAAATTCATACCTACACATAATTACGTGTCTGCCCCCTTAGCCAAAAAACTTTTATAATAGCGCTAACGCTAACGCTTCGTGCAAAATGTATGGCAAAGACATTACCTGCGGAGAGAACTGTCACGTGACTCACGCCCAGTAATGTCGTTGCCATACATTGTGCACGAAGCATTAGCGTTAACGTTAACAGAAAACTATTTTGTCTAACTCCTCTGTGCTGTTTACCGTTAAAGACTTCTTCTATCTGGAGCTTATCCTGATTGTCGATTCAGGTCATGCTTGCCATAAAAATGCATTGTCTTCGGAACAGAAATGAAAAAATTCAACTCCGTAGGATAAGAAGAAGAGTCTGCCCAGGGCTCGTGGATAAATTCGAAACAGAGTTACCGCGCCCTTGGGCACTAACGGCAGGAAAGGAACAGGTGTGGGTTTTAGTCAGTAAGAGTCTCACGCCCTCCCGCTCCACCCAGAGTGGGTGAAGTCATAGGACGATTTCACACCCCAAAAAAAGAGGAAGTGATTCTAATTAATCTTGCAAGTTTTGACCCGAACAAACAAACATTGCAAGTGTAATAAAAGCTTTAAAAAAAACCGCATAGCTGCAGGCAAATCATTTCATTTTCTCCCGTTCTTGCATACCCCGGCAAAATAAGGTGAAAAAAGCAAAACCAAACCAGTCACTCAGTCAAGATAACGCACGCCACTATTGCTCTATTCTCTTGCCAATAGATGGGGTGACGCCACCAATCTGATTCCCTCACGGCATCCGACTTTATCGCTTCCGCCTCCACCGGCGCGGGCGCCGAGAACACTAGTAATAGCTGGCCTTATCTGAGACAAAAGGACCGACGCCACTATACCATGTTTTGGTACGGTAACCCTATTTATAGGATGTTGCTTTTGAATGGTCCTTAGTTCTGATAATAATATGACCGTATTTATTTAACACCTGTCCGTTTGATCGTCTTTATGAGCTATCTCTTGTGTGGTTTGGGTTTGGGCCATAGTATTGTTTTGACCAGTCAAGTTCCTGTGTCAATAGAAAATCTGTTTTCTTTGTTAATTAATTTTTATTTTATTTTCTTTCAGGTAAGTTTTCACTCATCTAAGTCTCAGACATCATTATCACTTATTGAAAGCCGTTTCGTAGATATTGGTAAGCTATCTTATTTACTAACTTGCTTCATTATTAATCTTCTTAGACCTGTATTTTCCCAGCATATCAGTGCACCGGCGTTTGCAAAGGAAACTGGTCCTCCGCCTCTTAGGACCATTATTGATGATTTAGAGATAGTTGCTTGGTTTTGTTGCTTTACGTAAAATCGAGAAACTGAAACCTTCGCCTTATCCTTTTTTGCACACAAAATTTAAAACAAACCGGTATTGTTAAAATAGAACAGCTAATGTGCAAAGGCGAGCTTAACCCGAAAATGGATTCTCTAACAGCTAACCTCAGTGATATACCTACTCTGCATCTAATGCAGCAGTTTTCCGCCAGAAACTTTCAAATAACGCAATTCTCGTCAGTCATCGAACTACTATTGCCTGCCTCCACAGAATGAGAATACCGCGGGAACAAAAGCTCGACTTAGCCTCACACTACACCTCACTTATGAATAATTCCGAATTCAAGTCGATAAAATGTTCCTAAATCCCTTATTCGTGACATCTTTACCGCTTATCCATAGTCATGTGATTCCCAGGCCGTTACACCCGGGTTATATTCACAGCTATTACTCCATTATCAGCTATTATGCAAGCAGAAACCAAGTCAGTCACATCATCGAAGTTTGAACAATGTCAAGTGTTCGCTCACAAGCATATTCCCGTTGCTTTCTTTGTCATAACGTTCAACGATTCACCTCTTTCGTCTAATGTTTTTATGCAACGCGATTTGTGCATAAGCTTTGTACATTATCGGTACTTATGTATTCGTAACGTGATTTTTAAATCGTTTCAGATTATATGACATTAGAATTGCTGATCGTGCGCTTTGATATTGTAGTGCTTTTAAGTTTTACCATTTATGTATAAATTCTTTCGTTGTTTTTTTGTGGAAGCCATAGACGTGTCGTTGAATAACAAAAAATATATTTAGAATAATTTCCTTATAGAAAAACGTCGATTAAGTTAATAACTTTAGCGGCTGTTTAAATATGTATGATGATCCTTCTTCATTTTAATTAGTTATACTAATTTTAATAATGTTTCAACTAAATCTTTTGAGTTCGTGAACAACGATTGCCAAAAAAGCCTTCACTGCATCATATCGCATTCCAGCACTTTCTCTCAATGCTAACAAAACATATACAAAATGACCTACACAATATAGCATCGCACATTTGTCACACAACATAATCTCGTGCATCTGGCAGTCGGTGCACGCGCACGTTGACATGCATGCCACGCACGCATCGGATAGCATCGCGAACATTGGTCCCTCGTGTTTACAAGGATTAGCTTTATCAATTTATGTATACCATTTATTGGATTTACGAGTAGTTTTGCAGATTTTTTGACTGTTTTGTAAATCAGCATTAACTTTATAAGTGCTAATAAATTCTCTTATAGAATCATCCTTCTCCTCCTCATCTCTAGCCTCACCTCAATTTATTTTGGGTCGGCGCAGTGTGACTTCTATTATACCTACTTTCAAGCCTTCTAGCATTTTACAATCAATCTATCCATCGCTTCTTTGGTCTCCCTCTATGTAACCTCTTCTCTTGTGAGGCAATTAAGCTTCTTTTTCCCCCTTTTAGTGATCTTGGGAAATTCTAGGCTGTGTTAGCGAGTCGATAGCATCGCTAGACACTTTCTCTTTAATTATTTAATAATCTTGATTAAAAGCTGATCCAATTTAACTTTTCAAATCAATTTCTATGTCCAAGTATAGATTAACTTGATAACTTTGTCAAATTCACGTCATTCAAATGTCAAACTTAATTCTTAGTTAATAACGCAAATGAAACTAGAAACCTACTGCTATATCAATTCTGAATACAAACAGCTGGACATTTATTAGGCAAAGATAATTAAATACCTTTTTCTGACCGACGCAACGGTCACAAAAAGTTTTTCCTATGGAGCTTTCTCGTAGAAAAATTGTCGTGGGAATTTTTCTTAACATGGTATTAGCAAGCTAAACTATGGATAATAGGTGTACGCGATTATCATTTTGATCGAGTCCATTAAATATCTCTTACGAAGTTACGAAATACTGAGATGGAACTTGGAAAATTTGTGACCGATATACATAGACACACGTGAAATATGCTGTTTCGTAAACAAAGCCAACTTTAATATCAGCAATTAAGTACACTGTTAGATTCTTGAACAACAAAGACACATTTAAATATTCATGAAGGTTTGTTAACTTCAAATCAAGGTTTATCGTCTTAAATTACGATCGTTAAATCGGTCAAATTACATATAAAATTATTAGAATCTTCCGCATTCCTTCACAAAGCAGCAATTAGGGAACGTCACGGCTATCAACTTTCGAATATTTGGGAGTTCCAAATTACGTTCAATTGCCATTTTTGGTCCTTCTGATTTTAAATAACGTGTTAGAATACATAGATTTTTTAATTATGTTTCTCAATGCCTATAGAAAAGAGATAGACAGTAAAGAAAGCTTTTAAAAATCTCAAAAATATGAGTGTAGATAATGCGTAGTCACGGACGGTCATCGCGGTTATCAACTTTCGAATTTTTGGGAGAGGTTTCAAATCTCATACTATCGCCATTTTTGGTCCTTACGCTCCCAAATGACGTTTTTCAAAAGCAGTTTAGATGAAATCGTATGGAGTCCGTACGTCACGGTTGCTGACGGTTGCTCGGGTCACTGCCCCTGAACTCGTCTGCATTTCCTCTATTTACTGGTTTACTGGTGTACTAACCTCATGTTCTGGCTTATTTAGGGCGTGAATTGAATGAATATGCATTGTTTAAGTCAACGCGTAACAATGAGTAGGCTCTTTGGAGTGAAGAATATGTATTTATGCAGACGGTCAATTCCGCTACAGGCTGTGATATAATCTTTGTACCAGAACCCCACCAGAACCACCACCAGATACCAGAACTTTTTCATAATCTGTCAGAACTTTAGTAGCTGATAGACGACTTATATGTTCAGTGATTATGGTAAAGTGGATTCAAAAGCCAAACCCTAGGCGTACTACACATAGTACTTACATAAAAAGTTCAAAATTCCTGCACGTGAGAAAATCAGTTTTTAGGGTTCCGTCCTCGGTTCAAACGGAGCCTGCTGTCACTCACGTGTCCGTCTGTCTGTTCGTTGCCTGTCACACAGGTTTTACAGCTAAACGGTTGGAGCTATAGTAGGTTTATGCATCTTATTGACCCAAAGCCATACAAATTAGATTTTTTTTTTAAATGTTCTTTGGGGAGCTCTCATAAAGGAGGGCGCGAAATTAGCAGACACAATAGATTTTAACTGTATCTCGATCACGAGGTGACTGACTGCTGAACTTACTGATATTTCCCAAGTGTTTGGGTACATGACTAAAAATCATGACAAGTTTGGTCAAAATCGGAAAGATTTGGTACCGTCAGGGATTTATATGATAATACGTAAGAACATTAGAAAATAAAATGATTATGAACAATAGTTCACTCGCCTAATGGCAGAGATATTATCTCAAAGAGAGCGGTTACGTTTCACAGCAATTTTTGTCCCATTATTTAATCAAATCATTTCAAACGTAACACGTAAAATGTCATCACGAACTATACTTTGAGCACATTATCATCTCATTAACTAGTACGTATTCTACGATCGTGTGCGAAATAACCCATCTGCTTGTGGTGAAACCTGCGCGCGCCGACCTTTGACACAAAATCCAAGATGGCTGCCGAGCTGTCAAACTAAATACTCTTACTTTCCATATCTGTTAACGAATCATATTTTACCGCTTCGTAACCCCTTTTGAAGATTCATTGGGTCTTCGATTCACAGATACAATAGTGAAATCATTTTAAAAGAATTAGCACTTTTTGATGCCCCGAAATGACTGACTACCGGTTACTGTATTGATTGCACATTCATACTTGACGCCTTTTCTCTATTATCCTCTATGAAAGAGATGAAATTACGCAAATTAGCTATCCAGATGTAACTTTCGGTTATACTACACCAAATAAGCATTTCTAATACGCAAATAATAGTGAATCAGTTCCGGATAATGTTAGTTGAGATATGGCACGTTATTTGTGTATGTAAAGGTTAAGTAGGTAGCCGTGCAAATCTAGTATCATTTTCATACTTTAATTATTGGTTAAATACGACGTTGCTAGGCAATTAGAATGAAAAGTTACCGGATTTTATTGTGTTAGTTGCATGGACTATATTGTGGGCCATTTATCATGGGCAACCTCGAGTCGTCGAGCGTAGTCAAGCCATAGAAATTGTACATTACAGTTTCCTTATGCGTTCCTTCGTCTCTTATGTTATGATTGATATCTGAAGTTTTCTGTTGACTTTTTTACCGATTCGTGTTGTCCGTTTAAGTTATGAGTTAAGTGAGGTGTTTTTTATGAATCAGTGGAGAACTTGTTTGTTGTTTTTATTGGTTTCTTTTATTCATTAGTTGTCGTTCACCGAACATTCTTGTTCAGTATTTTTAGACTCGACTCATGAATTTTAATTTAAAGACTTTAGGTAGCAGATATTTGTTATCAAGTTAGATATTATTAAGCCCAAAAGCTCGGTTCGTAGTTTAAGAGTAGCTCTTAGACTTAGATAACAAACGTTATCATTCAATAAAGATAATGGAGTACGAAGGTTCTTGAGTTTAATGAGATTGAGTTTATGGTTAGTGTAATAAGCCGTAAATCTCCATTACTTTTACGACTTGAACTAGGCCTCCACAGGCCGTTGTTTTACTAGCATTCGCTCGCGATTTTGTTCTCGTTCGGACAATTTCATAAGCATTAATTGCAACTTTTAAAACTTTTATGTCTGGCATTGATTTTGCTATCGGTGGTCGATCAACACTTTTACATTTTATTCCAATTCAGAAGACCTATCGAAATATGACGAGCTTTCTAAACTACATAGGTATGCATATCTGTTTCCATAAACTAAGAAAGCTGTAAAAGATTTTTTAACAAAAACAATGCATTTTTGGTCGGAAACGCCTGGAAAATTGAAACGGGATAATGACATTAAGCAGATAACCGATATCTAACCTACTTTTAACTTAGTAAACGTATGAAACACGTAGAACAGCATCCCACGCGGGCCGTAAGAGTAATGAGGTAACGGTGTTTGTAAACAATAGACCAGAAACTTGTCACTATTCAAACCGCTATGTTTGAACTTCGAATGCAATGGTGGTTCTGTTGTATCAGCCAGTATTACGATGCATTGTCTGTATAGAACTCGCAGAAGTTATGCAAAGTTTTCGCACATCGCATAAATATCGCATGGTCAACGCGCTTGTGTCTCTGATCTCTAGCGACGCGGCTCTCGGATACGCAGCGCAATGTTTCTCAACCTAAGACAACGTGACATGAATACCCGATGCATTGCTTGCATACCCAGGCCAAAGGGTAAGCAGAAGAACTGTCAATACAAGTGACTAGACACTCAGGCTGCCGGCCAATTACGTAAGCCAATCCGGTAGCTGCATTTCAGTGCATTGACCAATCGTAGCCTCCGTACGGTGTCTATGTCTGCCTCATTATCTTTCGTATTCAGTGAAGCATACTATTTGCTTACTGCGGTTTGCAGACTGCAATCCAACCACTTCTTATCGAAAATTGTGAAGATATACTGTTACTTTTACCATAACCGTGTGAGTTAAAGTCCTAGTATAATTTTACACGATACTACCGGAAGAAAACACTTTCAGTGTCTGTTAGACCGTTAAAGAAGTGGGACTTCACTTTCTATATTGCATTAGCGGTAGTCTTGCCTGATAAACTTCGTAAGCTGTTTATCATATACAAGCATCGCCTATAGCTCTATACATGAGTAGGTACGTAGTAACAAGATGCGTGTATTGAACAATCGGTGTTCCACTTGCGATGAAGCTACATGGAGCTATTGACTTTGACATTTCAAGCATCTTAAAGGTCTTCATGATATTTCTGAGATTCTCAGAACGCTGTTTGACAAAGTTCACGCAATCGATGACAGATCATAAACTTAGAAGAGTTAATGATGCTTCGTCACCATTTCTGAATGTACCTAAAAATTGGCAAAACGACATCCCGTTCCGTATGTATTTGAAACACCATTTACCATGTTTGGTGTTTACGGCCTTACTGAGTAAAAGTGGGCGGGCAGTTAACTATACAGACGGAAGTATGACAATTAAGAATTTACATAAATTGAAGAAATGTCGAATGAACCTACTTTAAAAGATAAAAGTGTGAGGACCACAATATCTCAGTCGGGGAAAGTGCGAATATAAAACCAAAGGACTCAACATTTTCACGAGGAAGAAAGAATCTGCTTAGATTTCTTGTGATTTTAATGATTCATCATTTTAATACTGGTATTCAGCTGCATCCGGTTAGACTGGAAGCAAAAGGCTGATTGATTTGATTCATCATTCCAAGGAGTCGGTTTACGACTAAAAATAAATTCTTCGTAAAGATATTAAGAGCAAAGGCGGTCTAAAATTACTGCTCCAGTATTAATGATTCTTATAGCCATTAAACTACGCCGCAAACCAAAACGCTTTAACACCATAAAGCCGGTTTAATAGGAGCCGTACGTTATCACTTCGTGTAGTATAAACAACATTAACAAGTACCCTACGTTCACATACACGACACTTGACCGGCAAACCCTGTATAGTCTATGCTATGCTATTGTGAACTATCTGGAAGTAGGACTCGCTTTCTACCTTGTGTTCATGCGTTTTCGCTAGCTGATATTATTATTGGAATCAAGTGTAACAGCTCACAATTTTAGGACCCATTAATATTAGTGTTTTTAACCAGTGGTGCTTGGCAACTGGGCTTACCCCAGTTGTAAAAACCCCCTTTTGTGCCTAATGGCCTAGTTTTGTTCTGTCTCCCGCTTGATTAGGAGGGAAGTGGAAATTATGTTTTTCTTACTCCTCCGCTGTCTTTTCTGATTAATTTCGTTGCGGGACCCAAGACAGTTTAATCGTTTCTCTGGGACTCGTCGAGCTTCATTGCCTCGTCGTTTTTTCTGGTGGTCACCACTGTTGATTCTGGCTTACAGAAGTTACAGTGGTTTGGGAATAGTGTGGCGGGCTTGTCCTAAAAGTAGCTGATATTAATTTGTGAATAGGGAATATGCATGATATTTTTTATTTGTTGATTTGAAGATTTGTTAACTGTAAACAAATATTAAAGAATTTTCAAAATATAATCATCAGCGACGAAGTTATAAAGCTTTAAAGTTGATAATTAGAAAGAGAAGTCCGACGTGTTCCTTGACGTCAAAGGACGCCCATACAACTGTCATAGAAAACAGCGTTTTCGAGAGAGGGGTAGATATATTTATTTAAAATTGTTATATTTCGTTTAATTTTCGATCAATTTTGATTATGCTTTAACTGCTCGTGCTCTCTTTAAGTATATTCATCGATAATTCGGTTAAATATCAGATGTTGTTTTCATGCATATTCCCTATTCTCTATAGGATTTAAGATTATCTGTATTGGAAGATATTGTATAATAAGGCGGAGACGACCGAATATAAACAACTTTTTCCTAAAAACGCGAAAAAACGCTCGTTTTCTTTTTTTTATTGTTTTATTTAATTATCGTTTCCACAATGTATCTGACCCTATTTCCAATATTAGAGGACATTTACGTATATGTAGCATATGTCGTGAGGAAAGTCTTGTGTATGGATGTGGATGGCTATAAGAGTAGGGGAAGGCCAAAGAAACGATGGTTCGACTGTGTGAAAGAGGATATGGGTAATATGGGGTGACTACAGAGATGACGACTAATAGAGGACTATGGAAGAAAAAGACATGTTGTGCGGACCCCAAATAAATTGGGATAAGGGCAGGAGAATGAATGAAAATTTACTGTAGCATATAAAGCCTCAAGTATTTGGAACAAGGACATCTAATATTCCAGTGGTTTATCACCCTACGCGAGGTCAGGAGTCGTATTAAGAGATGTATTAATTAATGCCATCTTGATTATTTTGCGAAAAAGAGATGGTGCTATCGGTTATGTATAACTCTGACTCTCTCGCACTTGAATCATGATCTCATTTAAACTTCACAATACGATACCTAAGATAGAAGAGCGGAAAACATAATGTACCAACTTACTGGCAACCTAAAATATGTCATAATGTACAAGTTGTTAAGATACATAATTAATATTGAACGATTTCTACGAAACTATAAATTAACTATTGAACTAGCTTCGCTTATCCCAGTTACATGTTAGACTGTGATTATAAAATCTATTACACTACTAAAATACTATCTATTATTATCATCACGATTTAGCATTCCCGACTTCTGAATTCATTACGAAACTAATAACCATATTGACATTGCGAAACTATGTTGATTTAGTTGGCGGACTTCATTTGTTTCAAAACGAACTATCTGATACCCTGATGCCACAGAGCACGGATTCGTTTACTCGTACAATACAAATAACTAAATCTGACCTATCTAATGTAATACCACCCGGTATTATCCTTTACCTTTGTCCAATATCTGTGTCCTATATTTGATCAAATTTCTTTGACGGATGATTACACTTGTCCAATATCTTTGTCCAAGCAAGTTTATGTGCTGCTATTATCATTAGATAATTATTAAAAAAGAAAAAAAAGCTTTGGGTGAAGCCATGGATCGAAAGGCGAAGAGAAAAAAGCATTCAAGAGAAATAATTACAAGTCGAGGACAAATATTCCAATGACTCAACCGCCCGATCAGCACCAGGCCCGAGAGTCAACGGCGCGTAGTGTTCCACGCGCGCCTCAAAGAGTTGTCAGCAATAAGGACACGGCCCGTCATGGCCGATGCCTGCCCGGGGGTTGAGGATAAATTCGAAACAGAGTTACCTCGCCCCTGGGCACTCAGGGCAGGAAAGAACAGGTGTGGGTTTTAGTCAGTAAGAGTCTGACACGTCCTCCCGCTCCACCCTAGAGCGGGCGAAGTCAAGGGATAATATTCCCACCCGAAAAAAAAGAAACCGTTTAATAAAGAAACACAAAATCTAAGTTGCAGCCATTTTGATTTAAATGTCAATACTCTTTGATCAAATATCGGTGTTGATGACACATTTGACGAAGTCATCCTACTTCTTTGATCAAACTGACATTGGACAAAGATCTAGGATAAATGTAATACCACCTTAACCTAATTCGAAGCGGATGATGAGGGCTTCAAACGCTCATTGGCGATGTCGCTTTAACCTCCGTTATCCCCTTTAAACCTAACCTTGAATCTTAACGGCTTTGAAGGTGATCTGCCACCAAAGTTGTTAGCTCAACGTATTTTAGGCGCTACGAATTTTATTAGTTCTGCAGTCTCTACACGCTTCTAAGCACTGTTCTTGATACCTAAGTTGTTACGCATTAGGAATGTACTAAAACAAGCCGTAAAATCAATAGAATAATAGTTCCTGTCGTTTCCTAAACGATACATTATTAATATTTCTTGCATGTACTTTATCTTGCTTGATAATGTAACAAAACATACCTTATATGGCTATAATAGGAAGCTGGTTGATAGTTGATAGATAAACATTTAGACCAAATAGTCTTACATGTGCGATAAATTTTATTGTTCAGTACTGTTGTAGAATGGATTCCAATAAAACGTGCTTTACTCCTGCAACGGTACTACACATTTCAGAGGAAGAGGAAAGTGTCCCATGTAAAGGCGATGTAAATATAAATTCAATGGCTAAGGCGTATAAACATGGAGCTACTGCTATTAAAAACCATGTCCAATTAGAGGGAACCGACTAACCTTTAACATCGGATGCTGTTAGAGATGTGCCGGATCGTTAAAAATTTGTAGATGTCGACATCACACAATTTTCCAATACCTTTGAAAAACTAAAACCACATTTCATACTGCTAATGAAGCGAGTGTATTCACTGCACATCTAACGATCGAGCTGCTTCTAAATTTAGCTCACTAATCACTTGCACTAATCAAAGTGTAAACATGCTGTAATATATTATCAGAGTTTGACATGAACAAGGCTCTAAAGGTCTTGATTTTCTATGTGCGGAAAGCAAGCCCGCGGCGAACCTGGCGGGGTTGTAATTAAATGGACCGAAGTATGTACTACACCGTATAGGGAGCTTAGAGTTATGGGACTTATACTGAAACCACACTTTATTAGTATTAAAGATGCCTAACACAAGGGTTTCGTGGTATGAAATCGGTCTTAAAACCATCGATGTCAATTATTTGAAGGGTTTTTCCTAATTAAAATGATTTCGCTTGCTTTCATCCCCAATTACTTTTGAGTCGTCGCAACATGTCTTCTACATCCTCACTTCTCTATGTTGTCACTCGTTATGTCCATCTAATGAATTGTGTAACTGTTTTGGTGTATAATAAAGTATTATTCTATTCTATCTGTCATCTTTCAATCGCGCTACACGATCCTCCTGATGACCTCCCATATCCATTTGTTCTCTTATTTTATTTTTTTCATTGATCGGCTCGCGTTGGACCCCTATATCACCTGATGGTAAGCGATGATGTGGTCAACGATGGAGCACGCTAGACTTGAAGCAACCTATTCACTATTGACTTAAACACTCCCAGGTTGTATTTTAGCTTTAGAGATGCTTCTTGTTTTTGTGTGTCTTCTCTATTAGTCGTCATCTCATTTTTTTTTCTTTTCATTCATCTAAATTATCCCTTTCTGGCATATTGTCTGTAACACAGTTCATCCATCGTTTATTTGGTCTTACCCTACTCTTATCCTTTTCAAAGTCAAATGTCTCCTGGGGATAAGCTGTCTTATAGTAAGTAAACCCTTGCAATGAGCTTATTATGTTGTTGGTTTCCTGAAGTCGTTCATCATGCCGATATATTTTTTTACTAGAGCGAGCCTGTCACCTCGCGTTTCACCAACATCTCACCTGATGGTAAGTGATGATGTGGTCGACGATGGAGTACGCTTGCCTAGAAATAACCCATTTATTTACTCTTGACTCAAAAACCTCTAGGTTATAGCTATCAGCTATCAGGAAACATACTGCGGCAGGGAAAACCACTTCTTAGCTATACTCACAATGAATGCTGAGATTGCTTTGTTTAATACCCCACTTGCATAGATATACTTTGAATATTTAATCTTCCAAATTTAACCTTCGTAAAATCGTAACCCATTATTCAAATGAGAATCTTCTAATATTTGTTTGATTTTCATTGTCAAGTCAGCATGCAAATGAAGCAAAACACAATATCATATTCATAAACACTTGGAAGCACGAATTTTGTTTATAATCAAGTGTCATTCAGTAGAAGATGATCTTGACACCTTACTTTTATTGCGTCATTATTATGTTTCGTTATGTTGCAATATGCTAACAGATGCTTCTTCAAAAGTTAATAATATATGATAATGTGATTTTAAGAATTCTATCAATTCTTAAACTTAATGAATACTTCTTTTGTATATGAAATATCCGACATTCGTTAGATTCATATGCAAAAAAGAATATTGTATACCCGACTGCAAAACATGATGCTGGCAAAAAAAAAATTCGAACTCACTAACGTTATGGCGGCTGCCATTTTGTTTTTTCTTTTTTTCAAAATTACGAGTATATGGCCCATGTCACTTTGGCAGTGAAACCCAATCTAATAATACCTCGTTTAAAGAAATAGACATTACACACTCGAAAAATATTTCTCTCCTTCTGGAGCCGTTTTTTTTATTAATGATAATCTCGCGTTTGACCACAATGTCACCTGATGGTAAGCGATGATGGAGCTCGCCTAGAAGTAACCTATTCACTCTCGTCTTAAAGACTCCCAGGTTGTAGCTATCTGGAAACACAAACTCCGGCAGGGAATTCCACTCTTTTTCTGTACGCACAATGAATGTGTTCCCGAAAAGTTTTGGGCGTGTGGGTGGGATGTTCGCTGTACGTCTAGTGGTCCGATGATGGAACGGGCTTGGCGGAATTAGACTATGTAATTCCGACGCACACTCCCCAAAATGAAACCGATAGAAAACCGACTCGGCGTCGATGCTCAAGACTTTGGAGCTTTGACTCGACGAGCTTATCATTGCTGATTATCCTCTTGGCGCGCCTCTCAATTGCCTCTAGTGCATCAAGCTGGGGCAGTTAGGTAAATAGCATTTTTAGCCTCGAGGAACCTCTCACTTAAGAGGCTAGACTGGTTTAAAAATAAAGAAAGAACTTTTTCAATAAGCGAGTCTTATTTCTGTCTTAGTTTAAGTGTAAAAATTCTGAGTAAAACTTACCTAACTTGCTTGTTAAGCATCACGTTGGGTGTAAAACAAGTGACTCGCTCAAGGCAAATACTTGGGGAGATTACAGCAATGTATGAATTGTACTCTAGGGCTGTGTGCAAGACTTACATGTTGTCTTAGTTAAGATAAATGTCCCTGACAGTGGTAAGTGTTAAGGTATTGCTGTAGAACGAATGCCAGATCAGCTGCGGGCTGGCAAACAGTTACCTACTACAAATTCAATTTTCGCTATCAAAAGGTCTATAGATTCTTGGAGTACCTATAGGTTCGTTTTTCTCATAGATTTAGGTTAGTTATTCAGATTTGGTGTTCTGGAATTCTCAGAGGCGCTAAGCAATATACCTAAATCTTTAGACTATGAAAGGGGATATACGGAACGTCATTGGACATTAAATGAAGCAGGGTCGTTAAAATGTGTGAGTGACCTTGACGAACGTAACGATGACGTATCGGCTTCTCATTATGTCTATGTGAGCTTATTTCGCGTGTACAGATACAAGCCGGCTTCTCATTCTGGTACTTCAGATTGCTGGGTTTTGACACTCCGTCTATAACCTTTCATAGTCTAAGCCTAAATCATCGTCTTTCTCCTACAGTCGTAATAACGTAACCAAACACGTTTTTTTTTTCAAATGTCCGGTGATAAAAAGCAAAAAGTCACGCCATAGGAACATTAGGTACGCAATCGCATCGTTAAAGTATTTGTAAAAGTATTGCAACTGCACTTGCTTCACGGTATATCATCCTTAAAATGATGCTAGAAGCTTGAGCAATCAAGGTGATAGATCGGTCGTTTGACAGCTGATATGTACTAAGAAGTATGTGAGACCATAGTTAGGTGAAGTGAGTTGAATAGGTATTGAAATAGAACTTAATTCTGATTTGGTATAAGGTACTTGATGGGTCCAATTTTGGCTAAGAACCTTTATAGGCTTCGATAAAAATACCTATACCTTTTTTTTTTGGGGGTGGGAAATCAGCCAATGATATCTTCCGCTCTAGGGTGGAGCGGGAGGACGTGTTAGACTCTTACTGACTAAAACCCACCCCTGTTCCTTCCCTGCCCTGAATGCGGTGGGTAGCGGATAAATTCTGAAAATGAGTTACCGCACCCCTGGGCACACAGGCAGGGAAGAAACAGGGGTGGGTTTTAGTCAGTAAGAGTCTGACACACCCTTCCGGTCCGCCCACAGCGGGAGAAGTCATAAGAAAAGATACAGCCTAAGCAAAAACTGATACTTACAATAAATAACCTTAGTTCCAGCTCACTAATTTCTTGACAACCTTAAGAGTCTATGTTACCTCAAATGGCTTAGCATGATCCTCCGTTATGTCGATAATACTGCAGCATTAATTTTGAAATAAATATATGGCAAGGTTGAGGATCAATGTTAAGTATTATAAACCTCAAAAACACGATTCCATAAAATTTTCTCGATAGAAAAAAAATCCAAAGTTACCTCTAAACCGAAAACAATAAACCGCTAGCATTCAAAAAATGCTTAAAATTAGATCATGAAACTTTGCATACTAACTGAACTTACTATAAAGCAGGTCCTACAAGTTTTTTTATTTTTTAATTACCATTATTTTCACAGTAAAAATAAAATACCTAAACTATCACCTAAACTATGCCGTCTTGAAGCTTGTTCCCTGGCGCCCGACGCCCCCGTTCAGTCTCGCTTCGGCTTTCGAACGGGAGGGCTGTGTCGCTTGCGCTCAGAGCACACATTACGCAACAAGACTACGTAAAATACAAATCTTGTAGTACTTATACTTATAGTGTTGGTGCAATGGGAAATAACCGTAATAAAAATAAGAAACGAAAGGGTTGGCGCAAAGAAACTGGAAAACATGATAAACGTAATGAAGTAAGTATATAGCTACCTATCTACTTACAGTATTAGTGATTACAAACATGTCACGTTTGGTGCAGTGGCAGGTGATTGGCTGCTGCGTTAGGAGTTGCAGGTGTTTCTGCATGTGAAGATTTGTGTTTGTAAACGCACCTTTCACGATTCAGGCGAAATCCAGGTGTACACTTTTTTTTTTGATAAAAAATGTGAAAAATGGGTGTCCAATTTTGTAAAAAGTTCCCTAAATAGGTTTGTTATTGTTTTGACAATATACAACAAATAGGTATCTATGTAGTACCTAATTGTTTATTTTTATAATGTTGCCGACTCCAGGATTTCAACTGAATCGGAGACGGTGCGATTACAAACACAAATCTTCACATTCACAAACGCGCAGATCCGACAAAACTATCTGTAGGCCATAAAACACTGATCTGTTATTATTATTACTACATATGGCTATATAATTTTGACGGCACGGTTGGCGCAGTGGTTGAGCGTTCGGCTGCTACGCTGCGTGTCACGGGTTCGATCCCCGCACGGAACAAATATTTGTATGACCTGCAGATAGTTGTTCCGGGTCTGGGTGTCTTGTGTATGTGAATTTACATGTTTGTGAACGCACCCACGATACAGGAATATTCCTAGTGTGGGGCAACATTTTTTTAAAAGACAAACAAAAATCAAAAAAAAAATTATCAAGCTATAAATTTCCAGTATAAGCTGATCTCACATTGTATAGGAATTCCGTACAATGAGAGGTCAGCTTGTACTGGAAAATTATCCCTCCACCATCAAATACCAATTCACCAAATTTGTATTTCAATAAAAAATGTAGGGTGGGTAATTGTTATTTGTTATTCATAGGGCAAGTCTGCTTCTATGGACGATTTAGTCTTCTTTTGTATATTTTTAGGGTTCCATAGCCAAATCATAAATAAAAATATGTGAGGTCTAGGTAGGTATTTATTTGTCCCGTGTGATTGTTACACGACCGGACGGACGGAGGTATGACCTCCGAAAACTGTAGAAATAAATTCGGACGAAACAAATCTTCATGTGTTACAAAATATATAATTGTAAGTACCTATCTATCATACGTGTGTGATAATCACGAAATTTGCTGTTCCCCCATGGCACTACCGCTTGGTACTAACGCGTAACGGTACTATCACGAAATTGGCGAATTCATAATAAAATTTTCATAATGTTGGACTTTTTAGGGTTCCGTATTATTTATTCATGTTGACAAAATTATGCTGCCGGGGTCGCGAGTATATTTGAAAGAGAGTTACCGCGGCACTTGGCACAGGCAACTGAAGGAACAGGGGTGGGTTTTAGTTAGTAAAAGTCTGAGATGCCCTCCCGCTCCGCCCAGAGCGGGAGGTAATTTTTTATATTTTTTTTTATTATAATCGTTTATTAGGAACAGAACAACAAATACAGGCAGATAAAAAAACAATGTACAACGATGGTAGCTGCAAAAGTTTAAAACTTTGGCGCAGCCACCAACGCCCATCACGCCAGTCATTGAATGATAACATAACATACCCCAAAAAAAGTGTTTTATAATGAATGTTGTGTTTTCTTGCAGATCACCTGAGAACATGAGCTGTTCACTGAATATACACAATCATTGAAATCAAGCGTCCCATTGCAGCATTCTAAACATCTTTTGACGAAGCTAAGATATAGATAAGATAGAAGTAAATTTTTGGAGAAAAACTCAAAACAGACTTGTCGTAAATAAAAAACATCCTTGGTATATACAAGTGCAAGGACAATTACATATTATCGGTACAAAAAAAAATGTATTTTCGGAATAAGGTCTGGATGCGACAAAAACATCAAAGTCGAAATTATAGAAAGATGACCAATATTTCTGAAATGGAACTAAAATTAGAACATTTTTATAAAACATGCATGTTACCTGAGCTATGCAATTCCAGACATGTTCTAACTAAGTAAATTAGAAATTTAAGCGATTAAAAATAAATGTTATTTAATTTTGACTATTTTTAATTACTTTGAAAAAAACTTATGGTATTTATCATACCTACCTACATACCTACCTGCATACTTACCTACTTATCCTACCTATACCTACCTATCTTATATTTATACAAACCTTGTCCTGAGAATCACGAACACAACAAAAAAAGAATTATGCAATTTGGTGAAGTCCTTCGAAAGATATACGCATACCTACATTTCGGCGATTCATTCTTATATAGATGCATAATAACTAAGAAAGTGGTAATACAAGGAGAAAGCTACCTATTATAAGATTTTAAAATGGCACAGCGTAAACTTACTACCAAGCCAATGTACCTACAGAACCCTCAGTGCAAAGGTGACTCGCACTTGACTAGTTTTTTGTAGCTCTACTGCTACTAAACCGACTCTAAACCACTGCATAAATTCTACAATTTATGTAGTGGTTTAGAATCGATTTTTCTAACCTATGTATACCATATGTATGTATACCTAGGTACTTGCATATACCTACAACCTACATAATTACCTACATGCGCAAACGGCTGTCACATAACATACATACACTAAAACTATAAAACGCAAACTTACTACAAAACTAATTGGCGGAACCCACAGCGCAAAGTTGGCTCGCATTTGACTAGTATTTTATAGAAGTAGGTAGGTAAAATAAAATAGTGTGCACGGCTAGACATCACCTATACCGTCCAGTATAAGCTGATCTCGCATTTTATAGGCTTTCCGCACACTGAGAGGTCAGCTTATACTGGAAACTGATCGTTTATAGATACATTGAAATTGTATTTGCGATATAATATATAATTTTATATTCATAAAATGACAAGTTAAAATTAAATTAGATTGATAATTTTATTTCTTAGTACTCGTCCGATAATAGTGTAGTTTACTCTAACGAAATCGCTTCGACCTCAAGGCCGCGCGTGTCGCGTCTCTGCGAGCAAAAGTGTGCGAGCGAGATAAAGAGTGCAGTGGCACGCGGGGAAGTGGGGGCGAAATTAGAATTTGAGCTGAGATGGTGTAGGCTCTTAAATAAAAACAAGCAACCCTAAATTGGTGCAAGAAGCGTGTGATTTACAGCGAGACACGCCGCAGGCGACAGAGTTCCTAAGAAGATCTACAGATTGCCGCTACACTGTAATACACAATACATTTAGCTCTGCGTCTATTTACCTAATATAGCATGAGAACCGTGCTAAAGTCGCAAATTTCAAACAGTAATTGGCGATTGTTACGTTCATTTACTTCATTCCAATTCAATTTCGTGATATTTATAGCGTGACCATACAACGGTCAAAAGTCACTCGCTCGGATACCAATGGTACGAGTATCTCATTATTTCGAAACGGAGCTTATTATTCGGTAGTTAGACTCTTTTGCCTTTACCCGTTATACCATACTGATTCAAAGTAAAACCTTCTAAGTATCTCTTTAAGATTACACAAGCTTCTTTGCGTGCGGTTGTGAATGCCAAGTATTTGTAAATTGAGAGGTCTTCAAATAATTATTTCAGTAATATGTACGTATTTATGTCAGAGATAATATGTATTGTAAAGGTTAATATTTAATTTAGTAATCACTATAATTACATTTTTGAAATGGTTGCAATTTGGCTACGCAAGACTCTGAGTTCGACGAAGATTAAGATTATTTGTAGCTCTGTAACTACCGACATCAAAATAGAAGCAATCCTTCATAGACTACGCACTTAACATTTTCTGACCTCAACGTTTGCATTAACCTTAGGCGATCAAACTTCCGACTCGGATGATCCGACAACTAACGAAGATAGCCGAAGTATCTACTCATAACATTTCCCAGCTATCTCCTAGCAAAAGATTACCTATGTAACCCGGTGCACGTTGTGAAAGTTACCTAAGGTAAATAGGTTGCCATGGTGCTTGCAGCCGACCACTTGTCACCTGCTTGCACAAAGCCCTTTACTGTTTAACGTGACTTCCCACAATTCCTTGAATATAACCTAATTCTTGCTTTGAAATGTAAAACCTTTGTTTAGAGCAAGTCTTCCCAACTAATTACTGGCTAAAGCAATGCCTCTTTGACTACAACAAATCACTACATGCTATAAAACAAAGTCCCCCGCCGCATCTGTCTGTCTCTCAACTCAAAAACTACTGAACTGTTTTCATGCGGTTTTTACCAATAGACAGAGTGATTCATGACGGAGGTTTAGGTGTATAACTTTTAGAGCCGATTTCACCAATTCTAAACGCCCAGTTTTCGACGTTTAAGCTCGCTTAAACGCGTTTAGCCGCTGTCATAAAGCTGAAGAGTTTGTTTATTTGTTTGGTTGAACGCGCTAATCTCAGGAACTACAGGATCGAATTGAAAAATTATTTTTGTGTCGAATAGTCCACTTATCGAGGAAGGCTCTTATAAAATCACGCTGCGACCAACAGGAGCGAAGCATCAATGAAAAATGTGGCAAAAACGGGAAAATAAAATCCTTTTCAGAGCTTCAGTTGCGTGCGTTGCGTAAACGGTTAAAGTTACGCAAAAATTATGTATGACGGAATTGTTCATCTTTTAAAGTTCTAAAAAAACTCTCTAATATGGTTTTTATTTTTTACGGTGAGCTTAGTTCAGTAAAACTTAGTTATAGAGCGAATAATGAAATCGGCCCTTACTCGTGCGAAGCTCGGGCGGGGCACTAGTGTAATACATGGAAGACAAATTGTGAGATGTTTCTCACACCATAGGTATACTGCTTTTCTACGTATTTAGAATCTTATTTCTGTGTCGAGGAGCTCAGTTTTACTTGGCACTTCTAGCGACTCAGCTTTCAAACGTAAATTCTAACAGAATATAGAATTTTCTACCTTACCACCTGCCATGTTATCCTTGGCACCCCGACGTATCAACTTTCATATTATTTGACAGCTCATATCTGAAGTTTAGATCAGACTTAACTTCTCTATATTAACAATGTCTTTCCAATCTACTTCAGCTTACGGATGAGATTAAATCAATGATACAACTATGTACATTGGAAGAAATGCTTTTCCGTCTAGAATATTAATGGCAACATTAAATAGCATTATAGCGACAAGCCTTGCTGCTTTACTTTGTAAGTTATTTGGTTAGATAACACAACAGTTTAGCATCTTATTTCTCAATAACATTTACTTTATCTTCTGAGGGAACTGCTCTTAAATTGTTCAAGTATTCGAATATTTAAGAGGTTTTCAGGTAGGTGTCAACAAGGTCTTCCTCATTGCCAACTTTAGTTCGGTTCAATGGGTAGAAAGAGTAATGTGAAACTAAAGCTTCCTTGCCCCTGCACCACATTGGTAGGGCTTCAGTGTGTATTATGTTGCCAGTATGTAGTATAATTTTCCCCATGCCAATACATGTGTTCGTCAATAATCCCTTACTTATCTAGTATTTTGTATAACCCTTATAGCATGTAATTATATCTGAACTCCTGCGAAGATGGCGGGACGAGCTCGACTCCCAAAGGGACTGACCCGTAGTAACAAAGGACAGAGTTGTGTGGAAGTGGGAGATGTTTTGCCCAGCAGTGGGATAAAATAGACTAGTTGTTTGTTGAGTTAGTAAAAAAATTGACAATATCATGTTCCTGCCCATTGCGACGCATTACTTGGGGTCGACACAATATATTTTCTTTTGACATTCTCCATTATGAACCGTCATGTTATGATTCACTCCCTTTTCTGTCATGCCATAATTGTTTGAAACTTGTATGATACTTCCAAAATCAAATGTGCTATTCAAATGTCATAAAGCTTTAACCACATCCAATTCTTCGTTCTCAAGAAAGCCAAACTGAATCCTAAGTCCTTGTTTACAGGTATTAAAGGATGTCACAATTTATGCATTTTACATGCAAAACTCCCACATTTTGACCCGCACAAGTGCAGGCAATTCTCTGAATATGTAAATTTTAGTGTCTACAGCACCTTTTGTCAGCTAACGAGGTGCTGAATCGGTTCTTAATGCGAGATAAAATGGGCTATGAGCGCAAAACTGTCGTATCTGTTTTACATATTGATATTAAATTGAAGGCGACCTGACCAATGGTTTTTGCATTGATTTGAAAGAGACGAATGAGGCCGAAGTCCTCTGCCGCGGATTATTCCAAACCTATCGAAGGAAGTTTGTCGAATCTGTTGCTGAAAAAGACATGTTTTTGCTTCAAATTCTTTTAAACAAAAACTAAGCTTGTTTGCTGGAAATAACCCCAAAATTGGAACTCCATAAACTGGCGATCGCCGCTCGTAAATCACAAATTATTGTTTACAATCAGCCTTGTTTATAAAACTCGCTATCCATATGCTTAAGGCGTATAATAGCCGCCAAGTGGCGCCCTCATTGAATAAAAAATCGTAGCAAAGCATAGACAACCGTTTTTGACACTTTTGCTTACTACTTTGGATACGAAACATTTTGAGTCCTGTTTTAATACATTGACCGCCATGGGGCACACATGGTGACCCCCAAACAATAGATTTTTAATTGTGTCTGTTTTTCTGGTCAACGTGTTAACAACCTAAAAATACCTTATCCTCTTTGTAACAAACGCAACATATGATTTTTATTCAATGAGGACGCCACTTATGCGAAGGTAGGCCCTTAATTTAAATACTGATTAGTGGATTCTAAATTCAAGATAACGAAGTCTCAACCATCACATTCAGCTGTCTAAAGGACAAAACCTCCTTCAAATGATTAGTTAGTACTATACAACCCACATTTATCCTTCTTCTGTGCCAGAAAGTTTTGAATTAAGAACCTGCTAATAAGTTTTTAAACTAATCACATGGTTATTTTTTTTATAAATAAGGCCAAATATGTAAAGAATCTGATCCCAAGAACTTTTTCAGTGATTTATCGTATTTATTGATACCTGGATTAACGAACCACAAAAGGTTCATTACTGATTACGACCGCTTGAATTGCTTTTCGCACAACTGAGTGCTATAAACACTTATGGGCAATATCCTTTAACCAAAAACCAGTATAACTGGACTAGACACGGCTTAATATCCCGTTAGGAGAGTAAATCACATTAAAAGCTTTCCTACGCGTTGTACACGTCATAGTGTGGCAGAGTTACATGTGGATAATTACGTGTATAATCCATTTCCGATGGTTTACGAGCGCATTCCTTTTGAAATAGGTTTCAAACAGCTTCAGATGCAAATATTTGCGCTGGAAGTAAGATTGTTGTCTTGAAAACGGTTCGTCTATTCTACAAAAAGCTTGAAAGTATTATCCGGGGTTGCATTGATTGCCAACTAAAATATAGCATTGATTTCCAACTAAAATAAACCAAATACGTCCACAAAATAAATCTCTCGCCTTAAACGGTATCTCAAAACACGACAACTTAGAAATAGCAACAGCATAATCAGATAACAGCGTTCAAAATTCCTTTTGTAGAAGCTATAAAGAATCCTAATCTCCAAATGAAATACGCAGCTAAATCAAAACGTATCAGTTCGAAGACAATGTCTCAGCAGGTGAACATGGCTGATGACAACAGAGGTAGAACACGGTATTCTGTGAGCATCGTTCGTTCTATCACATAAATTATCCGCGTGCTCCCATACGGTGCGGCTTGCGCTGGGTATACAAGGCATGAGCTGGAAGAGATTAGCGATTTGAAGTCGTTTGGCGTGACTAGACACGACGTAGCATTTGTTATAACAAAGGCTATAAAACCAAACTGGTAGGGCTAGGGACAAGACTATAATTCTGTCACTAAAGCAGTTAGTCTTGCCGTCTGGTTTACTCCTTAAAAACCACACATGAATGAATACTTCACCCATTCTTTTATTTCTTTTCAATGAAATAATTGACGTCGTTGATATGTATAACGCATCGTTAAAGGCGAGAACAGCGGTCATTCTCAAGCACTAAGCTATTAAACATCATTTCATATTCCATACAGGCATCTGAGATAAACAACCTATCCGCGATAAAATCGCAATCGATTCGCAATTAATTCCCTTCACACGTACAAAAAATATATTGGTTACTAATAACAGTAATTCTATCCTAGTTAATTACATTTTTTCGCCACCCACTTGTGCCTTGGGCCATAAATATTGTAACTAATGCACGCCCATTCGCTGTCAAGCTGTACCGGCGGTATATCGGAAGAGGTGTGCAGATACGAACTGGTTGACGTATGCTACGTTATTAATTATAGCCAGTCTGGTGAAGTATTTTCATATATGCATGGGAATTTAATCGTAAAGTCTTTTAGGAAAAGCTCATTGGTTAACAAGACGAGTGAATTAGCTGTTGGTTAGCTTTAGTTGGTAAGTAATTTGATATACAGCGAAAAGGCGGTGGTTAGATCTTTTATATCTAACTAGCGACCCGCCCGAGAGCAGTGGTGGCATAGTGGTAACGGCCGCGACTTATAAGTTGTAGGCCGTGAGTTCAAACCCAGGTAGGCGCTTAACTTTGTGTACATTATTTCATCACCACTGCTCTCAAAACGGTGAAGGAAAACATCGTGAGGAAATCGGCATGTCCTAAAACCAAAATTTTGAAGACATGTGTCAACCACCAACCCGCATTGGGCCCACGTGGTGGATTACAGCCCACACCCTCTCACAGAGAGGAGGCCTGTGCCCCAGTAGTGGGGTCATTCAAAGGCTGATGATGATGATGACCCGCCCCGGCTTCGCATGGTTGCAAATTATATACAAAAACTTTCCCCGTTTATCTCTCTTTATATTAGTGAAAACAGCATCAAAATCCTTGCATGGTTTAGGAGGAGTAAGCGGAGAAACAGACCGACGTGGAAAGCGACCTTGTTTTATACTATGTACTAGACGATGCAAACGGTAGAGTCTTTTCTCCTCACTTTTTACTTCGGTTCTTAGTATCCTTCACGTCGCTCTATTTCCGACAAGGTGTCTGTTCGTAAGTCCGAATGAAACATGGCTTGTTGTTTCATCTCTGCACTGTTACAGCTATTCACCTTGTTGTAGGTCGAACAAGTTTGATCGATGGTTTTGTATCAACACAATCGACAGGACTGTTATGCAGTTTTGTCTTCACAGTTGCATATTGACTCAGTAGACACGCGCCGGTCATCAATTCACGAGCCCTTATTCTAATGAGTGCAAGTCATTCGATTTAATCCCCAACTTGCAATAGTAGTTCATTTGTAATTTGTAGTGTGGCATATTTAGACCGCGCTGTCTCATTGTTGGGCTAAGCTCTAAAGCTCCTTTGAGGTTGAGGCTTCCACCGGTCTCAACTAGGTATACTGGTTTTATAGAATTCGTCGAAACCCATATATCCAACTACTCGTTCTATTTCATTCTCGTTACTAATACCTAGTATCACAATACCTGGTAATCTAATATCTTTGACTCCATTGCGTAAACTTACTAATATTCCTATTAATCTTACAAAACTACGCAAAATTCTTGTTCTGGGAATAGGTTCACTATGATTGCCCAATTTGAACTGGTGACCTTTCGCTCATAAATCCAAACCCTATCTCTGGGCTATGTGTCTATCGGTTAAATGTAAATATCTTAAAGGCATTTTAAGCGACCTGACTTGATATGCACGACAGATTTGTAAAATGGCACGGAAAATGGTCCCAAATATCACGCACTTATCCGCCGATTTGTAAGCGAAACAATGGCGGAAAGACGTAAAGATAATGTTGGCTACAACGTTGAATTCTAAAAGGGAGCTTGTTGTATGGTTTCGAATAGACAGGCTTGCAGATCTATTCTGGAAGATAGTTCAGATAGGATAATCAGATTGCGAAAACTTACACTACTGGTCTGTCCGTCCAAACCCTCTCAAAAGGTGGTTGAACATTGTCTTGACTAAATTACTGAAAGAGATGTGGCTGTGGACTGTTCCGATAAACGCTTTCAAACAAAGTTCACCCGAGGTGCACTTTATATTTCTGCGGTAAACAATAGATTCTTTTTTTAACCGAAGAAAAAAAGGAGTAGGTTCTCAATTCGACCGTATATATTTTTATATATTTTTTGTATAGGGTAAATCCGTTAGAGATGGCCATACGGGAGAGATGGCCAATCAATATATTCCGTCAATTTATCCACAAGGTGGCACTGTGTTTAATTTAGTACGCTCCGTATGGCGTTACGGTCAACGTCGAAACAAAACTTTGCACAAAAATAAATCAAAAAGGTGAGTAAATAGTCCTTGATTGTATAAAGTTGTGCTAAAATTTTATAGTAGGTTCATATATCATCCTAAAGTAGTAATATTTATATAAGTTCTTTGTGTTTTTATGAATTTATTGTTATTAGTGTTTACTTTTCTTCGTTCTAACCTCAAAATGATAAAGTTTTTGGCCATCTCACCCGGACAAAAAGGAGAGATGACCATATCGAGAGCCTGAAAAGCTGTCCATCGGATTTCTGAAAGTAGTACTGGTGAAGAGAAACCTACATTATGGTACACTTCTAATGAAGAAGACGCAGAAAATTAAGCTGATAATTGTGCTGGATGTGGCGAAAATGATTATAAGACCTATATTATTGAAGACTGGATTCAATATTTAGTTTGTGATCTGTGGGTCAAGAGAATCATATGACATGGTGTTCTAAATGTGGCCAAGAAAAGAAAAAGGAACTGCAGCAAGCAGATAAAAAAGGAAAGGGCAAAGGAAGAGGCAAAGCGAGTACCGGCCATCTCTCCTGAATATGCGAGGTGAGATGGCCAGTTATGTTTTTTTAAATAATATTTTAAATATGTCCTTTACATTATAATAATATATTTATGTTGATTTTCAAAAGACTGATTGTGATTGATTTTATTAAAAATAAAAGTATTATTGTGAGCTCAATATTTTCAATTTTATTATCGTTTGAAAAAACTATGGCCAACTCTAACGGATTTACCCTATATTTGTATATATATTTTTTTTATTATTGAACCTGTCTGACTCCGTACTTATTGGACTTGTAAGTTAAAGTTAGCATCATGGGTAAACGAACTCATTATACAAAATGTATGGCGCAGTGCCAATATTCACTTCAGCTCTGATTCTCCATTCGGTAAGCTATCCAGAAGTTATGATATTGCTTAGGCGTTATACTTATGACTTTTGATTTCATTGCTTGATCTGATATTCAACTTATTGAAATTATGTTGGTACTTCGTAGGTTCGGCGTTACCGGAAGCTTTAATATCCAACATCAAGAAAATTAAGTTCGGTAGTAAATATTTCCCTCGGTTTACTTTATGTCTTGCTTAAGTAATCTAAAATCTCAAATATCTGTTACAGGGATTCGACATTTACAAAATTTGTAGACATACAATACAACTCTAACAACTGTTGGGTGCAGTTGTGACCTATCAATTCCTACTTTGATAAACTCAAGCTGTCGATATAATTCATTGTTAAAATACACAGCACTATTTTATAACGAGCTTTTATTTAACTGGTAATGTTTGTTTGTTCGGTTCAAATTAGAACTATTATGAATTAGAACTACTTCCTCTTATCGAGCTCTGAGCGAGAGGAAATGGTCTCCGCCTTCTGCGAAGCAGTAATGCTCGCGAAGGCGGAGGCGGGACGCATGAGGGAAGCTCAACGGAGTGGCCCTCACGGTCCCGGCCGCAACCATCGCAGGCAAGGTACTAGGCGTAGGACGTCGCGGGACGATCGCCGGCCACCGTAGATCCGGGCCTGCGGACGGCGAGCAGTGGGTAGCTCGCCTCAAAGAGATGATTGTCAGCCACCACTGACGGGGCCCATCGTGGCCGGTGCCTGCATGCCTAGGGGTAGCGGATAAATTCTGAAAATGAGTAACCTCACCCCTGGGCACTCAGGCAGGGAAGGAACAGGGGTGGGTTTTAGTCAGTAAGAGTCTGACACGCCCTCCCGCTCCACCCAGAGTGGGTGAAGTCATTGGATGAAAAGCTCCCCCCCCCCCCCAAAATATATTCTTACTAAAAATGTTTAGTGATGATAAAATGCTAATATAATATCAGTAATACAAAACTATTTAAGCTAAATAGGTCATAGTATTGAAGCAGTAAAAGCTTGATATATTTGTAACTAGCTAGTACCTGTACAATGTATGTGTATTTGATCAGGTTTTAAAAGAACAGCAAATGGTCAATGCGTCCGGCGAGTTGTTAAAAACCCCATTATGTATGCTTTGTCACGCACTTCCCTTACAAAATGAACAAGAATCTAAAGCGGTAACTACAGAAGATGCGGCTTCTATAAATAACTGTAATATGACAGCAATTATTATGAAGATAATTTTTTTATGCTTAGGGTTGATACGGTAATAAAATATAATACATAAATAATACATTTTTAATGTGTTTTTACAAACAATCTATGTGATTTTAGAGTTACGAAACAAAACTAATCTGTGTTGCTCTGAAAAAGAATTTATTGATTACAACGTGTTCATACATTTTTCATATTATCTGAAGTAATTAACAACATTTAAAGTTCATAAAATATAGTCCCTTCTGCCCCCGCGGCCAAATCCGGGTTGTCAAATTGAACCCCGACGACAACCCGGGTTGACAGCCGATTTTTTTTTTTTTTTCTCTTTAATATTTTTTTTTTGTCCGACTTACCAGTGAGTCGCAAGGCTTAACAGGTTAAACCATATGCGGACCAAGGTCGTCCAAGGCTAGTGCAATCACAGATTATTCTCGCGTCTAAAGTAAATCTCGGGAAATTCAAACTGATTGACTATTGACTAGACTAAAGTGAATAACTCCATTTACACATATTTCCCGTAAGTGAATTAAATAAGGTCTTGTGGATCAATTGATATTGAAGGCACAGTTGCACCATAGAACTCTAAATCATAGTTTCTATTATTTCTACTACTTATTTCTGTCAACTGTGAGACGGAATGATGTTTAAATACGAAGTTAGGGATGGTCCGAATGTGGTTTGAACCGAATACGAACTTCGGCCGAACATTCGGTAAATATAAAAAGTACTGCCAAAGTTCGGTTATTTTCACCATGTTTTTTCGAGAGTGACATGTTGTATTTTGTTTTTGCATCATAACCTGCCCTTGGTGGGTAATAAGATTTCATTTAAGTTTAAGATGTCCAAATTCTGATAATGTTAAGAATACATTTAATTGTTGTATAAATGTATGATTTTATTTTGCTTAGTTTTATTATTTTAAACTAAAAGGTTGAGTTATTATAATATTTTCATGTATCGAATGTTCGGCATTTGAACCGAATTTCGGCCGAATGCCTACTTTAAGTGCATTCAGTGATTTGTAGTGCAAGTGTTCCTAAATGTCTTACTCTATAATCAAACTTAATTGCATAGTACAAATACGACCTAATTCCCAGTACCTCTAAATACTAATTAGTACTTTACTAATGTTATAGTTGCTTGTTGCCTCATTGGTTTAAGGTCTAAGGTTGCGTGAAAACCATAAAATAAATAACACAGTAATGAAATCGTGATAGCATGTTCTATAGGACTTTAATGTGTTGTACAAAATGTATGTCTCTGAGTAGTAGAAGACCGTGTTTATTACCATTTTTATGACCGATCACGTTATGTAAAGTACTGTTATTCAGAATAATGTGGCTCTTCAGTATGGAATGCGTGTTGGTTGTTCTAAACTCGTTGTAATTGATAATCAGGGACCGCGTGTAGGGCTAGAATACCAACCGTTATTTATGTATGGTAATATTGTACTGTTCAGAACAGCGTTTCCCAACCTGGGGTCCGCGGATCCCTTGGGGTTCACGATCATGTTCCAAGAGGACCGCGGATGAACAAATTTAAAAAAAAAAACTTGCAACTACAAATGTCTTGTCCTTTCTATAAAAAAAGAGTGGCAGTCCGGGAGTGCCTAAAAAAGAGAAAAATTGAACAATAATGCCCAACGCGTCTAAAGAAGTTTTCACTTCAAAAAAATCTTAATATTATTGGTTTTTTTATTCAAGGGATTCGTAACGGTGGTCGTTCTCTTACCTAAGGGTCCGCAGCTAAAAAAGGTTGGGAATGGTTGGTTTAGAACAACAAGTGCCGTTGAAGATGGGTTTTCAACTTCTAATCTCCAAGCTCTTCTAAGACTTCAGATCATCACATTCATCTTTAAGGAATTCTTCTCTAGCTTCTGCTTTATATGACAGGAAATTAAGAACTGAAGTCGAATACTCCTTTTTAGGGTTCCGTACCCGAAGGGTCCAAACGGAGCCCTATTGCTGTCACTCACGTGTCCGTCTGTCTGTTTATCTATGTGTCCGTCTGTCTGCCTGTCCGTCGTCTGTTACACAGGTTTTACAGCCAAACGGTTGGAGCTAGTCTTCAAATTTTCAATTTGTTACGGGTCAAAATCTTGTTGACCCAAAACCATATAAATAGTCGAACATTTGGTACGGGACCCTAAATGTGCGAAGTCCGACACGCACTTGGCCGGTTTTTTAGTGTGGGCACAGATAATATAATACTAGCGTACAGATGCCTCATCCCATACAAAGAAACGGTACCGCCGTAACTACGGGCTTACGACTTGCTATGGCAACTTTTGTTCTTCGTTCGGGCCCGTCCTCTACACCTCGCTAGATGGTGTTAACAGCGACGGCTTGCAAGTTGAATGAATTGACATAAAGTCTTATCAATATTTTCTCACACATTGAGGAATTGCTATTTAGTATTTTTGGCACTTCATAACAGTTTTACTGTTTCAAAATTTTTCACTTTACAAATTTTAAATAGGCGAATGGATAAACTCTAAAACTTCAAACAGCGCCATCTATTGGTATAAGAAATATAAATGCCTAACGAATCGTTCCAATAAACATCTAAAGTTTAATTAGGAGCCAATTATTCAACAATTTTATGCTTAGGGTAGTTTATTAAATAAGAAAATACAGTTATAACTATATTTTATTTCAAAATATTAATGTTACCTAAACTTCAATACGAAATCGATGCATGTTACGCCATCTATTGTTTGTTTGAACTAAATTTTCTTTGTTCGAGATGAGACCCCGTGGTGTGGGGAAATCTTCAAAAGTACTCTCCGTCTGGGGCGAACGGAGTGTTCCAACAAGCCCATTAATAGTTTCTACGACTGCCGCTAGTCGGGGCTTTTTTTTTTTGGAGGGTTGGAAAATCATCTAATGACTTCTCCCGCTCTGGGTGGAGCGGGAGGGCGTGTCAGACTCTTACTGACTACAACCCACCTCTGTTCCTTCCCTGCCTGAGTGCCCAGGGGTGCAGTAACTCATTTTCAGAATTTATCCGCTACCCCTAGGCATGAGTCGGGGGCTGGGTTCATCCTTCTGATACAATTCATTATTACAAAAAAAAAAAAGGATGAAAGTATGTTGAGCCGATAACTTCAAGGAATCGAACAGATCCCTATGCTATTGAAAGCTATGCTGATATCTATACATATAATACTAAAATCCTCGATATTTGTCGACCTACATACATCCGTATCAGTAACAATCACAAAATCCAGATCGATTTAAACAATAAACCTACTTTACTAAACCAATCTCATTTTAACTGTACTATGTATCAGAAATGGTGAATTCAATAAGCTATAAACACTAAAAGGTTTCATTAAATCGGTCTGTAACTCACACTAGGTTCGTTTGAGAGATCGATCAACAAACCATAAAATTACAATACAATTGTTATTCACTGTGAATGAAGCATGACTAGAGACATGTTACTGTTAAGGTGAGAGTGCATCAATGCCTTTGTCGGCATTCCAAATATAGACCTTGAAAAGTAGATAAAGTTTTTTATAACTAGCCTAAACAGTCTTCCAAGAAATTTTCTCCCGTGCTTCCTCAAACCAACCCTTGCCGTACGGATCCAGCAGGTGTATTCGCTAACTCAGTTGACATATAAAGAAAGAAAAAGTATTTATTGGCCACAAACTAACGACATATAACGGAGTAGAACAACATGATTTTGCTTAAACACACGCACACACATAAAACAAAAACACACACACACTTACAGCACTACACAGCAGCACTAGCAGCACTTTGCAGTACATTGCTCGGTGGAATCGATTATAATAGTCACTACGTGGTACATTTTTGTTTTCTTATATGTCAAAGCAGCAATGTACTGCAAAGTGCCTATCAAATTAATGTCAACTGAGTTAGTGGATTTACCTGCTGGTCATCTCGCCACCTTAAAGAATGACAGCAAAGCTCTAAACGATGCTCATAAGATTTTGAAAGTATCTGCAGCTATATATAAGAAATATTGGATGTAGACCCATAATTCATCAACGTCAGTTTGTGTTACTGTACCTCTGTCTAACCTTTCACGTATTGCGACGAATATGTTACATTTCCTTGCCATTTTCTTGTACAAATTCGACACAGTCGAACCATACATTACGTTTAGCCACAGAACATTGTACACGTCGGCTATACTTCAAAACTCGATCGGTACGTGAGTTACAAATATTGCTGCGTTCTCGAAATTACTCGCTCGTGACAACGTGTTTCTTGTTATGTGTCGTGGAGTCAATATTGTATGGATGAAGATTTATGTACAGTAGGTACGGTACTGGTCCATAAATGAGAGGAATGTCGGGCCGTACAAATGCACAAAGGAACGGACAGAAAAGCCGTGACACCTCAAAGACTGATGCTCATCTTTCAATCCTTTATGAGCTGGAAATGAAATGTTTATCGGCTGTTAATAACGTATCTTCGATGTGGTCTCAGGATTCTTCAAATAGGTACCTATTAGAGCTGGCTAAACTAAATAGTGATTGATCTTGGAATCTTAGACTATGAAAGGTTATAGACGGAGTGTCAAAATCCAGCAATCCGAAGTACTACAGAAGAAGAGAGATAAGAAGCCGGCTTGTATCTGTACACGCGAAATAAGCTCACATAGACAAAATGAGAAGCCGATACGTCATCGTTACGTTCGTCAAGGTCACTCACACATTTTAACGATCCTGCTTCATGTTAATGTCCAATGACGGAAGTCTATAACCTTTCATAGTCTAAGCTAGGAATATCCTCTTCTTTCCCACGTTTGGCTGCCATACAAGATGTACAATGTTGCTTTGAACAATAAATTGTCATGTACACAGACCCTTCTTTTACCTGACTAGACCAGAACGGTATTCACCTTGGCCCGGATGCCATAGCACGATGGCATCGATACAGTCACTCTGTTGAATCGATTCTGAAACAAAAAGGTTTTTATTAAACGTTTTGCCATTTGCATATGAATGATCCAATCATTCGAAGTGACCGACCTTTTAAGTGAAGTTAGGATGTAGTGTACTTTGGATAAGGAAGGCAGAGAACTGTCAACTGGGTGCTGTGGTGTACGCTATAGTATGGTTGAGCCCATAAACAATAGACTAACTGGACAGAAGAAATACCTTACCAACCTGATAGTAGGTATTTGGGCAAAAAGGCCCCTGTTCCCCTTTTGTTTTAAAGGGTGGGAAATCATCAAATAACTTCTGCCGCTCTGGGTCGAGCGGGAGGGCGTATCAGACTCTTACTGACTAAAACCAGTCCGTGTTCTTTCAGTTGTCAATGCCAGGGCTGCAGTGACTTTTGATTACTGGCATCCCAAACCTACCAAGCCAATACCTACCTCCATGTATTTATAGCCCTTTACGATCTAATCCTGCTTCCTTCCCAGACCTGCACAGACGACGAGTCGCCGACTAAATGTTTAGGAGTAGTTTTAAGACTTTTCAATGAACCTCGTGGTTCTCGAAGAACCTTGTTTTACGAAAATAGGACTTTAATTAAGATTATGCTAACTGTGCCTGCAATTGATGGTTAAGTAACTGAAGACAGACAAGACTATATTTGGGACTTTACGATATTTAAACGGCTGTATTTTTTTTAGCTGTAGTATTAATATTTATGAATTGGTATTATTAGCGACTTTATGAAGGTGGCTGGACTGTGTGAAAGAGGATATGGGTAAAAAGGGGGTGACTACAGAGATGACGACTAATAGAGGAGTATGGAAGAAAAAGACATGTTGCGCCGACCCCAAATAAATTGGGATAAGGGCAGGAGAATGATGAAGAAGGTAGCTGGAATAGACTGGATGCGGAAGGCGGAGGACAGGGTGTTGTGGCGCAGCTTGGGAGAAGCCTATGTCCAGCAGTGGACTTCGATAGGCTGAGTTGATTGATTGTTAATTGATTATTAGCAACCTGAAGACAGCACACTTAGAGGTATCGATTACTCAACTCAGACTCGTCTGACAGTGAACTGAAGAGGATAGCGTATTCCAAATAATAGAATGGGCAAAGAGAGAGAAAAAATTGGTCCTATGTGTTGTAACAATAAATATTGTTAAGCAGACTTATAGCTAAAACTTTTTGTGAAAGTAAAATAACTATCGAAGCGAACAGTAAAATCTTTGAACTAAGCCCAGTAAAACATATCAAGTAACATATTACAGCAATAAAGGATATAATCGCGAATACACATAACCCTACGATAACCTATTAAATCGCGATTGTAAACATAATTAATTACACTGACATAAAACAGTTACATAAAATCAAAAACGCAATAGCATTTCAATAAACGTAATAGGTCTAAACGTATGCATTAAGTCACGGAGATATACGCCTCGTAAGTCTCGTTTCGCTTTCAGAATCACGAGTTTTGCTCTCGAAACGACGTTTAAGTTACATTATGTATGGTCTACTAACACGCTTGGCTTGTGAATTAGAGTGTAAATATGTAAACAAACACTTCTTGCTAGGAATATTTAAATATCTTTTGATTTTCGAACATATAGACGTGTTTTCGGGCTACATTTCGGGACTTGTCAATTTATTTCCTAACCGACCACATGAATACACACTTTGTCCAGATCGTGAGTTTACTGAGCTCCAACGAATTATGCGCATGTAAAACGTATTTGGTGACCCATAATAGTCCATGGTATGCAGTTAAGCAGGTGTATTCGCTAACTCAGTTGGCATCAATTCGATAGGCACTATGCAGTACATTGCTCGGTGGACATCGATTATAATAGGCACTACGGTTTTCCTATACGTCAAAGCAGCAATGTACGGCGAAAGTGCCTATCAAATTGATGTCAACTGAGTTAGCGAATACACCTGAAGAAGGAACTACTTCAGAGACAGTGTAGAGATGGCCTAAGTAGATTCTTGAATGATGGAAATGTATGAATAGCAGTAAGAATTTGTTAGATAGAGGCCATGCTAAGTAATAAAAATGTTCTTTAAGGCCCAGATGTCTATAAAGCGCGGTCACTCTCGGATTGCATAGAAAAGAAAGAGATGCGCTACGATAAATGGCCGCAATTTATTGCAAAATGTGAAGTATTTTATCGATTTACTTAGGATTTACTAATAAATTTATAAAAAATAATCCATCACTGGATGCAACTTAGCATTTGAAATTTTATGGTATATTTTTTATTATGATTATAATTGTTAATGAAGGGATAAACTGCTTTTAAAGATAATTTAGAGGTATGTTAGAAGATTTTTTTGATGCATTAAAGTATGTTAAATTATGTTTCTAGCTCCATCACTGTATGCAAGTAGGACTTGAAAATATCATATTTTTTTTATTTCTCAAAACTATTTACGGTTTAAGAGATACACTGCTTTAAAAAACCACCTTTTTGACCATTTTTGGGAACCTCCGCCTTAAAATGAAAGTAACGTCAGCGTCCAAAGAAATGATATAGGTTCAGATAAAAAGAAAGCTCATTCACTGTTTGGTAGGTAAACCTGAAGTAAAAATAGAAACAATCAGAATGCAAGGTACTATACATCTTGTTTGTACCTTTCATGTTATCAATAAAATAAATCACACTGTACCCGAGCTATGCAAAGACACCGCAGAACTTTTTATTATGCCAATTGTAAAGGCTATAACCATACAATACACGGTGATGCGCTAATCTGTTTGACACAGCCCCGAGCGTTGTCTCTCGGATTTGTAGACTAAACTCGGCAATAAATTAAAACGACTTCAAACCTAATGCCATCAATCGAATATGGTTTTTAAATCAGTACATGCAAAGTTTAATTTGGTATGCTTCACGGGCAATAGATGCGTCGTCGATATGCTCATGCGGTGTTCCGTTAGCCGCTCACCTGCGCCCGCGCTTCTCTAGTTATGCTAATGGTTGAGCGCGGCTCGCTCTCAGACTCTCAGTACTAAGTACTGAGAAACATGGAAATAAGTCCACTAGAAGATTTAGTAGTCGTATTCCCTTGTATGTAGATTTGTACTCGCAATATTTTCTTATGAAAACGGTGCCTGCACACCCAATAGAAGTCCAACGTCATTACGTAGTCATACGTATTCAAATGAGACAATCGTTTAGATAAGCATTTCGCTCGAAACACTATATTACGTTCAAAATGCTGATAATAATTCCCAATCGATTCCTGTATAACATCGAATTTACTTAAAATGTATCCTAGAAAAGACAAAACGAGTTGATAACTAGATATCCGGTGTATTTGGTGATGTTCCTTATCGAGTATGCACCATTTATATCAGGGTATGGAGATATTCTGTTCGGTGAACGAGACCGTGGGTGGACGCGAAACTGTAAAGGAAATCGATTCCGCTGTACGTGTTTGAATCGATTTCTCGACACCGGGGTTAAGTGCGCGAGTATCGAGTAAGATGTTCCCTAGTTTCATTTACGGGCAAGCGAGACCACTTCATTGGTATTCGAATACCGAGTCACGGTATGTGCATGCCTAATTGTGCATGCTAAGTGTTATGATATAACTTCACAAGTTACTCGTAAATCTATTAAACCGCCTATGTTATGATGTTGCACGTCATAAATGTTTCACGCTAAAAGGTTCTTGAGAGGTTTTATTTTTGCTTGATAGTAAATTTTGTAATTAAAAGCATTTTACGCACGATTCATGCTGTTAAATTAGACGCTTTATTTATATTTCTTGTTTATAAAGTGTATTTCGAACAAGGTTATTAAAAGAAACTATAAGATTTCTTAATAACTGCTTTTGATTATCAATGACTAGTTATAGTCACTTTCGTCTTACACAATTAACACTAGATGTCAGAAAATTGCTATTCTAATGAACAGTTAAAGTTCGATTGTACAGAAGCAGGCTATTGTGTGAGATGGGTCGACAGAAGCTATTGGCGCAAGCGTGAGACGTCTTAATGGATCAACTCGGCACGCATCTCTTTGTCGTCGGTATCGAGTACATCTCGCGTCGACTCGTGAAATCGATCACAGCCACACAATCAATTGGTGACGTAAGTTTTTACACTCTAGTTTCGTTAGCGTCATTATTGAATTAGCGTGTTACAAATGGTACCGTTAGTAGGTTGTTATTGAAAACGCTCACGTAGTTAATGATTTTCGATCGGTGAACAGTATTAGCGATGGTTGTAAATTTCGCAAGTGATCGATTTGTAGGCCCGCCCTGAGAGCAAACACGCAACTAGGCTAACTACGAAAGCCTGGTGCAGTAGAATAGAATGAATTTATTCCGAAACTTTCATTTGTAACCAAAATACCATTTATAGTTGTGTGTGCATTTTTCTGCGAAGAGTTTTTTTTCCATTTCGGACTCTTTGGTTATTTTGTGTCACAGTCGACTAAACTGTTATTCATTGAGCCCTTTGTGGATAGGCTTGCATGAACATTCTAAAAAGCTTATCGAAATTGTTCACAAATCGAATAAAATTTCATAAAAGAGAAGCGTGACCAACTTGTGCTTATGCTTTTTTGTAGGGACTGATTCCGTCACGGCTGTCACCAAAGACTACAGTTGTCTAGCTGTTACAGTCTGTCCCAGTTTCTGTCACCCATATGTCAGTTTAGACTTTTTCATTGGTAATTCGATTAGCGGTGTTATCACGTTCGTGAGTAGACCGTTTGTTCCGCTATTCCACGACTCGGGCGAATTCGTGAATTTTCACAGCACGTGCATGTATTTGATAATGGAGAATCGGAAATAATGGAAGCACTCGGCAAGTCTACACGTTTTTGAAGAAATGTAATCTTATTGCGCAAGGTGGGTAGTTAAGACTTACTACCATGGAGGAATATGCCAAATTTTGTGTCGGGTCTTAACATTGTCATGCCTATTCCTATAAGGCTGCATGCGTACCAATTCCAACTGCTTCCCAAGCTAACAATTCATATATAAATCCAGACTTCATTCTGAGTGGCACAATTCCACGACGAATTTTTTGTTTCTCCACACGATCTTTCCGTATCATTCGTTTTAACTCGCTCCCCTCGATCCCGTTTTCAGCATTAATTACTAAGAGCAGTATTGATATCTATCTACTGGATGTCAAGCAAGCCTTTTTGCTGTTGTAACTGGAAGCTATTAGTGATAGCTTGGTTTTTTACCTGAGTTTAACTATCTATTACGACGGTTTGTATGTTGTGGGCGTTTACCGTTTTTATATGAACCTAGTGGTTGCGATAGATTGCCAGGAATTCTTGCAAATAGGTTTCTATGAAAGCATTACTTAGTTTCTCTAGGTATGTTGATTTACAAGTCGTATTTGATCATGTAACTTTGTAACGGTAACAGGTTGGAAATGTATACCTACGTTAGATGAAAGCTGCACTAGAAGAGTAATGGAATTCTTCATCAAGGTTGTTTTGGTCTAACATGTACCGTGGTACATGCTCTGGCGTTGTTTTTGAAACTAACTAGTACTTCCACCATCAATAACTTGGATCAAGAGTCTTATATAAAAAGATAAAAGCACGTAAGCAGTGTTTAGAATTCCTTCCTCACGTAGTATCAGTATGCAATACTGATACTTATACCTCTCGCGCATGTCCAAACATCAAACATGCCTGTTCATTGTTCATCATTGGAAACCATAAATACAAAATAAACGCCACGACATCTCACTCAACCAACAAACAATAACTGACCTAATTATTGCTCACAGCACAATGCTGACTGATAGAATCATCTTAACATCTAATCATTTACCTTCCTAGTTCACGAGTACCCCCAGCAGCCCTTCGGCAATGTCCGTCAGGTAGTCGTCAATCATCGTGACTCGTTCGGGACGTCGTGTCGTGATCGCGGCCCACCCAACCCGCGCGCGCGCATAACCGTTACACCGTTGGGTACAAGCTGTTCAAATACTAAACAGAGGATATCAGAAGGCTCAAACCTCATGCCTCACTACAATATACTTAAATCTAATTTCTTCGTTTTCTGAATCCAGTGTAAGCTAACTGTCGTCAGAATGTTTTTGTACATCTAGCAGAAGAATAAACTGAACAGAAATTAACATTGGACTTTTTTTCTTGTTACCTCTCGACTGATACCTTACTCAAATTTACCGCTAAAAGTCTGTCTGCAAGTGAATGTCTGTTGTATAGAACATTCTATAAAGGTTGTATTTGCAGTTAACTAGATTACTTAGGCTACAAAAACATTTGCCTCTTGTTACACTTCAGTTATATTCCGGAATGTTGCTCTTGTTAAGGTGCATTAGGAGTTGCACTTCTGAACCTATGTTTCGGGTTGAACAAACCGTGCCCGCTATGAATAATCCTCATCTCCGATATAGTTTTAATTACCGTGGAACTAATTACAAATGAATATGTATTAATTTTATATTGCAGGAGGAAGGAGATAGTTATTTATATGGTGATGTCCTGCTACAGAATTTAAGGCTACATTAATGTTTAATTCTTTTATGTTATTATTTCCATTTACTTCTCCCGATTTGCGAACATTTTATGTGTTACTGGTAGCATTTTCGCTCAGCATATAAGTAACCAAAGATGCTCATAAAAACGTGTAAGTACAGCCGCGTGACGGTTATGGGACTGGACATTGGACAAGTGACCCACATAAGGGACCTGTTTTCTTCGTTGACGCTCACACTTGCGTGGGTGTTGCTGTACTACAGACGTTGATGTGTAAGTGTCAACTGAGGTTTTTAAAACGATGTGTTCTTTACGCTTGTTTGTTCTAGCGGCACATTGACGAGATCTTCTTAAGCATCGCAGGTGGTCTACTTTCTTCAATGTTTTGTTACTAGATATTTCGCCCTAATGGTGCCACTCACGGAAAAAGGACTGGCAAAGATTTTTTCTCCACTGAGGCTTTATTCTCTCTTTTGCGTTTGCTTGTCGAATTAGGACTATTACCACCTTTTGCAAATATATTTCGGTCAGCATCCATACTAGACTCTGTTATCAAACAGTTTGCGGTAACAGTTTGCAAGACACCACCAAATCAAGGCTGACTTCGACTGCTGACTCCCACGGCCAAGTTCTGCAGATTAACATAAAATAATCAGCCTGTAACGTTCTCGCTGCTAGGACACAGGCCGTCTCTCTGTCTCTCACATAGATGGTGTGTCTCACAGGTGTGGGCCATAACCCATTACGCGAGCCCGAAGGAGGTTGGTGAATGTCACATATCATCGAAGTTTTGGTTCTAGCAAATGCCGGTTTACTCACGATGTTTTCCTTCACCGTTATAAGAGCAGTGGTGAAAAGCGCCTGCCTGGGTTCTAACCCACGACCTACAACTTGTAACACTGAACCACCACTGCTCTGTAGATTAAAATATTCCAATTCAACTGTTCGATGGCATATACGATGCCAGTATGCCAGCCTAAGCTTGCTTAAGGTTCTTGATCTTCTAAACACACTTCCAACGTCAGTCGTTACTCAAAAGTAAACCATACTATTTTGTATTTACCTTTCTCATACAGACAGACAGATTTACACTAGTTCATGTTCATAACCGACCGGTCGTGCGACTTCATCCTATTTATTTGCAGTGTGAGTGAGAAGGCAGACTGACGGATTTGTTGCTAATAAATACATTAGTTTATTACGCCGAGTTTGTTTCTGAGTTATGAATTATTGAGTTGGAAATTGGAATAGGTTGGTGGACTGTGTTATGTTTTTCATGCTGGTGCTCTGATCATACTTTTACGTTAAGTTACAGATCGATCTATCTTAGTTGTTGTGTCATTTGAGAGTGACATGTCGGAAGCGTGGACCGTGTTTAATTTTGTTGTGTAATTAGAGGTACGTGAGGTAGGTATGTTTTGTGAAGTTTTATGTGTGCATGTATTTTTTCAAGGCATTTTTCGTCACTAATTCAGTTGCCTTATCTTACCGTTAATCCTTATTTGACGTAGTACCTATATATTACGTGTGTGTTGCCTGAAATATCTAGGTAACTACATCAAAGTGAACAGGTTTATTGGTTCTAAGTAACGATTTCCCGCAATTTTGAAATGGTCTATTTTGCAATAGTTACCTGTTCAACATAAACTTACATAATTATGCTAAAATTAACCAGAATATTAACGCTTTTGTTGTATTAAATTTAACGATGTAAGAACAATTAAAGCCTAGCTCACAATGAACTTCATAACTGTGAACTCCAAGACCACACGCAGCATTATGCATCTCATATCGTTATTGCCATATACAATAATTGTTCGAATGGTAATTACAATTACATTCATCATTGAACCTTCGTGACACTACGTTTTCAGGTGGGCTATTCGCTATTCGTCAATAGTTCAGTACCTGCACAGATAATATAATACTAGCGGTACCTCTTTGAGTGTGTAGAATATTTAGCTTTGTGGTTTATCGTCCAAAATCTAAACTACTGTAAGGCCAAGGGTGGTCAGACACAATAGATTTTCTATTGTGCTGTTTCTCCGGTAACTGACAGATGAGCTATATATATATAGATAGGTATAGATATATATAGGGTGACTGGTAATTAGTGACCGATACTTAAACACTTGATTGTACTCATGATAACAAACAACTTTGCCAAAGAAAAATATAGTGAGACAGAACGGCGTCACGCAGCTAACAGCTGATAGGTAGGCGCGCGCGCGCGAATTTCATACGGCTTTTACGTGTTATTGTGATAAAATCGAATAAGTATAAAAAATGTTTCTATGGGATAGTAGTTTGCTATTATGAGTACAATCACGTGTTTAAGTATCGGTCACTAATTACCAATCACCCTATAGATAGGTAGACCATTTATCGAAATTCTGAACTTGAAGTTGGCTTCTTTTTCGTCATACAACCTGACCCAAAACCTCGCCATTTCCAGTGTTGTCGGTGGCATCGGTCGTGGTGTGCAGAGCAGCGGTCACTTAAAGTGGTGACACGTAGAGGAGGGACGTAGAGTAGGAGGACCGTAGATGAGGAGTTGGATTAAGATAAACACACAACGAGTTCAGACGTATATTTTATTATTTAGAGTAGGCTTTATTATATTATGGAGCACTTATTAATCGTACGTACACCATAAACTGTGAATATGTACATATTTAAATTGTATTATTGTCAGGACCATGCCTGAAAACTCTTGACAACACTGGTAACTGTCAGTTATTGTAGAGTAGGAAAATGACAATGATAGATAGCAGCTTAGTCTAGCTCGGCAGCAGAATTAGAACTGATTTTTAATATAAAAACAGATACTACTGACAGAGAAAACAAGTAATATTTGAATTTTTAATTAAAAAATGTAGGAAAGAACGTAATTTTGGAATAGAGGTCATAAAATAAACAAGGCCTTGTTACAACTTTACGTAATTTGTAATCGAATGGAAGTCACTGAAGAACCAATCTTCCAACTGAAGATCGTAGCAATTGGGCATTGATTGAAACGTGTTGACCTCAATAATTGTTCGCTTCATTGGTCTTCTCAAAAACCGGTGTTAAAATTTTGTTAACTGTTCAGTTATTAACTTCTCTCTCATCAAGTTGGTTACCTCCTTACATTATATCCGGCTGGGGTCATATGAGTATGTACTCCATAGATTGCGGTAGCGATTTCAAACCAATCGATGACTTCCTGTGCAGTGGTTATATGGAAGTAACATACAATTACCTAACGACATGATAATTACAAACACATACCTGACCTACCTAACAAGTAGTGTATAAAAAAAAAACAAAAACAAAACAGCGGGCAGGAATGCAGCCTATTCATTGTCATCATCATTATTATTCATAAATACTTAACAATGTCCAGCTGTTTACAAATAATAAATAGTAATCGCACACATTGTGATTTATATTTTTATATGTAAATGGTATTGTATGAGTTCATTCCCCTACTTAGTAAAATGTGGTGTTGTTTCTTTCTAAAGCAGTTGCTCCCAACCGTTAAAAAGTTAGCAGGGACCAGAACTTCAAAATAAAACTTAACAATTTCAATCTTAAAAAAAATCATCATAAATTCAAAACTTCTAGCAAACCAATTTTTTAAATCAAAAGTAAAGAGCATTGACATAGAAAACACAATATTTTTGATAGAAACTTAAAATCACTTCGCATCAATGTACTTTTCATGTGGAAAGTTTGAAATTTTTAGACCTTTTGCGAACCCTAATGTAGCTCTTGCGGACCACCAGTGGTCCGCGGACCGCAGTTTGGGAACCACTGCTCTAAAGTATTCTAGTCAGGTTTTCGCGATGGATTTACATCTTAAGTGTGTATCGATGACTAATAGAACGTTTCTTAGAATAGATTTTATTATTTCTTAGATTTCTTTTTATTATTTTATACGTGTTAGATCTCTAGATGGGATCTAGGAATTTGTTTCGCTTTATTTGCCTTGAGGCAGTTTTCGAAATTGGTAAGTTTAATTTTGTGTTTATATATATCGAAAATAGAAATGACTGCGATTGCTTACGAATATACGATCATTAAGGATCAATCAGGATACTGCTTCCTGCTTCACCGTTGCCATGCTGCTATCTTCATTCAGAAATTTACTAGCCCTTGAATCAAAACAGCATCGATACCTTTCTCTGAATCTCAACATAACATTACCAAAGCAAAAATACCATTAAGTTATTTAATCGTCAACAATAATACCCATCATCGGACACCGTATCAGAATCGATTCGAAATGCAAAAAAAGGTAGGAATAGTCGTACCGAGATGAACGAACGAAGCGCGCACTGCCATCGTTCGCCATCTCGCTGTGCCAATGACCCACTACAGCTTTTTGTGCGTATAACGGACCGACACACTTCATCTTTATTGATTATAAAACTAATCATTTAAAACCTTGTGTATGCACATTTTTTATTTTTAATACCGTTGCGTAATAAAGATTTTTACGCTTGTTCACTATCGTTAAACGTTTTGTCAATAGTCGATTGTTTGATGACTTTTGTTGCGGACAACGAACTTAAATACCGATTTAATGATGGCTCTATCTCCAATAACAGTTGTTTTCTTTGGAAATAATTTTGATGGAAGTCATATTATGATGAACGTGGACAAGAGATTTAGATAATGAAAACAATTAAACTGGGTACACAGCACATTGAAAACTGACAGATTTTCTCTATTAACTTGGAATTAGTCGTGAATACCCACCATTGCTCTCAAAACAATGAAGGAAAACCTCGTGAGGAAACCTCCATGTTCTAGAACTAAAACTTAGAAGACGTGACGTCCATCAACGGCACAACTCGCGTTGGGCCCGCATGGTGGATTACGGCCCACACCCTCTCACAGAGAGCAGGCCTGTGTCCCAGCAGTGGGAACATTAAAAAAGGCTGCTTACGCTTTACCAGTCTTTGATATCGTCTTGCAAGTCTAACTGTATTCCTGTCTATAAAGAAAATCTTACGTTTATTTGCTGTAAACATGACGCAAAAGACAGAAAAACACAACAAAAAAGAAAAAGCTGGGAGAAAACATGCATCACATTCATGCAAAGCGGCCATCGCTCAGCTTAGTTCTGTGACCCTATGCAAGATAGAGCCCCAGCGCTGTCGCTGACGTAATGACGTCGACCGGTGCAGCAAACAAAGAGTAAGAGTACTAAATACTATACAGCGTAATAAATATTAATATTGAAGTGGCTACATTTACCTTCTTTTTTTTTTTTTTTTTTTTTGTGGGGTGGGAAATGATCCCATGACTTCTCCCGCTCTGGGCGGTAACTCTGTTTCGAATTTATCCTCAACCCCCGGGCAGAACTATCCACCATCAAACCACCATCACACCACCACCCAGCCAACCATCCACCACGAACCATCGTAGCTTTTACTATGTATATTTTATCTTAATAAGTACCAAGTTGTGTAACAGGCCGTACACAATGCTAATTATTGCCTAATTTGCATTATCATTTTCATATAAAGTTTCTAGTAGCATCATTTAGGACACAGAAGTCACAATATACACCATATTAGTCTATAGCACATCAAATCAAATGAGATTTTCGTCAAATAATAATGAAAATGGCATAAAAAACTTTATGATTGTTATTATAAATTCCATATTAGTTTTATTACGCGTTGGTGTGAGTGACAACCGTTTCTAAATCTGTCATTCGATAATTCAGGTGTTTCCTCCAAATGATTGGTAACTTCCTCTCATATTAGGTGGGAAATATCATTAAACTGTCAGTTCGTACGTACAAGTAGTACTTCTTGTACTATCAATTTGTAGTTTCGATGTGGATGTACCAATACTACCTATTCAATCGTTCAAGTGTTTGTAGGAATGATAAATGCGAAATTAATTACGGTTTTCCGTTGGTGGCAAAACATTTAGACAGACGGTTAAACTGCCTGGCTGTATTGGCAATTTGATGTACCGTTAACTCGTTGAATTGGAAGGCAAATAGCAGAAAATCAGAAGCTGAATCTGGTATTCTGTGTTTATTTACAAATAGCAGAACATCAGAGAACCGGCATCAGGTACCTATTCTGTGTTATTTGAACTATCTATAATTGATTTTGATGGAGTGCAAGACTGCAAAGTAAAGTTGTTTTATCAATTTACTCTACTATAGTAAGCGCCAGATAAATGTGAAATAAAGTAGGTACATTAACCTTTCCCTAATAGTTAATAACTCTTCATAGGTACCTGAACAATTAAATATGAATCGTTTTTCATTATTAGATAATGTTAAGGATCGCGCGGCGAGAGATGTTTATTCGGTACAGCTTTGTGTCATTATTTCCGTTTTTTTTTTCAAATAAAAATGTCAATCAAAGTAGGTGGGTCAATGACCGTTATTCCACGTTTATCTGGCGCCTACTATAGCATATTCATGCTGCTTCACTCCCCTGAGATACCTGTGGAACCGTCCATTTTCAGGGATAAAAAAGTAGCCAATGACAATGAGTGACAGTGTGAGCAGAGTACTATAGCCTTCTTTTTACCAGTGAAATAATTATAGAAACTACAAACGTACAAGGTGGAGATGACTATACTTAGATACAATAATAAATTAAAACACTGGCAATACTTATCATTATGACCAATTTTTACCAGGGACCATCCCGAAATCGCGAAAAAAAAAAAAAAAAAACATTAAGGCCCTACTACCGGCTAAGTGGCGCCCTCATTGAATAAAAAATCGTAGCATAGCAAAGAAAATAAATATTAAAGAATCCATTGTCACGTTTTTCAAAGTAGTAGGCAAAAGTACCTAAAACGGCCGTTTCTGACACTTTTGCTTACTACTTTGGATACGAAATATTCTGAGACCTCTTTTAACAACGTAAAAATACTTTATCCTCTTTGTAACAAATGTGACGTTGCATTCTTTAATATTTATTTTCTATGCTATGCTACGATTTCTTATTCAATGAGGGCGCCACTTGGCCGGTAGTAGACCCTTAATTGTTTGCGAAACTCGACAAAATATACTTTTCCCTTTTTTAACAGAGTTCGAAAAAAGGAGGAGGTTCTATGTTCGACTGTGTATATGTTTTTTTATGTATGTCCACCGATTTCTCTGTCAATTGTGGACCGATTTTCAAAATTCTTTTTCATTCGAAAGAGTATACTCCTGATGTGGTCCCGTATAAATTTTATTGAAATAGATTCAGCACTTTTTGAAAAAATCAACAAGACAAAAAGAAATGTATAGGTACTCGTACACAGATGATGTTTTGGTTTTCTCCAACTATGTTCAAATTCCGTGGTATTGGGGTCATTCATTCGGGTATAACTTTAATTTTTAGTTTTAGTTATGGGGTAGGTACAACTAAAAAGCGAAAAACTAAAAATATTTTACAAAAAATACAATCGACTTCCAAAAAAGAAAATACGCTAAAAATTTAAAAATAACTTTAATTTCTTAACTTTAAGTGCCAAATAACGAACAAATAAAATACAAACACCGACTTCCGAAATTAAAGTTATTTTATTATAATAGTTTCGTTCTCTACCTACCATCCTAACTCCTTTAGTAGTGGGCAGTTTGAGTATTTTTGCGGCCTACTCAAATGTCTTTACTTTGGTATTGTTCGTCGGTTCGTTGAGCTCCTCAAAGTTCTGAGTTGAGCTTCACGATGACTGACAAATGCTTGCACTGTCTGGACAGGTCCACTCGAATTTGTGTGTTGCTTTCTTCAAAAAGCTCATCCCAGACATAAACGTACATGGTTCTCATATGATTTAACCAGTACATATTGTATGGATTTGAACACTTTAAAAGAGACTTTGACCTCTGAGTTTGTTTCGGTGTTTCTTCTCAGGGTAGTCAGCTAGGAAGCACCGGCCTCATCTAGCTTAAACTGACAAAAAAATTGACGTGTAAAAGTGTTCCTTGGAACCTATTTACTGAATAAACATCATTTATCATTTAGTGCAAAATCCGATAAGTCTCACATTACGTTTACCGCCGAAATCCAGGTAAACGTTTCAGGTTTCGTTAGTTCCACAGAGTAAAGTATTAATATTCCAATGTATCATGTTACTTATTCAAATGAAGCGGTCTGGCTCTGCACGTTGTCGCCTGCTTTATGTTAATGAGCTGTATTTAATTAATATTTCTTTCTTTCTCTCTTGTTTTGAGGGCGGAGTTAAATTGTGGTACTTTTGACCTGTTTTTTATGTGCTTTATGTTTTTGTGTTGACATCATAAATTAGCGCTAAAAAGTGTTTTACGATTCAAACATAGAAAAGTATTAATAAATTTCTGGATAAACTTGTTATTCTGTTCATAATTACTAAATGTTAAGTCAAATATTGTTTTATTCATCACGTCTTCACATAGTCTTTGTTTCCTAAGTAATTCTCACTTTTGTCGCAATCTGTATACAAAGTGTACCCCAGCCAGCCAGTTGCGTAGTCGAGAAACCTGACCACGACAATCGTGTCTATCACTCGTTAAAACGCCATATAAACCACCCAACGACATTTTAAAACACACTTTATTTGCAAAAGTTAGCGTCTATATCTCACTGACATGATAAACCTTCGATATTTAATTTCTGTGCAAGCGAAATTGCCTGCTATTACAGAGTAGGACGGACTACTTTATGTTGTAGATGACCAGTATTGATAATAGAACTCTGTGAGAAAGAGACGCTCTAAAAACCGCGGATTTACTTACAGTGCACAATTGTGAAGGAAAATCCTAGGTATGTAATAACAGTCCACTTTGTAAGGTCGCTGTATGAAAATTAAAACCTTTGGAATGGGCATTGTTGTCGATTATCGGGAAATGTAATAATGGAACTCTTGAGAAACAAGTTTTTTCGAGTTATCGTCGATCGATATCCCTTGCTAAAGTACTAATTAGTAGAACTCATAAAAAGCTAGCTGAACGAACTGTTGTATGTCTTAAGAGGTTAATCCCAGTAGGTGTAAGTAAATTGGCTTTATTTAGCTTAATAGAAGCCTATTCATGTTAGGCCCCCGCAAGCATAAAGTGTTTTAACAAAGACTCCCACTGGCCACTAAAGATCAAGCAGAAACGCCTGCTTAACGGGAAGAGAAAACAGATCACCGATTGAAATTTACTTCTTGTATGTTCGAAACAAGACGAAAGTGGCTTCATTCAATAAATAACTCCACTATGAGTGTAACAATGATGATGTGTTATCCTTATCCACAATGGTAGACAAATTTAACCAATTTCTTCCAAGTTTATTGCTGACTTCGTTTAGGCGACGATTTCTTATGCTAGGGCTAGGGGATTAGAGGTTTATGCCAACCGGTAGATATGTATAGTTATGGAAGCTGATATAACAATACTCGTACTTCGTATTTTAATGTTGCTAAAGACCAAGCAGAAACGCCTGCTTAACGTGACGAGAAAACAGAGCACCCATTGAAAAATTACTTCTTTTATGTTCGAAACAAGACGAAAGTTGCTTCACTCAATAAATAACTTCACTACGAGTGTTACACAAACTATAACGGCCATACTTCTCATTACAACAAAAACAATATCTTTTGTTCTTAGACAAATTGGCATCCATTTACAAATACATCTCGCATGGCCATTGGGCACAACTATGGGAGGCATTTAGAATTCATTGCATCATTTTTTTTTTCAATCCATTTGTAATTACAAGTCAGGTAAGATGTATGCTCTACATTGCAGTGTTATTTAAAATGAAACTGGCCATCATCGCGGAGCCATTAACACGTTCATCTTGGCAGATAAATGTGCTGCATATTTAAAATACATATCATTAGTTCCGTTTTACATAATACCAGTGGCCTCTTAAGAACACTTTGGAAATTGCAGTTAAAAATATTAATTGCTTGGCTTCAAATTGAAACCACTCCCGCAATAGCATCCTACTGTATAAAGGCGCTATTAGCTGCCAACGACCTTGAGTGGTTAGCTTGCAAGTTCTGCGCTGAGCTCATGTAACGCGTCGTAGTTCCACCCAGTAATAGGACTCGCCCATCAAGGAGCGCTATCCGAAATTAGACGCATTATTAATTTATTACACATAAAACAACAAGTATTAAACTAAAACACTGAGACTAAATTATAAATTATTAAATGATCTTTAAAATGGTGAAGGTTTCATAAAAATACGCTTTATAGTTTTTACGTGATTCTCAGTTTTTTATCCGCGTCAGACATAACTTTACAAAGTAAGAAAATAAAAAAAAATAAAAAAACAGTAAATAAAAAAAAAAATTAAAAAAAAAGTAAAGGTAGGTAGGTAGTAGTAAATATTATTTCAAATATTTTGAGATCAAATTACGACGGAAATTGTCTAGAGTAACATATTTTTTTTTTTCAAAGAAATAAGACAAGTCGTTTAGACGTGATGTTCAATTAAAAACCATTAAAAGTCGTATAGCTGCGCCTTAATCGCCTTTATTTTAAGGCTATTTTGTGCATAAATATGATGAGGTAAGCCCCCTAAATGCAAGATCGTGGCATTTAGATGCACATCCACTCCTGGTGCCTTTTAAGGTTAAGATCTGAATAAAAGAAACGAATAATCAACTGCTAATTAAACAGTCATCAGAGGCCATCAGTACCTGGCCCTCACCACAGGACCATTAACATGTCTTCAAGAATATTAAAATTTGAATAAGAATATTATGTTCAGAAATGTGTGTGTTTACAGTCCTGCTATAGGCAGACATAGCAAGGTGTGCCAACTGCAAATGTTGAATTTCGTTTCATAAATTTTAAGCCCTGAAAACCTGCGTTTCGGTTCTTGGGACTGTCTTGATATGCCTCTGTCGCAGATGGATTCTATTGACAAAAAGAAAACCGTTGTAAATCAAATTGCAGCGTAAAACTACAATCTGACGTTTCGTTTGACGCTTTTTTACTTCTCTAATCGTTGACTCACTGCATTGATAGAATAAATACAAAACGTTTATACAATTCTGCGTGTTCAAGTTCAGTAATAAAAACTGCTAAACGTCTGTCAGCGGTTTTACGTAACTGAGCTGTTGTAAAATTGCCATCGGTAATAAAAAATATCCAGCCATCCATCTGCGACTACTCCACCGGCAACATCCAAAACCAGGGTTGCCATCTCTAAAATCTGGCAACCAGAACAAGAAGCATGAAAACCCCGGCTTTTGAAGCTTAGAACCCGGACGTGATAAGAGTTTTTTTGAAGTGAAAACTTCTTTAGGCTTCTTTGGGGTTATTCTTTAGGGGCATTTTTGGTCAAGTTTTCACTTCTATCGGCACTCCCGCAGTGTCACTCTTTTTTTTTTATTATTTTCGGGTTCACCGAATATATGAAAATGTTGCGAAAACTTTTAAATCCGGACTACAAGTAAAATCCCGCCTGGTTGCTCCCCGGACGTCCTTTAAACCAGGAAAGATCCGGGGAAACCAACACCCATTCGCTTAAACAAAAAAAATTTCTTCCACTTCAACACCACCGCCATTAAATTACTACGAATTCTAATTCAATATGATTGACATTTACCTCCGAATACCAAATGTAAAAATGTCTGGTGCGATGTAATTATAAAGTAAATAATTACAAACTTGAAGTTTAGTTAATGACACCGGTTCCATCGATCGTAACATCGCTAATTAATTTGTGCTTGACTAACCTTTTGGCATGGAATCCGCATCAAGAGGTTAGTCAGGCTTCTTTAATCGATTCAGCGGTATAACGGGAATCGAGTAAGTACGACTGAGCAGACTAAAGTTGTGGCGAACTTTAGCATTTTTTAACTTGTGAAACGAAATGTGAGATTAAATTTACCAAATGAGCCAATGTATTGTAGGACCCCAAGGCACCAGTACGGCCTGCAGGGGTCCTGGGACGTTCTAGTAGTTTCAGGGTAGAGATCTCACTCGCTAGCAACGCGAGAGTGCGGTGTATAAAAGGGTAACTGGCTACAGGTGTATAAGAAAAGAGATGAGGGCACGATATATTGATTTTTATAAGAATTACATGGGTGCCCACTTGTAAGGGCAAAACTCCAGTCTGACATTAAACCTATGCTTTTAATATATACTCGAACGACTCCTCAATATTATTTATTCGGTTCATGGTGGACATCCCATCCATACGCACAAAGCGTTTTGAGAAAACATTCATTGTGCGTGCAGCTAGGGAGTGGAATTCCCTACCGGAGTCTGTGTTTCCTGTTAGCTACAACCTGGGAGTCTTTAAGTCAAGAGTAAATAGGTTACTTCTAGGCAAGCGTGCTCCATCTTCGACCACATCATCCCTTACCATCAGGTGAGATAGTGGTCAAACGCGTGCCTATCAACAATAAAAAATAAAATAAAAACAAGTTTTTAACTGCCAGCTAAAGGCCGGTGCAGACCCGCTAAGTTTATGCTGTGTCTACAATCGCCACAGTATTTTTAATTATAAGTTCAGTGAAGCCTAATTTTTCCTGAAAATCCTACTAATTTTATAAATGCGAAAGTTTGAATTGATTGATGGATTTTTGTTACTCAATCACGCCAGAACGGCTGAACGGATCTGGATGAAGTTTGGCGCAGAGATAGAATATAGTCTGGAATAGCACATAGGTTATAATTTATAATATGGGGAGGCACTAATTCCACGTGGGCGCAGCCGCTTACAGAAGCTAGACCATGCTAATTTTCCAGTGACTCAGTCGCTCGACATGTGACAAGATACAATAGCAAATTCGATGGAACATTGTTACTTAATTCTCGTCTAACAACCAGAGGACTTGCATTTAAACCTCCAACACTTAGTGGTACAGTTATGGAAACTACTACGTCACGAACTGGCGTCACGTCAAACATTCATCAACGCTAACTCTAATTTCTTCCTGGAGCAAGTTTTATTAAAGCTTAGGTACGGAATTAAGAAAACGTGCTCTCATATTTATGACTTGAGCACAAGTATAATCGTTGCGAGATAATTCTGCAAGGAATGTAAACAATCTAGCTGCCAGAGGTGCTGAACATTTAATTGTAGTGAAACATTTGAATCATTAAGGTGGTAGCTCCAGGGTGGCCCGCGAAATTTAAATATTCTTACGATTTTTGCAAAAAAAAAAATGGTCAGTGTCAGGTTGTATCTTGGTTAAAATTTGATTCGCAGCCGTAGCAAGTATGAGTTTATAGAATTATAATCGTTAAAATCTTCAATACAACTCTCTCAGTTAGAATTGATTCCAAATGTAAGTATTTCATGAAATCATGACATTTGGCATCAATACTAACTGAGAGAGATGTATTTATTTATTTATTATATTCTTTTTTGTACACCATGCATGATACATAACTAAATAAAATTAAAAACTAAAGCAAATACAATGGGCGGCCTTATCGCTTTCCGCGATCTCTTCCAGGCAACCTAGAATGGAGAGTAATTGCCTGGACAAGATATGGGGCTGTCATTGGTGTGACAATACCAATATTCAATACAATACAACAGGTACACATACATACATGCATGTATATATTGATGATTTTAATTCTATAAATACATACTTGCTACGGCCGTGAATCAAATTTCGACCAAGATACAACCTGACACTGATCTGCAAATTGGAAAAAACGTAAGAAAATTTGAATTTCGCGGGCCACCCTGAAGCATTGACCTTAAGACAAACGATTCGTATTAATTCTGTTTGCCCAGAGAAAATATCAAGTTACTCTCAAGATTTTAAGTACGAGGGCGGGTCAATAAGTCCGTGACTTTTGGAATAAAACACAGATTTTTTGATAAATAAATCATTTTATTTTTCAACGTTGTCTCCCTTGAGCTCCATACACTTTGTCCAACGCTTCTCCAATTTTTTTATCCCTTCCAAAAAATATGATTTGTCGAGGTCCTCAAAATAGGCCTTTGTTTGCGAGATGACTTCATCATTGGAGTCAAATCTTTTTCCACCAAGCCATTTCTTCAAGTTTGGGAACAATAAGTAGTCACTCGGAGCCAAATCTGGAGAATAGGGCGGATGAGGGAGCAATTCATAGTCCAATTCATGGATTTTTGCCATGGCAACTGCACATGTGTGCACCCTTGCATTGTCTTAGTGGAAAAGAACTTTTTTCTTGGCCAAATGAGGTCGGTTTTTTTTCAAATCGTCATTGAATCGGTCCAATAAGTTGGCATAATATTCCCCATTGATTGTTCTTCCCTTTTGAAGGTAGTCAATGTGGATTATCCCGCGTGCATCCCAAAAAACAGTCGCCATAACTTTATTGGCTGACAAACCCACCTTGGCCTTCTTTGGCGCCGATTCACCCTTAGAAACCCACTGTTTTGACTGTTGTTTGGTCTCTGGTGTGTTGTGATGGATCCACGTTTCGTCCATGGTTACAAAACGGCGCAAAAACTCCTCCATATTGCGATTAAACAACGCCAAACCTTCCTGTGAAGTTGTTACACGATTGCGTTTGTGGTCGACTGTGAGCAAACGCGGTACCCATCTTGCGGAAAGCTTTCTCATGCCCAAGTGATCATTCAAAATTGAAACCACTGAGCTATGCGAGATCCCTATGGCTTCCACAATCTCTTGCACTTTCTATCTTCGGTCGGCCAACACCATATCGTGAATTTTTTCGATTGTTTCGGGTGAAGAGACCTCAACTGGGTGTCCAGGACGTTCGGCATCTTCAGTGCTTGTACGGCCACAACGAAATTCAGTAAATCACTTTTTTACCATTGAAATCGATGGTGCAGAGTCCCCATAGTATTTATCAAGCTTAGCCTTGGTCTCGGTAATGGTTTTTTTTCGCAAAAAATAATGCTTAATAAGCACACAAAATTCACTTTTTTCCATTGTTTCCTCAAATTACTGGGTAGTCTTATAAAGATAGCTGTCAAACACAAACTAACTGACGCAGCAAGTTCAAATTTTGACAGAAGTCAACTGACAGATGCCTGTTGACAGGAGTAGTGTTGCTTTTTCAGTAAAGAGGTCAGAAATTCAAAAAGTCACGGACTTATTGACCCGCCCTCGTAATTTTGGCATTAAAATTAATGTTGCCACAGTTATGCATAATTTCAACATAGCTGTCTTGTACTTTATAGCTCTGCAAGGTTTTAAATAACAGAATTCCATTCAATTCCCTAACAAGTACAATAATGAAGAAATATATAATTTCTGAACAATTGTGGCTTTACGACTGAAACAACCGTTAACAGTCCCCAAAAAGGTCATAAAACCCAATACTGTTTTGTATAATTTTTATAAAATTATTCCCGAAATCCGTCGCAGTGTACCTAATTGTTAACAATGGTTTGGAGTCACGTAATTGCTATTACGAGCGCACGAGAGCCATTTATGTGGTAACGCTGCAATATGCAATTATATGCACACATTTAAGGCGCGAGTAAATTGAAAATATCTTGTAGAAGAACTGTGAGGAAACCTTTAAGCTTTGCGGGTGGAATGCGCATCATACTCTTCATCAGGTTGGAAAGAAAATCGTTATTGTGTTGCAGAATAGGTTATATGACTAAAAAGATTGTCAAAATCTATTGTGAGAAAGAGTGTCAAAATAGATTGAAAAAACCGGCAAAGTGCGAGTCGAACTCGCGCCTGAAGGGTTCCGTATCATCGTGCGGACGGCGAGTAATGCGTAGCTCGCCGTCCGATCAGCACCAGGCCCGAGAGTCGACGGCGTCGCCTCAAAGAGTTGTCAGCAATAAGGACGGGGCCCGTCATGGCCGGGGGTTGAGGATAAATTCGAAACAGAGTTACCTCGCCCCTGGGCGCTCAGGGCAGGAAGTAACAGGGGTGGGTTTTAGTCAGTAAGAGTCTGACACGCCCTCCCGCTCCACCCTAGAGCGGGAGAAGTCATTGGATGATTTCACACCCCACAAAAAAAAATCGTACAAGATTATACGCGTCTACTTGTTGCCATTATTAAGATTGAGCAAGAAAGCCAAAAACAACACGTTTCTAGTAGGGGAACCACCTTTAATTTTTAATTTAGTTTTATTATTTGTTGTTATACCGGCAACAGAAATACACATTATGTGAAAATTTCAACTGTCTACGAGTATCTATTACGGATCATGAGATACAGCCCGCTGGCAGACAGACGGACGGATGGACGGTCGGACAGCGGAGGCTTAGTAATAGGTTCCCGTTGGTTACTCTTCGTGTACGGAACCCTAAAAATGAAGATGATACATTGCGTTAAAATTTCGCGTGACGTCACGCCTTGATGCACTTTGTACCAAGTAGTGACGTCACAAGGCCCCACCCTCAACTTTGATGCGTCTTATCTTTGTCATTTTTTATTTATTTTGTAAAGCATCAGTTTATTTTTTTGATAATCTGACTGAATAGAAGTTAGTATTATATTTGTACCCAAGAATCATTCCTATTCAACCCATATTCCAACTGCATCCAAAAGACTATTCTTTCCAGGATCTTTATAATGTCATCGGGCATCGGTCGATCTGGATGACGTATGACACACATATCAACTCGGATCGTCGCCGTATCAACTCGAGCCGTGCAATATTCTTTGTATGAAACTCCCTACTGCAACGCACACTAATCGGAATTGTAAAGCTCACGAACCGGTGCGGTGCGTGGTTAACTTGCGGTACCCACGCTTACGACTTGTCGTCCCCGCGCTTACGGCTCGTCGTCCCCGCGCTTACGTCTCTCTGTGCCCTCCTAACGAAACAAGTTCAAACTGTGTGCCAGCCAGATCAACCAGTGGTCGGTGAGCCGTAAGCGCGGCGTCGCCTAGCCGTAGACGAGTCGACCTACCGGAGCTGCTGATCCGCTTTGGTTACGTGCTTACGTTAGGTTGACGCCTGTTTGACGACGACATGAAAGGCGATACGGTGACGATCCCTTTCCGAGTTGATATGACTGTGTGCTGTGACTTATAGATGAAGTGTATCCCGATGATACAGCATTGAGATTACGGGCAATAAACATAGGAAGATCTCTGCCCTTTTCCAATAAAATATCGTATTGCAGATGAGAAGTCTAGACAGTTTTAGCGGCTTCGCATCCAGGGCAAGTAGTAAATACCCAACGACGCCAAAGCCACGGGTCAGCCTGGAACTTGTGCACTATCGCGATCGTCATTCCAATATATTTATAGCTGGAAGCCCTACAGCCTTTAAGAGTAACTATTATTGTCCAGTTTTATGATTATCAATTTAGAAATTTGATTAAACGTAACGGTAACTATGCTTTGTTCTGTAAAGATTTAGTTCGTCGTCAATCTTAAAATTAGTTGCAATTAGATTTATCACTCGTTGTCTGTCGTTTCAGAAGCTTTAAGTGAAGATCTCTTTATTGACCTTTCAGCATTTACTGCCCAAATTATAGATAATTTTAACCAAGTTCTTCCAAGTTTATTGCCGACTTCGTTTAGGCGACGATTCTTTATGCAAGGAGAGTAGAGGTTTATATCAAACGGTAGATATATAACAGCTGATATAACAATACTCGTACTCCGTATTTTAATGTTACTTTCGATGCAAATCCTACCTCTATTGCAATCGTTTAAGATTGAAAATTGCACAGAATTACCTCAACTACTCTTTGAAAATGTAAAAACGAACTCACGTGTCGACGCTGAAGACGTGATCGGCAAATGAAAGAGACATCCTTATATTCAGAATATATTTCTTGGTAACCGCCAGTCGTTTCTCAACAGCAAAGAAAAAGCAGTAAAAGTGTTTTAAGATGGCGGTGATTACGTTAAATCTATTGCCGCCATTACTCAGAATAAATAGAATTATTATATTGCCAAGATGGGTTATGAAAGGATGGCAAAAACTTGTCCATGTGTGGAATGAAAGGAAGATTGATTTATTTAACTTTAAGTCCGCTAATGCTTGGATTATTCGTACTAATTTTAGCTACATTTATGGCATGCTCCTCAGTAGGAAGCAATTTTATGGCTAATTCCTTGTTATTGCCGCCGTAAAACTGACCGTGGAAAGCATTATTGATGACGATGTTTTTCAACCAAACCTTTTTCATATTAATGGTTTTCGGTGAACGACATCTATTATACAATGGAGCTCTCTATTTTCCTTCTGAATGTCAGAACTGTGAACGGCACATTCTTGGAACCATGAATATCAGAATAAATTTTAATCAACACATCCGTGTCATAAAGTTTCTCAACCACTCTTGCCTTCGCCTCAGTGCTTCTACATATTCATGAAATAATCATACACTCATTACTAAACCCCGCAGAAAGACAGAGCTTATTCTTAAAATACATTTATTTATTGTCCTCAGATTCAAAGATGGCGGAGCGATTATGAGGTCGAACGGCGAACGACTTTTAGGTGAGTCCAGAATGTAAATGTATTATGCAAAGAAACATGTTTATGCCATAAGCACATAATGGGCCTATTCTGGCGGTTAATCGACAATCTATATGGATAAATGCCCTCTCAGCAAAGTGAAGGGTGTGGCATGAGGAATTGGACTGCGACCCACGCTTCTTTGGTGACAAAATAAAGTCATTCAATTTGTTTTGACAACACAGTGAACTGCTCCGATGATTTAGGGTCGCCCCACTTTCTGTGTGAAGGCAACAGGTTACCACGATTACTTCTCAGCTCACAACGTGATATGTGGCGTGTATGCGATCCTAACTCACGTCAATCGTGAAATTGCGAGTTGTTCTCGTCGTAAATCCTTCGCGTCGATACTATTCTACAATGTAGACCCAGACTCGATGAGATTGAGTAACTAGCTCCGTTAAAACGCTCTGAACTTTAATGTAACAGGTTGTTCATGTTTAATCGAAAGTAATAATCGTTAAATTTCCAGTATCTCAGATTTTACACAGATAAGAAAACTTAAATTTCAGTGGCTACCGTGCTGTGAGCTATATTTTGAGTAATGCTGTGAGTTCAGTAACATTTCAATTCTCTGTGGTAATGTTTTCTTAGTGGCCAGTTCGGGCTGGTATTGTGTTTTGAAGTGGAATGAATAAACGTATTGTTGAAGCTGTTTTCAATTTACGAATTGGAATTCTCAGCAAGCTATTGTATATTTTAATAAATTTCCTGCTTTACCCGAATGCTCAGTCAAACAGTTCTGATTTGAAACTTGGCTATTGTCAGAATAAACATGGTTTCTATTGACTTGAGTACCCATATGACATTAACATAATATTCAACTTGTAATTCCTAACAAGTAAAACATGTTTCCAATTCATCCAAAAGTGTTATTTTATTATCATTAACTTCATTGATGCCACTATCTACAACATTTTGCAATCATATGGCTATTTTATTAATCTTTCCACTAGCTTCTGCCCCATTATAAATTATAGCCTATATGCTACTCCAGACTACAATCTATATTTGTGCCAAATTTCATCTAGATCCGTTTAGCCGTTCTGGCGTGATTGAGTAACTAAATCTTTTATATCCCTTATTAAGACCCTTCTCCCATCCACAGAACCCTTGTTTACTCTACAAACGAGCCTCACATTCTGATCCTATTTTCTTTCAACCGCGTATTTTGTGCGAGGTGTTACAAATTCTGCCTGTAGGCTGGCTAACAATACACCATGTTCAAGTTGTACTGTGTGTACGGTATAAATTGGTTACGCCAGTTAAGTTACCTCCACTGAATGTGTAAGCGTCAATGTTGGTATTACGGAACACTCAAATGACGCCGATTTTAATGTAATCTTAGTCATGGCGGAAGAATTTGTTTTATTATCTGTTTTAGGTGTATTGTTTCGTATGCTTGCAGTTTTTAAAAGTGTGGGAATGTTACATGCTTGTAATTTAAGCGTGTCAAGTTCATTATTACACATTGTTTTTTATACATTGTCTACTCGTTGCTATTGCCTATACAAGATGGAGACGGCAATAATGAAAATCGTTATGAACAACATCATTGTGGATTTTCAGTACATTTTGTCGAATTATGCAAACATAAATTTATGGGGCAGCAAATTTTTTTTTTTCGCGATTTTTTCATAATGATGAATGTTGCCAGTTATTGTCGTTTTGTCATCTCCGCCTTGTATTATGTTCTAATTTTCGTTGTATTTTTTACTTTCTTAACCTACCATAGTTATCTGAACTTGCTTTAGCTTTCTTCAGTGTGATTCTGTTTTCTTAGCATCACACCACATATGCATTTCGAAACCTCTCTAAGTTACAACATTCCTGTTCTGAGTAACTGTTTCCAATTGACAAAATGTCTGAAGTCCTTTACGATTCTCCGGCACAAACATCATAAGAACACAATAAAGCATTAACATGAATACCGAAGCTAACAAAAACATTAATTTTACAGCCCACAACACAAATGCCCTAAACATCACGATATTCACGATAGCATACAATTAAATTTTCCCATCACAATGCCATTAATGAACGCGTTCCGTTACTCCGAACAAATTCCCAAAGAAAACTACTGAGTCTCAGGTCAAAAGTTCACGGAACTTTACAACATACGAATACATGTTCGTGATATGGGTTTGCTTAATTTAATGTAATCAACATCATTATAAAACGTGAGGGGAATGAACCATTGAACGTTTTTGAGCTATTTGTATTGAGATAGCGTAATATGATGTCACAGACGACGCGAATTTTGTCATGACATATGAAGTCTAGACTACTCCAGATTTTGACTTAATTTGGACTTGAATTATAGAATGCATGATGGTGAGTCAGTAACCTCAATGAAATATTGTGGTAGGTACCAGGGACTGGGTAGCCATACCCTGGTACCTACCACACTCAGCGCCATGTGTATCGTTTATGATACACACTGTATGTATGTATATCTTTATGTATATCTTTCGCCGTGTGTATCTTTTATGCACACATGGGCTATGAAAAATTTTCCGGTGACACACACTAGATACACACCAGAGAGAGGGGATGGGGAAAGGTGAGAGGGGGGGGGGGGGACAATGAATCCTCTGTGATATCTAGATAATTATTGGTAAAAAATAATATAACAAATTTTGGTAGTACAGGCACATATGGCTTTTACCGCACCCCTGGGCACTCAGGCAAGGAAGGAACAGGGGTGGGTTGTAGTCAGTAAGAGTCTGACACGCCCTCCCGCTCCACCCAGAGCGGGAGAAGTCATTGGATGATTTCCCAGCCAGCCAAAAAAAATAAAGGCACATATGGCTTGGCGTGCTAGAGACAAATTTATGAGATATTTTTACTTTTGGTTCCTGAAAGCGTGGACACTACCACACTTCCTTTTGATAAGTTGTGCTATAGACAAATTTTTGAGATATTTTTACTTTTGGTTCCTGAAAGCGTGGACACTACCACACTTCCTTTTGATAAGTTAGAAAGTTTGCACTCAAAGCTTCACGTACGATAGAACAATTCCAATTCTCTAGACTAGACAATAACAACACCACGAAACTCCTACTACCGGTACATTATCTCCAGCTCTTAATTTCGCTCGCCTTCTAAATCGACTCATTGAATACCAAATGGCAGTAGACCACACGTACTTCTGCACGCTACTCTGAAATCGCATTAAGTAAATCTTTCACAGGAACACGGACCTTTAAAGCTAATAAGGTCTTTACAATGGCGGTACGGGCTTTTCAAACTCTCGACTTTCGAAATATATGGATCGAATTTACGCGCGAAAACGATAAATTCAAAGGTAATAAGGTTGCGGTATTAGTGACCTATGTAGGTTTATGTGTGTGCGTAGTGATTGCCATTTAGATCGTTTCAAAGGAATAAATTGAATCAAATATAAATGAATTATCTATATCTAAACGGTTTCTGCACACATTTTAGTACATAAACTATACGTAATACTTGTATTATTTACAATTATACCGGTCGCGCTGGCGATGTAATGAAACGTTTTGTGCAGCTCCACCAATATTAGTTCCAAGCTCCACTGCATGTTTGACCGTTTGCTAAAATTCCCTCTCCCTTACTTCCTCGCCTTTACTTCCTTCATTAATTTGAAGTCACACGTCAATATTAAATACGGAAGCACTCATTATGCGCTTCTAAGTAAACTCTAACCGTTAACGCCGACATTACGTATCCGTGTGTTTCCCCTTCAAGTTCTCGCCATAACGGTACGGGGCTGGCGCCCTCGTTTCCAAGTGATAATGCTTCTGAAACAGATACCTGATTGGCCCAAGGAGCAAAGGGACTTATAATTGGAAAGATAAATTGTACCGCAAAAATTGATCGTGCAAACTAATAAAGTAGCTCGTAACTGTAACACTGTCGATTGCGGTTCATAATTGAATTCCAAAGAATGTGTCTATTGAAAGAGATCGAAAAATTGTTTCGAAGAAAAAAAAATAGGGCACGTATAAAATGATTTGGTGAAAATAATAAAGAACATCAACAAAAGAAATATAGTAGCCATAGTTAGTAACATATAGTTGTAGAACAATTTCTAAACACTTTAAAGTCAAACCATTTTGCTCTTATACTTTATTGCGTATCGCAAATATCAATTATCGATTGTGTCAGAAACCTTTGTGTATATCTGGTTAGCAAGGTCAGTGATAAATAAAGAAACAAGAGCATTGAATCTAGACTATAATTATACTGCTAGTAACAAATGGCGGTACATTTTTTCACTAAGCTTCAAGCACTGTTAATCCAGCGTAAAATGATGAAGATTTATTAACCGACATTCTTAGTGTGGTTTGTCTTAGAATTCTCATTCCCAGGGTCTATTACAATATTCTAATGTAATGTATTTACCGTGTACATATGCGCTATATTGTATGTCAGGGAATGTGTCCGTTTGGTAATTCACAAACATATCTTTGGTCTCATTTAAATCTTTGGTTCGTTTGTAACGGTCTCTTTATCCTCTTATCCATCTGTGTCTCTTTCTCAGACATTCATAAGATTGCCCTTATTTGCCTTCCTATTAAGATTCTAATGAATATGTATCTGTAACTTGCCATTTTCCCTTGTGTGGTGCGCGATTTTCCAGCAGTATCGATATAATGTTTATTGGTCCCGTTTTGAAGATATTATCGCATCGATTGGAATGATGTCATTGTGTAATGAACAGTTATATAAAGGTAGCCCATCGTCCTAATTGTTGACTTCAACTATTCGCGTAGGATGACGAAAATATTTTTCTCGATTTCTAAATTAGCGTGAAAATGTTTTGTTTCCTAACTTGCCTTTAACATTACCATTTATTTCTGACAAAATTTGAAATTCTAAACAGTATTCTTCAGTCTTTGCTGTTACGTCTGTTAAAAATGGTGAGTCATTATCGTCATGAACTAATGGTGTTATTATACGGTCATTGTAAATTTGTCAGTATGTGGTCTCTTCGGAAGTGTTTGTCAACCCACTTTCTTGTATTTACATACAAGCAAATTTCATATTAGTCGTCAGTGCTGACTCAAAGCGTGGAAGTCTTGGTGTCTTTTTCTTGAATTAAGCAAGCTGTATCTTTAATATTCACAGATTGGCATAAATAATAATAAATGGTCGAATGTTACTACCGTTACCACGGCGATCTTCGACCGTTATAGTTTTGCGGGCTTGTCTACCAGTTTTTAATTGAGTCGGCTTGATAGTTTTTTCGAAATCAGCTCTAACAGTTATGTTTTAAAATTCAATGACTATATGTCCTATGTTTGATCAGGTATAACTGTAGATATATATATTAATAACTGCATAGGCCTTATATATTCTTTGGAAAATATTTTTTCAATCAGCAAACTGTAAAAGTTCTTAGCAACATATAGCTTCATTATCAACCGAGGCTTGTCAACTTGTCGCATCGAAAAAGATAAAAAATCCGAAAGGAGTGTCTCATACATTTATTATGCCATTTTATTTGCCAAAACACTTAATCTTAACTTCCACTTTCTCAATACTGTCACAATTGCGACTCCCACTTCCGAAAATTAATGATATTCTTTGAGAATGCAAATAATGACTTCGCAAATAAAAGTTATCGTTGTTGTTTATTTTATTTGTAGGCAGATAATTATATATCTAGCTCCTCAATTGACGTGAAAATCGAGATTAATGTTAGCAATTAAAGTGGGTGTCATTGCGCAAGTTCTGGACCATACTGTGCATAAAATTTGCGTCTTCGGTGCTGACAATTGCATAATCTACGAAGCGATTGAACATGTATTTAATAAACTTTCACTGGACTGGTTAATTTGAAGTGAATTCTGACTCTGAATGTAAACTGTAAAGTCGAGATGCTGTAACGATGCTAATTTATGAAATGGTTGATCGCTTACATAAAAATCTACAAATAGATCGTAATCACTCATGTAATGTTTTTCATGTAAGTTCTTAAAGAAGTTCACTGTTATGATAATTTGATTTTTGATTAGGTAAGAATTAGCAGATATCAGTCTGCAGAATTTCTAGTTATTACGATTATAAACAACAATAACCATCCCTAGCGACTACTTTAATAATAATAACCCACTTGACTCCTACGATTTGCAAAGGTTGAGGGGCAGCTGATAATTTACTTTTCTTTACTCATTCATTACGGTGACTGCAATCTATTTTATTGTGTTTGACTCTAAAATATGATAAAGTCCATCAAACAACATTGAAATTAAATATTAGTAAGTCACTCTGGCAATAATATACTATCTGCTGTCTCTTTTATGTCACATATCCCTACAGTTTCTTAGTTTAAAGAATATGATTCACCTTTAAATTTAGGTTCCTCAAATTATAATAATTGATGTCTGCGAACTGGTTGTGCTCTGTCCCAAATTTGGCACAACCTGTTCTCGTCGGCACAAACTTCACCGCTACTTGCGCCTGCGCCATTTTTGGTACCTTACACGTGTTTTATCTTCTGCCTTTTGAATTATGAATATGTTTTTCATTAATTTTATTATGATGGAAATATTGAGACGCGGTTTGAATTAATGTTGTTTACCGTTCTTGGTGTTTAAGAGTTTAATAAAGGCGTTAATTGTTTTTATATCGAGTCGTACGGAGTATCTGTCATTCTTTGTTGATTGTTGTTGCGGCATCGAGTGAATCAACGGATGCGTGATGAAACTGTTAAATTTTACGAGATTGTTAGTTCACATGCGTGTTGTTTATTGTAAACATAGATATTTGTTTGGTTAACAATTTCTTCATCATCACATTCATCACAGATAAGTCCTCTACCAGTATCGTATTACAATTTTCCCATAGATTAATCAGTCACTATTCCAGCAGGGTCATCCTCATCTCTAACAGATAGCTACTCGACAAAGTAAATATCTCTATCAACTCGATGCACTGCATAGATTGCGGTGCAATCGCCAATCACCGATATACCGACCCTAAATTCCGATCGTGGCGATTCTCGATAAGCGATACGTAAACGTTCTCGATTGTCTGGTACCGTTCGAGGGGGACTATCGTTAAATTATCGCTCACGTTTCGCTACTGACGGCGCCCTAGTATTACGGTATTGCCAGGATAGTCATAGACCCATAGCTATGGTTTTAACGGCAACCGACAGTGACACGGGCGCGAACATTGAGTTTGTGACGTCAGATACTCATACATCGTGTTCTTGTATGTTTATGACCTTTTTATCACGAGGTGGTGTTAACAGTATTTCAGTTGCTATAGTCGATCCCAGCTAAAGGTTAGTGTGTACCTGGACAATTCTCAATCATGCATTTCTTACTAGACTTACATCAGATTTATGAGTTATGGGCGGGGTGGATGCGTCTAAATATTGCCCATCCCATAATCGAGTCTTAGTCGCATCTAAAAAGAAAGGGTTCCGTTCTAGTCTGGGACCACACAGCTCGGGTTTACTTTCTACCAATCCTCTGTACACATCTATTTACTTTCGTTTCCAAGCACAAATATCAGCAGTCAAAAAAGGAGATCATTTGTAAAACGGCTTTCGCTGGCGACTTCAATTGCGTTGATTTATTAACTGGTTAACTTTCAATGTGTGGTAAAGTGTACTTTGTTGGTCAATTAAGGGTATATCTCGAATCGTACTGCATACATATGCTTATCCATTTCCCCATTTATCATTGAACAGGTTTTCATTCAACTATTAATCTAAAGATTGACTATCGTTCCTTCTGCTTGGTTGCGTCTCATTTCTCTTTATGTAATCAAAACATTATTAATTTATTTATAAACAACAACTGGGTTTGCAACAGCGGAAATTTGCCTGTTTCGCCGTATACCTACTGCGATTACAAATCTACCACATAAGTGCAATAATGGCGTTATCCCCCTAAGATCTTTGGTGGTACGGTTGATGGGGAAAGCTAATTTGCTAACGGTCACATGTATAATGATACATTACCTAGAAATTACACGTATTTACATAACATTTATGACAAGTAGGTATCACTATATATTACACTAAAAATGTTCCTTCTTTTTGTATTCTGTAAATCACCGTTATGCAATCGCTTAATGTCTCTTCTATCGACTTTCAATTTCTAGGAACAGAACACAACCTTATTATCAATCTCGATTTTAATTGATGGCCAATAATATCCAAGTCCTCTATCGTTAACTGTATCTAAACATCAATTTGAAGTCTCGAAATAAATTACAGGTAATTCAATTGGCATTATTATACAGAATGAAGTCATTGGTTTTACTTTATGTCTAAATTATGTAAACTAATGTAAAGTATCGAATGCATACGTTGTGTAACAGTGGCGGTTACACCTCGTCATTGCTAATGGACTTCCGATGTTACGCGTCGGTGTAACATGCGGCCTCCTTATTACTCGAATAACAATGTTTGTCGACTTTTCAGTTGTGGGCGGATACGCTAAAATTGGCTGGAATTATTATGTTGCTGTAAAAGCTTGAATTTGTGGTAAATTATCGATGGTCGGTGTTAAAACTTCAAAGTTAATCTCGAAAGGTTAATAATAATAATAATATAATTTTTATTTCAGACCAGAGATGATGTCCATTTTGTTAGTAACAATGTTCTTATAGACTAGTGTTAATAATACTTAAAATTACCCACAACCAAACACAAAAAAGACAGTATACCCATCTATCACTACCTCGCCATTCCATGACAAATGGCGCAGCAATGACCGATGTAATCGCAGTCCAGCCGACTAGCAATCATGCTAAGGATGCTGTTGGCGCTGCCACGTACTCTACGCACCAGGGATGCGCATCTTTTACGCATCGTAGCGTAAAAGCAGTCTACACGATGTTCCGCAAACATCCCTGAAATGTTTTTACAACAATAATATTTGAAATAATCAAACCTTGTTTCTGAACTATAGATTTTATTCCTGCTTCTTTATATTTTTAAATAGCTATCTTTTGGCGAAACTTGAGATGAGGAGCTCTGGCGAAGGCTTTAGAATTGTGTATTAGTTTATAGAGATAGTTCGCCATGTCATACTTATCTTGTAAACTTTCCTTCATTTTAATTATAAACATATTGGGTAGGTAGGCCGGTCCTGTATTTCCTGAATGATGTTTAATTCCCAAAAAAATATCAGTATTTCCTAAAATTTCCAAGATTCACTACCTTCCCGGTTTCACAGCAACATTTACACCGTTACATTTATAGACGTCACGATGGTTCCGTACTAAAGGAATTTTATTATGTGGGCGAGGGCAATTTGTTCGACGGTCTGCCAGATTGAAAATTGTTTGAATTAATCATTGTGATTACTGGCAACGTGGTCAGGTGGTCCACGATACAAGCTGTGTTGTGTAGAGGTATTTTGTGTAAGCGAGGAGGGCATTCAATACTTCGGCATTTCTAAAAGAGAAAAAGTGCAGGTTAAAAATTAATAATAAAAAAATTCAACCGAATTGAGAACCTCCTCCTTTTATTAAAGTTGGTTAAAAATAGATCTTTATTACTTTGCAAAAAGGTTGAACACCGCTGAGTTAAGTGTAGATATTAAGCACTAAGGTTCGACTCACAATCGTTTTCAGTGATTTCACAGTTGATACCTACCGTTAATACCCGTTTCTGACATAGGTAAAACAGTGGAATGAACGATTCTTTTTTTAGATTTATTATTATTGCTTAGAACTGACAAGCTACGTACGATTATGGGTCGAACCTTAGGGTTGGTTTACAAAAAAGGAAATATAATTATGCAGCCCGATTCTCAGCTCAATTTGGTATCTCTACATGTTTATTATTATTCAGGTTAATGTACAAGCTTCAAATACAACCATGTCCAGTTTAAGTCATTTATACGTTTGACAACCTTACTTGCAAAGTGTTAGTTTCTTAAACAAACAATGTACTTTATACATACATTGTCAATATTCCAAGTAACAACTAACATTGTCTGACCCACTTCTAACAACGTATTTATACATCTCTATAATTACATAGATCTATCGAAACGCCATTACAAAATTAACAATTCAATTGTGTCTCAACAGACCAATACCAATAAAAAGTTATTGCACTAGATATTGTGGGGAGTTGAAAAAGTCGATTAAATTCCATTTCAGATCGAGTCAGACAGTGTCGATTACAATCACAGATATACATAGACTAGCTGTCCCCCGCGGTTTTACCTGCGTGTTTGGTTACTGTTCCCGTGCGTCGCAACGTAATGCTAGATAGTCTATAGCCTTTCCCATGAATGTGGCTATCCTATACAAAAAGAATTTTACAAATCCGACTGGTAGTTCCAGAGATAAGCGCGTTCAAACACACAAACTCTTCTCTTAAGGGCCTACCTCCCCATAAGTGGCGCCCTCATTGAATAAAAATTCGTATCTTAGCATGGAAAATTAAGATGAAAGAATCCTATGTTGCGTACGTAAAAATACCTTATCCTCTTTGTAACAAACGCAACATGGGATTCTTTAATCTTTATTTTCTACGCTTTGCTACGATTTTTTATTCAATGAGGGCGCCACATGGCGGCTACATACGCCTTAAGTATAGATAATGGACTGAGCGTCCGCCCCTCTAGCTGGAAAAGTGTAAGAGTAGGTAGTAGTATTTTCTAAAATTCTTATTGGGGCTCGTTACAGACTTGCAAAAGTGGATGAATTCTGCACATCAATATTTCCATACGAATAATATAAATGCGAAAATAACTCTGTCTGTAAGGTTTTCATGCCTGCTCCATTAAAACAATTTTTGATGAATTTTGGTATACGGATAGATTGTGGAGCAGTGGTGGCCTAGTTGTAGCCCCTTGTGGCTCCGACTTACGAGTGGTAGGTCGTTTACTTAGTGTATTTCATTACCACTGCTCTCAAAACGGTGAAGGAAAACATCGTGAGGAAACCGGGATTTCCTTGGACCAAAAATTCGAAGACGTCCACCAGCTCGCACTGGGCCCGCACGGTGGATTACGGCTCATTTCTTCTCTTAAAGAGGAGGCTTGTGTACCAGAAGTAGGGACATTATAAAGGCTGATTATGTTAAGTATATTATGATAGATTGTACCTCGGAGGACAAAGGATATATTTAGTACGTTCCCATGGGATAATTTCCGACTTACGCGGGTGAAGTCGCTGGCTGGATTTTGTGAAAAATATGAAAGAGACAGGTATAGACCGCACAGTCGTATTAGTATCCTACAGAATGGTCAATTTTGTGACGGTAATGTTCAGTCCATTATCTATGTCTAGATGAAAACAATTGATTGGTTACGATGTAGTTTGTCGAGTTTCAATTCGACGCCAGACAAGAATAAAATTCTAATCACTTAGGTACCTATTTGGATTTTATTAAGTAAACAGAAATGGTACGGTATCATTATTTTTTTTTGTTTGCAAATCAAATCAATTACGTGTTGTTTACTTCACCGTGAAATCTGGTGAAAACAATTGCTGGCGCCTTTTTGGGCAATTATAGTATTGACCTACTGTTTATTTTTTCGTCTTCTTTTGTTAATATTATGTCACTATAATTTCACCGTAATAAAATCCCAGAGAGCTAACTTCTTTTGTTTATATTTTAAAGTTCGAATGTTGAACCGCTTATTTTTATTTCTCGCACAAAGATAAATGTAATGAAAAACTTAGAGTAGTTTGAGGGATGTATGTATTTATTTTATTTATTGTCACTTATGATCCAATGGTCTGGTCATGACCTTTAAACCATTTAAAGAGATGCTTGCTTTATACCTGCCGAAAAATCTAGCATAAAATTCTCATACTGTATTTAAAAACACAATATGACAATTTTATGTTAGATTTAATAGACGATCAACTTATGGGCCTTTTTTTCCTTCTGTGAAGCAGTAATGGTTGCGAAGGTGGAGGCGGGACGCGTGAGGGAAGCTCAATGGAGTGGCCCTCACGGCCCCGGACCGTAGGAGAGGTACTGGGCGTAGGACGTCGCGAGACGATCTCCGGCCACCGTAGACTCGGGCCTGCGGACCGCGAGTAGTGGGTAGCTCGCCGTCCGATCAGCACCAGGCCCGTGAGTCGGCGCGTAGTGTTCCACGCGCGCCTCAAAGAGATGAGTGTCAGCCACCACTGACGGGGCCCATCGTGGCCGGTGCCTGTATGCGTAGTGGTAGCGGATAAATTCTGAAAATGAGTTACCGCACCCCTGGGCACTCAGGCAGGGAAGGAACAGGGGTGGGTTTTAGTCAGTAAGAGTCTGACACGCCCTCCTGCTCCACCCAGAGCGGGAGCAGTCATTGGATGATTTCCTAACCCCCAAAAAAAAAACTCGTGAGGCTGTGTTCAAATAATGTATTTTTGTACTGAATTTTACTAGCGTGTATAAGTATCTCCCTCCTTTTTCTTCTGGGATACCTTCATTGAAAGGCTTTGTTTGGGTGACAATGGGGTTGACGACTAAAAAAAATCTAATTAGTCCGTCTGTTGGATTTCAAAAAATATTGGACACGTATTTTTTCTTTTGTCACTTTAATAAAAAATGAAGACGATACAGTGGGTTGAAATTTCGGATGACGTCACACTTAAGTTAAATAATAATAATAATTTATTTGTCAGATCAGTACAATCCATATTATAGTTAGTAAGAACATAAACAACTTACAAACTAGTGTTAGTACATAATAATAATTTCACCTATGTCAAGTATTACATTCAAAAAACATTTCCGATATCAATACACATGTCAGAAATAATAATAATAATATGTCAGAATAATAGTAATAATAATAATAACACACAGTAACAACACAACGACACACTATTTCTGGGCACGGTTTGTAGGCAACACTTGGGTCCTCGTCCAGTGTTTTAATATGAGGCCATCAGTCCTATCCGCCACAGTCATCAAGAGATTGTTGGCGCTGCCCCGCACCCGCCACATCAGGGAAGCGACACGCTTACGTATGATTGCATAGAAGTCATCTATACGTGCCTCAGCGAACATCCCTGATGCACTGCAGTATCGCGGCAGCCTCAACAGTGCCCTGTATGCGTTATTGTATTGGACTCGTAAGGCGCTGTAAGCCCTCCGCGTGTAGTCGACCCATAGGCTGCAAGTGTAAAAAGATTGGCAGTATGCCCTGAACAGAGTCACCTTAACATCATTTGAACATTTTGCAAACCTACGGATCAACATATTGCTCCTGACTGACAGCGCCCTACGTTCCCTCTCCATGTCATTATTATCGGTCTGCGTAGCAGTGACCCACTCTAGAGCGGTCCCCCCAAGTGTAATAGGTGGGACATCATAGCTTTTAGTGCCTGCATTGAACATCAGACACTCGCTCTTCTTTGCATTATATCTAAGGCCCTGGGCCTCCGCATATTGCTCACAAACCGATAACAGTTTCCTGAGGGCGCTGATCGATGGGGCCAGCAGCACCATGTCGTCGGCATAACTTATGTTGTTGACAAATGTTCCGTCAATTGAACAACCTACCATAGTGCTGCTGAGCTCACGAATCAGCCGATCCACATACAGACAGAAGAGCTTCGGTGAGGTCAGGCCACCCTGCCTCACCCCACACTCCAGCCTGTACGGATCGGATAGCGCGCCTGCCCACCTCACCATATTGGTTTGATGGCCGTACCAAAACTTAAATAACTCGATCAACTCACCTGGAAGCGTTGTCTCATCATACATCTTCTTCCATAAAACACCGTAAGACACCAAATCGAAGGCTTTTGATAAGTCCAGAAAACACGCATACACAGGGGTTTTCCTGTCCGTATAGTATCGAGCAGTGTGCTTGAGACACAGAACAGCGTGTTCAGTTGAAAGGCCAGCTCTGAAGCCAAATTGAGCGTCGTGAAGCGACAGATGTTTATTTAACTGCTTGTCCAGCACACTGTCCAACACCTTCGCAATTACCGTAGCCAACGATATGGGCCTGTAGTTATTTATGTCAGAAGCGTCCCCAGTGCGATTTTTAATGATAGGCACCACCAACGTCTTCATTAGATCAAGCGGAAGGTACGAGTGTGAGAGGCATAAATTAAAAAACAACGACAGTACTCTGGGCATATGAACACCCGCATTTTGTAAATGCTCGATGCTCAAAGAATCGTGCCCAGGTGATTTCCCGCGCTTCATACCTCTCAACACTGCCTGTATTTCCTTAGCTGAAACCCTAACCAACGATTCCCTCTCGAGCTCCCTATCCGTCGAGGCCTCTCCCATTGCACCTAGCGGGGACTTCACAGTAAAATGATTTCTAAATAAGTTTGAAATGGCTGCAGGCTCGCTAACACCCTCAACACTCGCAGGAAGGCTCGACCTGCCGTTCAGTTGGTTAGTATGTTTCCAAAACTTACTGAACTCCTTTCTGTCGTGGCAAGATGCTATGATATTCATTTTTATTTGATCCCTATTTTCTTGACACCACTTCAATTTACTTTTAAATACTCGTTTAGTTTCTTTCATGCTAGAATATACAGTACCGAATTTAGGTTCACCGCATATCACCCAGTTCTGAAAAGCAAGTCTAGCCTCCAAGTGCGCCTGCTGAACATGTTTGTTCCACCCTATTACTGGCTTTCTCTTGTTTTGTTCCGGCCCAGAATAGCTAATACATGACGCCTCACTTAAGATGTTAACAATGTCACTATACATTTTATCAATAATGCATCTATGGTTATCAATTGAACATAACTTGTCACTGCAGTTTACAAATTCAGAAGGAAAGTCAACTTCTCTTAATCTCGTCGTACATAAATTTCTAAACATGTCAATTTGTGTCAAATCCCTTTCACCCCACACAATTTTATTTCTTTCGGTAACCTGACAGTTAATCTTAGTTTTTAGTACGGTAAAGTTACACGTAATTTCTAATGGAATGTGATCTGACCAATATACACTATGTAATATCTTTACGTTAACCACCGATGTCCACGCCGCTTCAGATACCACACAGTGATCTAACCAACTATGAGATCCATGAATGTCACTTACGTACGTATACGACTCCGATAAAGGTCCTAATATTTCAACATCGGCACAGCGCCACTTCTGTTCAACACAAAAGTCAAACAGTTCCACGCCAAACCGCTCGCCGGGCTGCGCATTATAGTCTCCCAACATAAACACAGAGTCCACACTGTACTCCTCCACTATCGCCGCCATCTCACCCAAACATTCCGTAAACTCGGCAAGATTGTCAGCCGAGTCCGTTGGCATGTACACCGAGAACACTAATATCGACCGGTCCCAACATTTTACTTTTATCGCCGATATACGCGCACTAACACACTGTATGACCGAAACTGCTTGAAATATGTTTTTACGCCAAAGTAAAGCGACACCTCCGTATGGCCGTCCACGTAACAGACCAGCACCGGTGTCCATCGCAGACTTTCCCGTAAACTCGAACTCAGCATCATTCGTGCCCAGGAACGATATATCTTGGGGCTGCAACCACGTCTCCTGTAAGGCAACTATGTCAGCTGATCGGCATATACTTCTTACGCACTCAATTGAGCGGGTTACCGACCTACAATTGAAACTAACAAGTTTTGAGTTAGTATTGGTCCGACTGATTATGTTATTGCTGTTGTTGTTGTGTATAACCATCGTTGTGTATAAAATTGTAAAGACTTCTTACTCAAAGCCCCCACTCCTGAACTTTATGCGTTGTATCTTTGTAATTTTTCATCAAATACGTGTCCAATATTTTTTGAAAATCTAACTTACGAACTAAATAGTTTTTTTTTTTTTTTACCCTGGCGTCGTCTATTCTTCTTTATGTGATCCTTCCTCATTGGACATCACTGAGAAAATTATGGAAAAGGGCCACTAGTGTTCGAAAGAGACACCGCGACCCTGGGAACGCAAAGGGCAATTGAAGGGACTCGGATGGGTTTTAGTCAGTAAGAGTCTGAAACGCCCTCCCGCTCAATCATCTGATGATTTAACACACTAGAAAAAAATAATAAAAACTGGCCAAGAGCGTGTCGGACTTCGCACATTTAGGGTTCCGTACTCATCATCTGCCTAGCCTTTTTCCCAACTATCTTGGGGTCGGCTTCCAGTCTAACCGGATGCAGCTGAATACCAGTACTTTACATGGAGCGACTGCCTATCTGACCTCCGCAACCCAGTTACTGGGTAATACGATACCCTTTGGTAAGACTGGATGTCAGACTTTCGGGCTTCTGACGACCCGTAACGACTGTCAAAGATCCACAATTGACAGCCGGGACCAACGGCTTAACGTGCTTTCCGAGGCACGGAGGAGTCTCGGTATGTAAAGATGGTCACCAACGGCTTAACGTGCTTTCCGAGGCATTTAGGGTTCCGTACTAAATGAGGGAATTTCCAAGAAAAAATCTGATTTATCAATGTATTTTTATTTGTTAGTAAAATATACGTAATAATAAACGTTATCACCAAATTTCAAGTTCATAGGTCAATGGGAAGTTAAGAAATTGTTTGTAACAAAATTTTGTTAAAATAGCTGACTTTGGTGGCTTCTAATTCCTTTGTCTTCCAATATTTTTAAAACCAAAAATTATAGTATTTGCCTAATCAACGAGCTCCAATCACCGATACCCCATTTGATGGGATCGGTCAATTTTTTTCTTCGCGCCCTCTTTTTATCTGTATAGCTCCCCTAAACAACATACAAAAAAACCAAACTGTCACAAAGAAAACAATCATTCTTCATGAACCACACACAGACCATAGCTAACTTCAGGGTTGTGTCGGTTCTAGCTAACTTCAACCTGCGAATTTTGTGTGACAGTGATGCGCGCGCATCTTAAAATTGCACTCTCATCATTTTTTCATAACGCGCAAAAATATTTTTGACAATTTGTATGGCTTTGGGTCAACAAGATGCTTATACTGTGAAAATTTGGAGACTGTAGCTCCAACCGTATGGCTGTAAAACCTATGTGACAGACGATGAACGGACAGACACACGGACACGTGAGTGACAGCAATAGCGCTCCGTTTGGACCCATCGGATACGGAACCCTAAAAGCAAGAATTTCGATAATATGCGATGCGCTTCATTCAATTCCCAGTAGATACTATGAATTTTATTTATGATATTCCGTATAGAAAATGTCTCGTTATTTCTAGGACTATATTAGTGTTCAATATACACTTAAAGTCTATAACTGATACTAAAATTTAGTTAGCACCCAAAACCAATTTCTAAAATCTAGACCAATCGTTATTAGTTAGAGCTTAAAACCTTAAATTCATGTTCTAAGTTTTATTTAGCATAAGGCAGACGAGTTTATCACGAATGCACCATAAAACCAAAGGCTTGACTCGTAAAATGTAAGTGGGTCACCCACCATCTTCGCTCTCAGGCCTATGGTTGCGGCCAGGGTGAGGAACTTGCGCGGGCGTAGTGTAGCCAACTCTTCAGTTTTGACTGTACATAAAGTTACATTTTTGATGTGTGTAACATCTTTCCTCTCGCTGTCCTGCAATCTGTGGGAGTGATTTCGTGAAATGGGACGGAAGTATGAAACAGGAAACCAGAGAAGCGCGCGCTATTTGATTTGACCAATGAGCGCGCGCGGGGCTGCGACCGAAGTGACGAACTGGCGATCGTCTAATATTTTTATACTGATGAAACACGACTAGCCACCGTCCGCTACAACTCGCTATACACTGCGACCATTGGTAGTGAGGCGTATTCATCGGAACAGTTTAAAAAAAAAAAAACAAGTTTCTAAAAGTAACAACATGGAACAGGTATCGCAAAACCAAAAATACAGTTCCAGTTCCTGCCTGTTCCACAACCTACAACCGACCAACCAAATTAAAACATTGCCGTAACTGGTGTGTGTATGCTCTTTTCTATCTAGCTTACGGATGTTTACGTTATTAGAAAGATACAAAGGAAACTGACCAGGAACAGTTTGGAACAAGTTTTTCTCTCTTCTGACTTATTTTAATAGAAAGAGATAACATTTGTTCTGCCTCACCGAATGAAACTGGGTACTGTATTATAAATCTGTTGCAATCAAAGAGTCTTTGGTTGCAACGTAACAGGCTATTATTTTGGAACAGGTTTTTGGAACTCTTTTTACCGGGAACTGGAACAGGTGAAACAGATTTCTAATTTTACCTGTCACAGACCACGCCGCGCCCGCCACCGCGCCCGCTCTCGCTCAGTCACCGCGCGTTCACTCTAAGCAAGGCTTACAGACCTACACCAATGTGTTCAGTTATACTGCTTATTGACGATTATGTATAGGGCCAGTAGATGGTAATTCAAAACGATAATTTCGTATTCTGGGTTTATGTATTTAGGTTATTTTGCAGGTAAGATTTTATTATGATAGTTCAGGTATTAGCGCAATTTATCTAATTGCTTTACTGCGCCTATTCTCTATGTTTTCCATTTGAAGGCTTTAGGGCTTCACTTTTGAGGATCCAATGCGTAATATTGCAAAAACTGTTGAACTTTTTCCGGGTTTTGAGATTTTCCGCGACTTCATTATAATAACAGTCGAGATTTTTCTATTATATATCACGCAAAAAACATGCGTAGACTTATCAAACAGCTGTTTCAATAAACGAATAAATAGGAACAAACCTGACCGTACTACGCAATACTACGCATTGAAGAATGCACATTCTAGATACACTTTGAACCGGCAGCGGCAAGGCATTGGAGCCACGAGGAACTAACCGTTCTAACATACTATGCGGTCGACGTGTACATGTAAATGCACGCCTTATCCCTGTTACTACGATATCGTAACTTTGTACGTGGAATAAGACAGCACAGAAGGCTAACCTTTTAAACGAACGGGATTAATGTCAGAAAACTACTTTGAATCGAGAACTGTAGCCAAACATGCCACAAATACCATCCAACATTTTGCAAAAAGTATACGTATGTTCCATTCCAATTAGTTTCCACAAGTAGGTAAGTGATTACGACTGGACGACCGAAGTTAGTGTCTCAAAACGGTGAAGAAAATCGTCGTGAGGAAAACGGCACATCCTAGAACTAAAAAAAACTAAATTTTTACTTCTGCGCAATAACGGTCAGCGCTAAAGTTTCGTGCCGCTACTTGTACTAACATCTCATAGATTGTTCCCGATAATTTAATGACTTGTGTAATTTCCGATATACAGATACAATCCTGAGTCGCTTAATACGAGTGAAGTGGACATTCTGTATCACTGTCGTCCCTTATCCCAACGACATCGAGTTCAACTTAGCATATCGTCCAGGAAAATCGCAGTATACGGGATTAACACGTCAAGTCCCTCATTAGCAGACACAATTAAAAACCTATTGTTATGTCGACGCGCGGGGTCTGACGCGTTAATCAAATATCAAATGAATCAATTTGCAATCTGAAATGTTCCTAGCCTTATAAGTGGCAGCGAGATAACAACATAGTTGGAACATTTTGTTTGTAACTGTATTCAATGATAAAATTAGATGTGTGATAAGCGTAATTGATTCTTTTGGTATAGAAAGTAGAATTGCGATTTGAATGGCTCCATCGTAATAGGCTGTTTTTTGTAGTGTTTAACAACTAGAATAAATTGGTACGCTAAAAGGTATTGTTAACACCTAAGCGGATGTAAAGTAGCTGAATAACAAGATTGCAATGCTTTGATACTTTATGAATACCTAATTATGATCAGATAACTTTGAATGAAGAAAATGCCTAACTGTATGCTCGAGTAGGCCAAGAAAGACCAACCTGAAAGTAGGTTAGTCACCTGCAGACCATGCGACAGCCTTCTTAATAGAAATTGGTCTATAGTTACCTGTATTATCCATTTTTATGAAAACTCGCCGTCACAATGTACTTGCTGTCATCATCATCAGACTTTTGATAACCGCACTGCTGGGGCACAAGCCTCCTCTCTGTGAGAGGGTGTGGGCCGTAATCCACCACGCGGGCCCAATGCGGGAGTTGCTGTATTTATAAGCAATCTCATAATTTCTTATGTAATATCCTAGTTTTAAGTAAGGAAGCTGTCTTACCTTTTTTTTTGCTTTCGGGGGGAACCTTCAAAAGGTGCCTGGACTTTTGTGGAAAAGACCAAGGAGGGTGGAATTTACATTCATACCTCACTAAAACCATCCCGATGATCACTATTAGTGTCCGACCGAAACCGAAACCGAATTTCGGCAACAGTCTCAGTTTCGGCTGAAATCGAAACCGAAACTCTACGAAGTCCTACTCTTATCCTATATCACGTAATAAAACTTACAGAATTCAAAATAAATCACACGAAAACTCACAACAAACAAAACGAACTTCAAACACATTATTAGGCCACGACATTATTAGGCACGTGGACGCGGCAAAATGTATTCGTCACTTACTCGCTTGGATGGAATTTAACGGGCCGAACATGACCGATCACAGCGCGAGAACTCCCGAATGCAGTTTCGGTTTCCGATGTAGTTTCGGCAGGTTTGCCGCCGAAACCGAAACTCGTTTTTTTGCCGAAACTCGACCGAAACCGAGCTTTCGGTCGGACACTAATCACTTTCATCTTATGGAAGGGGTCCTGATGCCTAAAGACCACTCCGGATCCCCCTCTGTGCAACGCCTGTTACGGCACATCCCTGAGGAGACTGTAAAGGGGTCTCCCCTGAGCCCAGCTTCCTTACCTAATCAAACTCTCCCTCGCCTCTTCCTATACATCAAACTTAATCTAGATTGGCACTAAATCTAATCTTACAATATCATCCTCGTAATAAATCTTCCGGTACACGCTAACCCGTGTACCTGCTACGGATGTCGATTACATCAAATGATAAATGATAAATGATAAATGATGTTTATTCAGTAAATAGGTTACAAGGAACACTTTTACACGTCAATGTTTTTTTGTCAGTTTAAGCTAGATGAGGCCGGTGTTTCCTAGCTGACTACCCTGAGAAGAAACACCGAAACAAACTCAGAGGTCAAAGTCTCTTTTAGTGTTCAAATCCATACAATGTGGACTGGTTAGATCCTATGAGAACCATGTACGTTTATGTCTGGGATGAGCTTTATGAAGAAAGCAACACACGAATTCGAGTGGACCTGTCCAGACAGTGCAAGCATTTGTCAGTCATCGCGAAGCTCAACTCAGAACTCTGAGGTGCTCAACGAACCGACGAACAATACCAAAGTAAGGACATTTGAGTAGGCCGCAAAAAATACTCAAACTGCCAGACAATCATAAAATCTACATGAATATAACGACATACATAGTTCTCGCATTCACATTATTCTATATGAGGACCATGCAGCTTAGTGTCTGTAGTGGTCTTTTGAAGAAAGAACCAAACATATTTGAGTGGACCTGTCCAGTCAGTGCAAGCATTTGTCAATAGTCGAATAGCTCAACTTAAAAACCACTAAGGAGCTCAATGACATGACGAACAATACCAAAGAAAAGACATTTGGGTAGGCCGCAAAAGTACTCAAACTGTCAGACAACGTTGAAAATTACTGTAAAAAGGAGGAGAAAATAATAATAATAACCCACATAGTCCTCACATTTACAATAATTAAGTAATCAAAAAAAAATAAAAATATAATACTTTACAAAGTAAATATTTGTGTCAAACAAAATAGTAATCATAATATGTCAATCAAAAAATAAATATAATACTTAACAAAGTATTCAAGTCAAAAAAAAAAATAATAAAATGTCAATAAAAAAATAAAATAAAAAATATAATGCAATACTATACAAGTATTCATGTCAAAAACGAATATTAAAAAAAATATATATATAAAAAATTTTTCATCAGTAAGTAGTACATATGAAAACAATGGCTCATGTATATCATTGAAGCAGCTCAATCCCACGCCTTTTTGTCCTCAAGAAAGTCATTAATTGTGTAAAAAGCTTTCTGGCATAGCTTACGTTTAATAAATGATTTAAATTTATTTATGCTTAGTTCTTGAATTTGGCTAGGAAGTTTATTATAGAAACGTATACATTGACATCTAAACGAACCACCTATTTTTTTCTTGAGCCTGGTTTTTGGTACAATAAATTTGTGTTTGTTCCTAGTATTTATGCTATGGATATCACTGTATCTTTTAAACAGATTAATATTTTTATGTGCATACATGAGATTCTCATAAATATATTGAGAGGGAACAGTCATAATATTAATCTCTTTAAATTTGTCTCTGAGGGAGTGTCTGGGACTTAATTTATAAATTGCACGAATAGCCCTTTTCTGTAAAACAAAAATTGTCTGAATATCGGCGGCATTTCCCCACAACAGAATGCCGTACGACATCACACTATGAAAATAACTAAAGTATACTAAACGAGCTGTCTCTAAATCAGTTAAACCACGAATTTTCCTTACGGCGTATGCTGCAGAGCTAAGTTTTTTGGACAGTTTATCTATATGGGGGCTCCACTGAAGCTGCGCATCCAAAGTTAAACCTAAGAACACTGTGGAATCCTCGGGTTTCAACTCTTCACCCTTTATTGACACACTAGTGTTCACTTGTATTACATTGGGTAATGTGAACTTTATGCATTTTGTTTTTTTCTCGTTAAGGAGAAGATTATTGACATTAAACCAGTTAACTACAGTTGAAAGAGCATTATTTACATTATCAACAACCACCTGCTGACGTTTGAGTTTAAATAAAAGTGAAGTGTCATCTGCAAACAGCACTATATCATGTTTATCCTTTATGAGGTAAGGCAAGTCGTTGATATAGATTAGAAACAAAAAAGGACCCAGAATTGAGCCTTGAGGAACCCCCATTCTGACTACAGACCCGGAAGACCTTTTGCCGTTCACATCAACTCTCTGAATCCTATTACCCAAGTATGAAGTAAGAAGATCCAGAGAGGCGCCCCGGACTCCGTAGTAGTGCAGCTTCCTGATCAATGTATCATGGAGAACGCAATCGAAAGCCTTAGACAAATCGCAAAAAATGCCCAACGCATCGCATTTATCTTCCCATGCATTATAAATGTGTCCCAAAAGTTCAACACCAGCATCAGTTGTTGAACGACCCTTTGTGAAACCAAACTGTTTGTTGTGTAATAATTTGTGTTTATTAAAATATCTTTGAATTTGATCTAAAATAATTTTCTCAAAAATTTTACTAAAAGTAGGTAGCACTGATATAGGTCTATAATTAGTAGGGTCTGATGTACTACCCGATTTAAACAATGGTATAATTTTACTATATTTCATTAGATCAGGAAACTCACCACAATCTATACAATTATTAAAGATTACTGCTAAAGTAGGTGCTACAATGTCTATAATAGACCTAGCAACGTCAACAGAATTACCCCATAGATCTGCAGTCTTTTTAACATTTAAAGTATTAAAAGTTTTGATTACATCATTACAAGTGACATATTGGAAATAAAATTGGGATTCACAAACTGGAACGTTTTCTTTAAGTAAAATTTCTGCAGCAGTTGGTGATGAATTTAGAGATTTTGTAGTCGATACGGGAATCTCTGCAAAGAAATTTTCAAATGCCGCGGCGACTTGCGAATCTGATTTAATGATACTGTCATCAATAGCAAGGCTGTAATCACTACTTCGGTTGCAAGACCTTCCCGTTTCGCTATTAATAATATCCCAAGTCATTTTAATTACATTACTACTATTTTTAATTTTTGAACTTAAGTAGCGAGATTTCGCCAAATAACATACTTTTTTAAATAATTTAGAATAATTCTTAACATATAAATTAAATTCTACAGTGTTAATGTAAGTCCGTTCTTCATACAGCTCATACAGCCGTTTTCTACTTTTATTAATACCAATGGTGGCCCAGTCACTGAAGGAAGTATTGCCATTTACCGAAATCGTCTTAGGAATAAAAGTAGTATCAAATTGCGTGCAATACATTTTGAAAAAATCATTATAATGTTGATTAGGGTCATCATTAGTTGACAAAAGTGGGATTTTATTTGAGAGTTTAGTTTTAAATGTTTCCAAGCGACCTTTAGATTTTGGGTTAACAGTGATATCTTTTTTTCGTTTATATTTGTTTATATTTGGTATAGTGATCAATAGTCCACTATGATCAGAGTCTAATAAATTAATAATTTTTTTGTGGGTAGGTAAAATATCTGCATAAATATTATCTAGGCAAGATGCAGTAGTGGGGGTTATTCTAGTAGGCTCCATAAATAGATTTACAAGATTGTATGACTGAAACAAACTTATAATTTTAGTTTTTAATGAATCATGACATCCATACTAATATTGTAAATGCGAAAGTTACTGTGTCTGTTTGTTTGTTACACGTCCGCGTCTAAACAGCAGGACCGATTTTGATGAATATTGATATACAAAAATATATTATATTTTTTATGTGCGCTTCCAAGTCATATCGCCATCGATTTCTGGGTCAGCCGCGGTGACACTGCCAATTCTCAGAAATGAGAACTTGAATATCCCGGGAGTACGTTTCCTTGGTATCGTGTTACCCAGTTACTGAATTGTGGAATTCAGATAGGCAGTGGGCTCCGTGTCAAATACTAGTCTAGTCTGCATCCAGTTAGACGGGAAGCCGACCCCTTCAGGCGCAGTTATACGACTTTTAATGGTTTTTAATTTAAACATCACGTCTAAACGACTAGTCTTATTTCTTTGAAAAAAAAAAAAATGTCACTCTAGACAATTTCCGTCGTAATTTGATCTGAGAATATTTGAAATTATATTTTTTATAACAGTTTTGTAAAGTTATGTCTAACGCGGATAAAACATTGAGAATCACGCAAAAACTATAAAACGTATTTTTATGAAACCTTCACCATTTTCATATAATCATCCTTTATCATTTAATTATTAATAATTTAGTATATGTGTTTTAGTTTAATACCTGTTGTTTTATGTGTAATAAATTAATAATGCGTCTAATTTCGGACAGCGCTCCTTGATTGGCGAGTCCTATTACTGGGTGGACGTAAGTACGACGCGGTTAACGTGAGCTCAGCACAGAACACGCAAGCTAACCACTCAAGGTCATTGGCAGTTAATAGCGCCTTAATTGTTGGAAAGCAGATTGCTTGGCAGATTGATTCAGTACGTTTCCTGGGGATTATTTCCACCTTTCGCACGGGCGAAGCCGCTGGCAGAACCTAGTCATAATATAAATACACAGGGGACTTCTATTTCTTCGCGGCGATACAAAATATTTGCGTTTCCCAGGAATATGACAGTGGGTGCACAATACATTATTTATACGTAGGAAGTCTTGTCCTATGAAACGATATTTTCTTTTTGTTAGCAGTTGTCGGCGTAAATTGTACGGAAAATGTAGTGAACTTAAACATACTGTTATACCTTGCTTTGAAAGTTTAAAGGGAACATCAGATCTTGTTAATCGAACTTGGCAATTTTCTATACAGGACAGGCAAAGTACTTGTATCATAGCAATTTTATTGATTCTGATAATTTTAATTCTTCTTAAATTTTCTTCGAATCGTCAACCACATAGTGGTTAAGCGCGAGCTTATCAATGTTAAAAAAAATACAAATCGGTTTTAATATCAACTAAGCTTAGGAGTTTGTGGATGCGATAGGTGGCGGCGACCTCTCGCGCCCGGCTTGGTTGAGGCCATGGTACGGAGCGAGAGGGAATGGGAAGCAGTCTCCTCCTTCTGCGAAGCAGTAAACCTCGCGAAGGCAGAGGCGGGACGTGTGAGAGAAACTCAACGGAGTGGCCCTCACTGCCCCGGCCGCTACCACCGCAGGAGACGCAGTGGGCGTAGGACGTTGCAAGACGATCTCCGGTCACCGTAGACCCGGGTCTGCGGACGGCGAGCAGTGGGTAGCTCGCCGTCCGATCAGCACCAGGCCCGTGAGTCGACGGCGCGTAGTGTTGCGCGCGCCTCAAAGAGATGATTGTCAGCCACCACTGACGGGGCCCATCGTGGCCGGTTCCTGCATGCCTAGGGGTAGCAGATAAATTCATAACAGAGTTACCGCTCCCCTGGGCACTCAGGCAAGGAAGGAACAAGGGTGGCTTTTAGTCAGTAAGAGTCTGACACGCCCTGCCGCTCCACCCAGAGTGGGAGATGTCATTGGATGATTTCCCACCCCACAAAAAAAAAAGCTTAGGAATTTCCTCTGGAAAGATAAATTCGACTTGCAGTGTAATGCAAGAAAATATTAAAACATCTCGTCTTACAAGTTGTTAAAACCATAAAAACCACCATAATTAGCGCAAATAAAAACATAATAAAGATTAGGGACGAAACATCTTACCATAACAGTAAGTCAAGTGCAACTCGCAATAAAACCATACTTTTCCCTTTAAAGCCCTTGCTAGTCCAGCTTTTATAGTGACTATAAGTAAGTCAACTTGTAGCAAACTAAACGACGCCTACGTAGTTAGTAATGCCGTACTATAAATTGCACTTCGTTATGCTAAGTCGATAGGCAGGTGGTCTGCCTGCTTACCTGAGAGCAGTGATGAATGTATGCGTGTTGGGCTGGTTGGGAGTCAATGAATGATGGGAGAAAGAACCGTTTTGATCAGGGGTAATCGTAGAAAATGTTGAGTCTATCGCTACTTCCTAGACTGAAAGTCCGCTAAGTATATGAAAGCAAGAATTTAAACTTTGTAGAGACTACAGGTAACAGTAATGCTAACAATGCTAAATGCAATGTTCCCCGCGCTACAGTTTAGCGGTCAGTCGTTTTCACTGTGCCGTAGCAATAACTTGTGTTCTGTCTGGATTAAGTAAGAAGCGTCACTGTGCTTATTATCCACGGGTATCAGTCAATAGACGTTAAGGCCCTACTAACGGCCAAATGGCGCCCTACTAACGGCCAAAGTAGTACCAAAAACGGCCGTTTCTGACACTTTTGCCTACTACTTTGGATACGAAACATTCTGAGACCTGTTTTAACAACGTAAAAATACTTTATCCTCTTTGTAACAAACGTGACGTTGGATTTTTTAATATTTATTTTCTGTGCTATGCTACGATTTTTTATTCAATGAGGGCGCCTCTTGGCCGGTAGTAGACCCTTAAAGTAGACTTTTAAATACAGACAGACCTATTTACAACCTTCTTCAACTACTTTATTAAGGGTCCCAAAGTCCCAACATTGGTATCATGTTGGGGTAACCAGTATTCTCTACAAACTTTGAAGGTGAACTTTTCAGCTTTAGGTAGACACATCCATGGTAGAATATGCTAGATAAAAATCTCAATAAACACACAGCTGCATCCGGTTAGACTGGAAACCGACACCAACATAGTTGCGAAAAGGCTAAGCAGATCGATTGAAGCATCTTCATAAACAAAACTTCAAAATATTGCAACAGTATTCATTCATACTACTAGTACACATCCTGATAGAAACAACAGTTTCCAATGAAATCCGTTTTAAGTCAAGTTATGTCCAATTATTTCTAAACATTTGTTTTCTCCTGCAGTTTAGACGACAGATACTGTTAACCGTTTTGTGTATTCCGAGCTACGCCCATGCATTCGATTAAAGCATTATAGTCTAACTTGCATATTTATCACACGATTTATGTCTAAAGTACCCACACCGCTATTCGTAAGACGCGAAGTAATTACACCAAAACAGCTAATACTTAGTTTAAGAATTTCAATAAAACAAACGCGCGTGCGCAACTAAATCGACGATTAACGTTCGTAACAAGGCAATAGATTTTTCTACTTTAAAATAAATCGTTTCCATATTTTCAAGCCTTGCAATCCTTAACTTGGGAAATATCTCTGCGAACAATTAAAAGAGAAGAGATAAATCCTTGCCGAGCAACGGGCAACTTATAGAATGGTCTATTAAAATTGTCAACTAACGTTTTTCACTTAGAGCCGTATTTATCGATGTTACCGCAGCAATCAGTATGTTTTATAGGCCTGTTTATCTCATGACAGTGGTTAGGTCCGCATCGGTAAACGCACAATGGGCTAGGGCTAAGTAATATAGATAATTTATCGTATATTTCCTAGTTTATTTGCAGCTTATAATTAATTCTCACGGTGTATGTGGAAATATGATTGTTGTTTTCACATGTTTTGTGATGCTCTTGAATTATAGAGTTTGTTGAACCGAGCCTTGTTTTTCTTGTTCTGTGACTCGGTTCAGGAGTCATAAATAATAGGTGTAGCATTAAATCTGGATTTATAGACAAGCATGAAGTTAACTAAACTACCATAGAACGAAAGGTATTTAAGAATTAAATATTGTTTAAATCAAAAGCAGTTTTGGAGAAGGAGCATATTATGACAGCTTTTTGGATATGAGTGAGATTACTTGGATTGCCAACTTTTTTTAGGGCTTATAACAGTCTGCCTTTTGTTAATTTCTGTTTCTAACTAGATACCTCGCTCTTCCAAAGCTTCTTGCTCGTAAATAGCATTAGTATCATTATCATTTCGTGTTTCAAATTTATTAGGTACATTCAGAAGAGATCTGTTTAACTTTCTGCGCAAAGGCACACGCACACCCTTATAAGGCTTATGCTATACCGTCCAAGAATATTACACAACAAGTAGATCACAGCTCATTTTTACATTAGCGCTAGTTAAATTGAATATTCATTTCCGCAAGTCGCTTCCAGTCTTCGCATTATGATTTATAACGTCCAAGTTACCATGTTTGGCTATCGTACTCGATATTAAGCCTACTGATTTAGTACCATTGTACTACTCTTGGCTTATTACCATACCTTCTTCTTGAACAATGCCATGGAACTGTGATGTGTATGCGTTTCTTTGCTTAGTTGCATCTTTGCTATAGCCAGGTCATCTCTGACCATTGGTAAAGCGATTATCAACTCTGACTGCATCGGTGATAGTTGCTTTCTCTTTGATGCAATACCAATCGAAACTTGATTTATAGAAGTATTTAATGCGGCAAAAATTACTACTAGTAAAAGCGTTCTATGTAAAATGTGCGAGATTTCATTTGCCAGTAATAAATCTAATTTAATACTCTTGAAATTACTTGGAATGCTCATTCAAATAGTTGAATAATGCATTGCGAGTTAAGATTTATGAATTGCCATGATAAGTAGTATCATCTATCATCTATTGAGTACTACGCATATAAATTAAATTCAAATATTGAAATTTTCATCAAGGCGCGCTTTAATACCCTCTTCGTCTTTCACGTCTTTTAGCTTACTACCTTGTATATTGAGTGGATACGAGTTTTCAGCCACATTTTCTGCATTATCAGCTTCTGTATTTATTATGTAGTTACTGCTACTTAGATCTCTGTCTTAAAACTTCTTTTTATGCTTTCTTGTGCATTCGTACCAACGTCTTTGTCAAAGTTTATCTTTTGTTAATTCCCCAAATTTCTTCTAAGGAGGATGAAATTGATGTAAGAACTTCATAAAAAAACGAAATCACAAACAAATGAGTTTTATCTTCCTCAGAAGCTAATCGTCAATAATTCCGAAAGTGTATTTACTCCAATGAACTATCCATCTCATTGTGCCTTCTATTTTCTAAATACGTTTCGAAAGGCGAAGTTACGAAATAAGCTGTAAGCAAAATTTTTATTGAATTTCATAATAATAGATTAGACTTAGCATTCTTGGCTAAGCCTTTTTAGTTTTTATCTTCTATTGTACGGGAGTCATTACAAGTTTGACTGACTTTACAGTTTGCGGTTGGCAGTTTCTTTCAAGCGTTATTTGGTCTACGAAGTTTATGTTTTCTGTGGTTAGTTTTCGCTGTGTGAGAACTGTAATATTGAGGCAGGTCAAATAACGACGTTTGTTCATATGTAGGTATTTACAGCTCATTGATTGTCTAGTGAGCCGTTTCAGTTTTGTACTTGTCTATATCTCTCTCTCCTTCTCTCTCTGTAGATCCTTCGTGGGTTCTCAATGCGGTTCAATCCCTGTTACCCGACTCTTCCAAGGGATCAACTTACAGCTTCTCAGATTTACCGCTAGTGCTCCCAACCGTCACTTTTTACTTAAGGAATTAACAACGATCATCATCTGTTGCTATTTATTAGCAGACAGAAGGACTCTGGTGTCCATTCTCTTAACAAAATCCCTTATTTACCCTTAACGACACCTTCAAGAGGCGGGTGGCCCATTCCTGCCGATGTTTACGAGACCAATTGGACATTGCATCGTTAACTCGAATGAGAACACTTAACGGCGAGTTTATAAATATGTAGTTATAAAACTTAAGAACCAGATACAGACTCCTGGTAAATGATTGTTAACGGACCAAGAATCGCAATACTATTAATTAAAACATCGTAAAATCTGTTTGGTTAGATTGCTTATTACATTATTTCACTTTTGAACCAATTTATAAGTTGCAGGAAGAGGACTGCAATAAAATTTGCTGACAGGTGCTGATTATAGGGTTGTTCTTAATAATTATTACTAAGATAAAATCCACCATTCCAGAACATGTTAAGTTTGAATGGCAATGTTTAATGAATATGTTCCATTTGTATATTACGCGACTTTAACAGGAAGTAGTTTACTCAAACATAAAATAAATCATTGACATACCGTAAGTTATAATGGGTGTACTAAGAAGCAAGACATCAGCCATAAACTTAACAAGGTACTTAGTTCCAGGTTAATATAATACAATAGTTCCTTGTTGGGAACTTTAACTAGCATGCCGTTTCGTTCACGGCGCGGCAGTGCAAATATTCGCTTTTAATTTTTTCTCATTCATGGAATTCGGTCGACAGCCCTATTCAGTAGAGTTAGCGCAGCGGGTGGCTGTGAAACTGCCTGCAGTAAGGTTTCTTTCACAATTGTAAAATGGATCTCTTGTGTCGATAGTCGATATCGTTAGCCCACGTTTCGGGTGCTAATTATAGCTATCGGTTTATAAGCTTGGGGCGAAGCGAGGGCTATGAAAACTGCTATAGATAACCGATTGTTACGACCAATTGTCAGTTTATGTTTGCGGTCTACTGCTACCGTTGCAAATATTGTTTGAGAATGTTGTTCCTGAGCTTTCAAAATTATTGAGCCTATATTTCAGAATAATGAAACAAGAGATCGAATCTCGGGAAATTCAAGCCACAACTGTAAATACACTTTGACTGTTACGGAGCTCATTAGAAATAATAGAAACAGGTAGTTTAACAATGATAATGCGTTCAAAAAAATATTCCTATATCTGGTAGGAGATGTTACTCCGAAGAGTTTAAATAAATAAAACATGTCCGTAGGCCTAATTTAAATTCAATTTATCGGCACATCTTTCTCTTGTTAGACAGCTAAGGCTGGCAACACACTGGCTGGCTTTAGAGGGAAGTGCACACGGACTAGGGCTGTTAATGATCCACACATCAATCTCTCAGGCAGTCGCAGACAGCTGAATCCGAAAGCTGTCGACTGCCTGAAACTTCGCAGTTGTAAAATGCATTCTGAAGAAGAAGCATTATTGCTTGGTTTCCTGTCTCTGGGAAGATTTAAAAGGAAAAGTTCAAACGCGGGTCTTCTAATTTAAACTTCTTCAGTGTGTAACCTTAGCTTTATAGTTTCTTTATTTAAATTAAAGATTTAGATCAGACAATTTCATATAGACATCTCAATTCAAAGGAGTTAAAAGTTAACTATTCATTCGAATCAGAAGTAATTTAGCAATCTAATTTATTCCATTGTTCTCAAGTGAAATAATTTTACTTGACCTCTTTTATTAGATGCTTGATTGCTCAAATATCTCACAGCACTTAGTTTTATTTTTGTTTCGTCTCGTCTTTATTATATTAAGCAAATTATATTATTATAGTCATTAAATGTAAGTACAGATTCATGTCAAAGATTATTAGGCGCAAACGCATCATTTTGGTATTGTCAAAGATATTGGCACGGATTCTCTTGTTCAATATCTAAACTAAAATTAGAGAATTGCTATCTTTTACTAAAAGGCAGTGCGAGAAAAGGACGGCTATAGCTATGCACTAAGTTAGAGATGTCAAACTAGTTTACGTCTTGCGCTTCGCCGTGTTTTTAGACGAAATGTTTTTACGTGTACCCTTAATTTGTATGGAAATATTAGTTCAAACTAAATTTGACAGCTCTAATTTACGTCCGTCTCTTTCTTGTTTTATTAGAGAGAAAAAGATAGCAATAGCCTAAATTAAATTTAGTTTATGCATTACAGAATCAACACCATTGTATCAATACAAGCAACTAAGACATTAACCTAATTTTATAGAGATTTTAATTAAGCTACAATTTGTATAATTATAGGGTTTGCGATATAAAATCTATAGAAACGACTTGGATGTTCATATAAATTAGTCTCATCTTCCATGTATCATAAAGCATCTTGATAAGTAATTACACGCGAAATTCAATTTGATTTATTTTGTTGAATTTTATCCATTTACATTTTAATTAATATCAATGAGATAGCCAGATAGCCAATGACATGATAATTTTACACTTGATCAAATTCAACACCTGACAAAATATTTGATACAATAATAAAACCACACGTTTGTATGGCACGAACCATGAAAGCGTAAAGGCGAAAGCAAAGCCATTATCGAATCACTAATTAGTTCCAGTGACATCCAACACTAATATCAACTTTCTTGATACGGAGCCAATCTACCGTGAAATTGTGATGACTGTAGTAAAAGTGCGTATATGGGTGTATGGGTACCATAAAAGATGCGACTCATCGGTGTATGAATGGTGACATTACGTGGGCAGTAATACTTCCTTGTCCGTTGTCTGTCTTCCTATGATGCACATGCCTTGAAAACTGTTCTCCAAGAGGTCTGTGACTTTTCAATCGTACAGTCTGTGTACTTATTGATGCAACTTCACCTTTAAACCAACTGTGTTTTTTTAGGGTTTTGTGCCCGAAGGGTAAAAAACCGCTTACTAAGCCTCCACTTTCCGTCCGTCCGTCGGTCCGTCCGTCTGACTGTCAGCGGGCTGTATCTCATGACCTGTAATAGGTAGACAGTTGAATTTTTTACAAAATGTGCATTTCTGTTGATGTCGCTATAACAACAAATAATAAAAATAAATTAGATATTAAAAGGGGCTCCCCTATAAATTCTAAAAAAGCTAAAAAAAAAACACGTTTTTAGAAGGGGAGCCTTCTAGAAACGTGTTTTTTTTTTGGCTGTTTTTGCTCGATCTTAATAATGGCAACAAGTGACGCGTATAATCTTAATCTTATATAATCTTGTACGAGGGTACGGAAGGGACCCTTCATACGCGAGTTCGGCTCGCACTTGACCACTATCTCACCTGATGGTAAGCGATGATGTGGTCGACGATGGAGCACGCTTGCCTAGAAGTAACCTATTCACTCTTGACTTAAAGACCCTCAGGTTGTAACAATGAGAAACAGATTCCGGCAGGGAGTCCCACTCCCTTAGCTCTACGCACAATGAAATAGTTTTTTTCTGGAAAACTACTAACTACCGAATCGAGATATGTTTTTTTTTCTTTTTAAACACTGCCCCACACTAGGATTTACTCCTATATCGTGGGTGCATTCACAAACATGTAAACTCACATACACAAGACACCCAGACCCGGAACAACTATCTGTAGGCCATACAAACACTTGTTCCGAATGGAGATCGAACCCGCGACGCGCAGCGCAGCAGCCGAACGCTCAACCACTGCGCCAAAAGTGTCGTCTCTTCCGTCATGTTTTAAGGACCAAGGTGTTTTCTCTTTCAATATCCACTTACAAACAGTTTCGTACGCACTCTGACCCCAATGCAGCGTAACCGCGTAACAGCGAAATTGTAGCAAAAAAACGAGTTTCCGAATTTCACCATCAAGTAATTGTTACGAATCGAATTATCCGCCAGATTTCGGTCGGCTTTGCTCGCGAGTGTGCCTGTGTTTGCGCGTGACTTTCGCAATCGGTGACATTATCTTGTCGTGTCTGGCCAAAAGTTAAACGCCCAACTGACCTCACGGTTTTGGCTACCCGACAAACTAGATAGTTTTTGTGGAAAAAGAAACCGAGTTGGCTAATGCAGCCACACTGATTTCTGTACAATGTTGCAGATTTTATCCTTGAACATTTTCAAGTTATAATAAAGTAGCGGAAGTTAGTACCACTTTAAAATACAGTCTACCATTGTTTACTTCAATCTCTTAAATTCACTTTCCTTTAATAGCGATCAACTAAAAGCGTTAGCGCCACTAAGGTCTGTAATGTTCAACGTTTTCGAAATTATATTGAATTCAATCAGATATGCTAACTAAAGCAAACTCTAATAGGACAAGAAAATGCTGACATAAATAAAATGTGCGATAGAAAACACGAAACTGTTTAGGTCTAATTCAACCGCTTAGAAATAAAGCATAGAATTTATGTTATTTTCATGAACATTGTAACATTCTTCAGTAACAGTAACTTCTTGTTACTAAAGACCATTCCGCCCATCCATTTGTTCCTCCTTAATAATTTACACGCTATACAGCCAATAGAAATGATATCATACCGTAGATAATATAATAAAGTATTCGGAACAGTGCCAGTGTCTAATCGTCACAACCCGCTATGGAAACGACCAGTCTGTCCATTACTTACGATTTCATTCGAAAAAGATCTTAATCTTTGGCCATTATCGTCTGTATACGTACGTGAAAGGCTATCCGATCTATGTTGGCTTTATTTGGCTAGTAAAATCGAAATTAACTAGGTGGACCGAGGTTTTGAGATGCTTGGGATAGTTTAATGTTTGTCAAACAACGGGTGTAACGACGCTTTTTCTGTTTGATACACGTTTTGAGACAAGATAAGAGCTACGAAGCCTAATTTTTCTCTTTGGGTATAACTTGTGCTATGTTTTCGGCTTCTTTAATCATTTTGTCTTCATCTTACTCATCGTCAGCCTTTCTCATCTAATTGCTAATGTTAGTGACATTTAAAATAACTGGTAGCACAGTATTCTCATTCGCTACCAATTCCTTCATCTATATGTCAACTTTCAAGTTTTTTGTTTCACGTACCTCTATAATTACATAAACGCTTTGAATTTCGTCTGCCTTATACGGTGCTCTATTACTCAGCTATCCGATCATTGCGATCCCAATTTATTTAACAGCGGTGCCACTCTACTGGTTCGAGTTCATAGTCTAGACAATCAACGGACTTCTTAGCTCGGTTCTTAATAATAAGTAAATGCCGGTCGTGACGTTGCCAATACCTGTTTCCATTTATGCACGAACATTGACGTGTTATAGATAACTTACAGATGTCGATTCGTTTTTTGGACCGTAGTTACGTAGTTGTCCTTGTGTAATGTTTCCAAGTGTTGTAAGTTTTGGGCAATAAACCCTTAAATTTTTATGCCAACCAAAGAATAAGTCTCTTTGGAGAGAAAGTCTGAAAATCGATGATTGCTCTTGTACACTCTCTCTGTAGTCTAGTCTATGCCCTGGATCTATAGGCTACCTACATCTACGGGGTGTCGGGGAGAGGATGAAAATAGGGATCGCCAGGTAGTTTGCCGCGCGTCATTGGGGTGGACCTTGCGTTGCAAAGCGGACGTGCTCCACTGCAACGTAAGCTTCGGGCCCAAAAAGAGATAGTATGATTCATTTTTAAATTATCGTGTTGTGTATAGGTGTGGATGTGTGGTGTGGGTGTTTTGGTGTACAATAAAGTATTATTCTATTCTATTCTACCTACCCTAGATTTATAGGCTACCTACGGGGTGTTTAGGAGGGGGTGAAACTCGGGATCGTACGGCGGTTTGTCGCGCGTCATTGGGGTCCGCTTTGGGGTGGCACGCGGACGTGCTCCACTTTCAACCAAAGCCTCAGCCTCCAGAATTTAGTGTTGTTCATACATGTTATGGTTTCTTCGACGTTTTTATTAGCTGGTTAAAAGTTCATGCTATGGTATAAGCACAAATTGAACTCGCACAGTTCCAAAGACCTTTATGTAACTACGATGATATTCCCGTCGATGTAAACCCAAGCTTAATCGAACGGCCATCATGGCCAACAATCGAAGAGAAAGCAATTACCGTGCTTTCACAGACGACATCCTAAATCAAGTCCCGACCTTACAATGGAAACTCGTTGGGCGTGCATCCGAAGTATTCCGAAGTGCAGAAAGCACCGCTCGTCTCGTGACGCTGGTGTTCCGATAACGGAATCCTCGGGACCTTGACTGGTCGAAGCTTGAACTTTTATAGACCTGACGATCATTTGCCACGGTCTTAACTGGCTACGGGACTCGATTTTCTGAGAATTTGTATTTAATGAGAGATATTTGTTCGTCTGCCTCTGTTTATTCTGGAAGTCCCCTAAAGTTTATTTTTATTGAATTGAGGAAAATGAGAAACGTCATTTGTATCCGTTACTGAAAACAGCCAATCTTTGTAGTATTGGCAATATCTAAGGAAATACTAACGGTACATATAATAGATTTCACACTATTTTAGATTCTTTATTAAGATTATTGTTTGCCTCCCGGGGTTATGCCAGCAGTTTTACAGGTACCTACTAACTAGCATACGTCTGCAATTATTTTCCTTCAACTTTATTTTCTCTTCTAATTAAATTTCTGCTTCCACTTCAGACTATTACTTCAGTATAATACTGCGCTTTAAGACGTAAGAAAAACCTGTAAATAATGCAATTAAAAAGGGAAAATACTGGTGTCCCTGCTTGTTGTGTAAAGACATTTGTCTTCAAGTTTCAAATGTCATTGCGAAGCTTCGAACGTGGGAGATTCACATTTTACCAGCAAATCACGTTCCATGCTTAACGTGATTTCTATTGTAGAACGACTATTTCTTGTTTTATTTATTGCAGCTTGGTTCTAACACTTATTCTGACGGCTGATTTTAATCGCTGCTTATGCTGGTGCTAACTGGACTGTTACATCAGTCTTTTTCATATCGACTATTATTATTAGCTGTTGGCTACGTACAATAAAATAATCGTAACCTTCCTTGATTTTTAAAAGATCTTCCTTGATGTATTCTACATTTTTAATCCTACTTACCAGACTAATTGTGTGTTTACCATCCACTGTTATTGCGTCGTCAGCTTTAGTGGTCATGGCTACGTACAATAAAATAATCGTAACCTTCTTTGATCTTTAAATGATCTTCCTTGATGTATTCTACATTTTTACTCCTACTTACCAAACTAATTGTGTGTTTACCATCCACTGTTACCGCGTCGTCAGCTTCAGTGGTCAATATTTGACTAACTAAAGTGATATACGGTCTTTGCTTTAACTGTAAAATAACTGCGTCTCATTTTCTCTACGGCTCTTTGTTGAAAGTCAATATTTTGGTCACAGTAACGGTCTCTTGACACAGCTTTTTGGAATTTAAAAGTTGGATTGGTTTTTTGGTTCATTTTTCTCTTAATTTGTCCCTTACGTTTCTGCTAGACGTCTTATGTTCACCATTAATATTCGCCTTTCTACCAATATGTCGACTCGCCGATTCCACTGAAATTAGCTCACTAGACTGATCGACGCGTGTCCACGTTATTCACCGACTGATAGATTAAACCAACATCGAGTCACGGTAGCTTTAAGCAGTCCACTCATTGCCCACCTTTATTCCAGTTTTGTACGATAAAGTAATCTAGTCATGTTAGGTGGTGCCAATTAGCTCCGTTCAGTTTACAAACTTGATTGATGGTAATTAATATTCATAAAGAGAGTTTCGAAAGTTTATTTATGAATATGTAGTGCTCAATCAACGATAGGTTAGAGGCAATTCTTTTCATCATCATGATTATCTGATGGGATGTGATTTACCATATTTGAATATTCTTTATCTTTAACTTCATAATCTATTCCTATAATTACTCTTTTATTCAAGACAAACAGAGAATCTAAGTACCTACTTGGTGAATGTATAATTTGTTTGATTTTGAACTTAGATTACCTACCTATGCCTTAAGCCACTGCTTCACTGAACACATTGGGCCTTATTTATTTATAACAATTATGTGATTAGTTTAAACACATTTTTTACCCTGAAGAAAGATAGATGTGGATGGTATAGTGCTGACTAACAATATAATTTAAAAGAGGTGTTTTCATATATTCAGTTGAATTTGGTTATCTCGAATTTATAATCGATTAATCTGTATTCAAACTTTTTTGTGGCGTGGGAAATCATCCAATGACATCTCCCGCCCTGGGTGGAGTGGGAGGGCGGAAGACCCAACCCTGTTCCTTCCCTGTCTGAGTGCCCAGGGGAGCGGTAACTGTGTTACGAACTTATCCGGTACCCCTAGGCTAGCGAGTTTTATAAATAAGACTGATTTTTTTTTTTTTTTTTTTTTTTTCGTTTATTTTCAATACAGTAAAAATACTACATAAAAATTCAAAATTATCACTTGTCTAAAACCTAAAGGGTTTATGTGACAAAGTGGAGGAAACAAGCTCGCTCACAACATGTTACTTTAAATATACGAGTAGGTAGGTAAAAACTTATAACTTAAGATGTGATGTCACCAGTAGTGTAATATTTTTTTAAGGTTAACTTACATTTATTATACGTACTAGTGACAATATTTGACTGCACAATATTAGGAATTTTATTCAGGGTATCAGGTAATAAATAATTCCACGTTCTCATGCCATATACATTTACAGTTTTAGGTAGTTTATATGTTGGCAAGTAATCAAGATCACGTAACCATTTTGGTCTACTGTTTAAAGCTAGGGAGCTTATATTATTAAATTTATCCAAGATAATTGCCGACCTGAATTTATCAAAGACTGAAATAATTTTACAATATTTAAATAATCCGTACTCGTCATCTTTATATTTAAGTTAAATATTCTTTATAAATGTCTTCTGCGGTTCTGCATAATGTGTACTGGCAGTAGGTACGCCTTTAGTTTCAAAATCAGTATCTTTCTTACCAATTTAATATCAGTGAAGGGCGGTGCTCCAAGTTAGTGGACATGCGTGCAAAAAGCGAGCGTTGCTGGTTGATCGAGTTTATACCGATATGTATTCGTATTCGGAGTTTTTTTTGTCTTTATCAACTGGCTACGTCGGTCTTTACGCAATGCAAACTGGATACTGTTACGTCCTTTTAACGATGTATGACATAGAGGCTTTGCGGCTCGTCAATTAAGTTGACTTGTGGAAAAAAATGTGAACTGCGCGATTGTGTTTTTGCGTTGAAGTGTAAACTGTCGTAATTTAGTTTATTGAGTTGATTGATGGGAAGAATAACGTTTAAATGAGACTATTTTATGTTTTTTTTATTAAAGTAAATTGTTCGTACGTGCCAAAATAGCGACAGCTTTACCACATAGCCACGAACGTTTGCAAAAATTGTTAGTATATATAGAAAGTTTTATTTGTGCCAAGTGCCGAGCCATGAAGACAATATTGACCATGTTACAGCGTTTATACAACACGAGAAGTAGACGCATCGCCTTATATTTTTTCCATGTTGACTTCCTTTGCGAGCCGTATGTCTCAGTATTGTCTGGGCTTGTTAAAAAACTGCTAGCCATGTAAGACCAACTAAAGGACAAGAGAATGGCTCGATAAAATTCCATTTGAAGGAAATGTCAATTGGCCACTTGCTGTATTCAGTTTGCCGACATTACGTTTTTTTATTGTTCTACGAGTACTATTTTATTTGCTCATGTATGATTTGCCGGTGTTTCAAAGCTGTGTGTGCCGGATTAGGAAATTGTAAGAGTATTGAATGAAGGGCCATTTATTATTGGTTCTTCTTTTTAAGTTATTACCTTATTGGGTTTTGCAGCACGACTGTCTTCAGTTTCACCGTCTGCAGTGTTATTTTGTAAAATAGCACTACCAAGTTCTGTTATTTTGATATTGAAAGTCATAATATTTCCTAGTAGTCAAATAATCATATAAATTATTATAATTTCTTTGCTGCCAACGTTTCGGGCACTTTTTCCATTGACAACGATGTTGATGACTTTTAATGCTCAATGAGTAGTTTTCAAACGCATTTGGACATGATTTTATTATTATTATCAGTTTATATATTATAATATACATCTTGTATCGTAATAAAACAATAATAAAGTTCATATACCTATTATCTAAACGATAGTCTCCATTCATCGTAAATGCATCTCTAAATGCGTTTTAAAACAGCTAAATCGTTAGCTTTGATATCAGACGTGAATATTTATGAGTAGATGCAGTTTTACTATCGACAGCCCAAATTGAATCGTGCTCTTATAATCGGTACCTAGTGAGTGTTGCTCGTAAAACTGCCGATGCATCGACCTGGCTTGAGTGTTATACAGGTCTTTTAATTCATTAGCTATCTATGATGGCTATGATGGAAAGTACTAAGAATATAACTACTACTAGGTATAACATCCAACCTTGTGTTAAAGGCAATCAATTCGAAAGACGAAATTAGTTAGAAAGCGACACACAAAACATTTTCCGATCATCATACAACCTGCCACTTCTCAGTACGTCCTTCACAAGTAAAACTTCCTATTACAGCCTTCATTTACTTAAACCATCATCTTTGTTTACCTACACAAGAAGCTAGAACCGGCTTTCCTCCGTAGTTAATTGACTTTCATAACGGCATGCTTACGACCTTTGACTAAAACTCATGGACACTGCATTCCGAATTAGTCGCTTTGTTTAGGCTCAAACGTGCTATATCTTAAGTGGGTCATTTACAAAATCACAATGGTTTTTAGACACAATGATGAGAATATCAACCATAATTGCGACTAGCCATACGTAATAACGGTGTTTGTGTTTATGTAAAATTTTGAAAGTGACTGTCTTTAACAGGTATTGGTCTGTTAGAACTTTACTTTCACGATATGCTATAGCATAATGTTTCAGCAGGTTCCGTGTTTGTTTCTCTTTTCTACCTGTCTGTCCTTGAAGGAGGGAAATGTTTATCGAGAGAATGTATGTATTTATGTTCTTTGGCACGCCCTGTAGTCTAACTAAAATGTTCCAAATAAATTACTTTTTAAGCAGTATGACGCAATTGGCGGCATTAAATATGCGATTGAACTAAAATAAATTTCTTAATTTTTTTTTAAATCAAAATCAAAAGTCATTTATTCAAACTAGGCTCAGAGCCAGCACTTTTTGAACGTCAAAGTTCTACATAAAGACAGTCCCCCAAAAACGCCCGCCCGTCACCACTTCCTAGTGTTTTAGCTGTGAAGATGAAGTGGCCAACAAACTCCCCAGCAACACATCTGCCTGTTAAGTTTGAAGAACTTGAATCTATATAATTATATGCAACAATCTTAACATACGTATGTAACGTACGTAAAACAGAAAAATAAAGATATATCGTCTAAAATATAATCATAAAATTAAATAATCCGCCACTTGTTAGCTAGCACACTCAATTATGCCATTAAAAACGAACTCAAGCATAAACACTAAGCCAAATTAAATAAGCCTCCATATATAACTGGTGTGCCTGCTTACACGTGCAAAGATAGAATCTATCAAAGGGCTGTGATTCGAAGCCACAAGTGATGAACTAGGGCCATCACACTAGAATTGATTTGATAGACATCACTTTAGAGCGGTTGCGCACTACGTGCGATCCTAATCCAATCAGAATCCGTCAAAATACGGTCCGGCGTGGTCGTAGAACAATTTGTATGGTATTTTACGCCCTATAGCCGATTTCCGTCAACCGAGATCTCTCCGTCATCCGTGAATCCACATCGGACAAGATTATTGACGGACCGAAGACGGACTGAAGTAGCCAGTAGTATTAATTAAATGAACAGTTGCGCACTACGTCCGAACCGAATCCGAGCTGCATACGAGCAGAGGGGCTTGTATGTTTGGTTTTATCGCAATCATCATGTCTACGAGAAGGTACACGCGATACGTATCTTATTCTAAGAATTAATATTGTTTGTGATATCTAGGAAACCGTCAAATTGCATCAAGCCGATAACGTCACAATATAGGTAAATCAAATTACTATTTCCTTTACTGAATAGAGACGTAAGATAGGTATTATATCACGGTATTTATTTGAATCCGTAGATAAACTTTTCACCAGTATTGAGATCTCAGCGGTCTTGCTAAATACGTCGTTAGCACAGACTAACAGTGTGGCACAAATAAATCTTGTTTTGTGATCAGAATTCCTATTATATTCAATGCTTATTCAACCTGTTCATGTTTGTTTGAATGATTTCATTCGGTGTTACTCCCAGCGGCCCACGCGCAGCGAAAGCCGAAAAAGAAAATCCTATTCATTTTTTTGTTCCGTGTTATTCGTCCCCTACACAACACCAATCGAAGCACACAACTACACATACTCGTAAATCGATTTGGTATACAGTAACATCGATTATGAAAGATACCGAATTGCGATTCTGAGATATTCGGGTGGTCCAATTTTCAGTAAGTGGGTAACTAGGTATGTGTTTAGCGTGATAAATTGCTATTGTTCCGAGTAACACGTAAAGGTAATTTTTATGAATGGTTCGGTTGATTTGAGCATGAAGACTCCACGATAGTAAATTGAAATTGTAAATGGCTTGGGTAAGATGTTACAATGTATACATCTGCACGATTATTCTGTATTATCGTGCGATGTGTGAGAATCGTTTCACGTTACAGAACAACAGTTAAACCGGCATCGTTTATGTGATGTACATCATAAAACTCTCGTATATCCGTGGTCACCCACAGGCACTTAAATGAGTTACAAATTTCCAAAATTACTTTCTAAATCGCTAGTCAATTACAATATGGGATTAATGGTTAGTATAAACTAAGATGCTCTACTCCTAACCAAAAGCCAATAACTTCGTCATAGAATCTTCTAAGGTATAAATAGTAAGCAAAAAGAGCATAACGATAATCCGATACAATTCTCGTTTCTCGTAAATATATTAATGATCGATCAGGTTTGATGCCTAGTCAAACCAGTCGCCAGCAAGTTTATAGAGACGTGGCGTAACACACGGAAACTGGACTGTTCAAGATTAATATGATTGATATCGTTAATCGATCATCGATGATCAAAGAAAGTCGTAAAATCGTCACTTTGATGTATGGGTTCTTAATTGATAACTGTATATTTGGCGCTAAAAGAATGATTCCAATCAAATAAAAAAATCAATTAGTAAAACTACTCAAATGCCGCACATGTTGTAAAATCCTTATTACTTTTAATTGACGTTAACTTTTAGGTTAGGGTGCCATGCATGTTGAGTGTATGCAACTAAATTGTCCCAATCAAGAAATTCCTTTTCCGTAAATTCTGGACTATGCAAATGAGGACTTGCTACTAGTCCATAAACTTCATTAATATATGAAGAAACATTACCCAATTTCATATGGAAGGGAAAGGGGGACTTGTATTACTTGATACTAATATGAGCCAATCGAATTAAGTTATTATCCTACTCCTAGACTACCTGCCACCTGGTATGACTTAAGTGGTACTTAATTCCATTTATTACACATGGCAAAGTCTTGGTGTGAAAACACTTAATGTTGCTATTGATCGGATTAGTACCTATTGAACACAAGCAAACGATATTTAAATAGTAACTAATGAGTATATTGTGGAATATATCGTAGAACATTTATGCGTCGTATCATAAATATGAAACCGACAGGTTCCGGTTCTTAAAAGTCTTCAAAATCGATGAAGGATTCAATATAAAAAAAATAATAATTACGTTATTCTTTGTACCTACCATAATTACAACAACTTTAACGTTACTTTGTTAAGCATGTGTACCGCCTTTGACCAGCCATGAATCTCCTTCCACTACACAACTTTTAGCACACTTGCTTCATTTTAGAGCTTTGACATCAACTGGCGTTTCGCGACCATCGTCCTAAACAAATCAACCCTATTCCTATTAATTTCATGACGTAACTGTCGTACCACCAAAATTATTGTCCAGTAAGTGAGTCATGTGGACCGGTTCCCACACCCACTCTGCGCCTACGCAGCGCACCGAAACGTTGACATCACTTATGCAAGGGTTGTTGTGTTACACTTGTTTTATTTTTGTTTCTTTCTATATGTTTATTAATGGTTGCTGTGTTATTGCTCATTTATGTTTTCAAGAATATATTATTGCTACGTTTACTTTCTTTCTTTTACTTATCTTCATTGGATGCCATATATTCCATTTTTTTACCTATGGCAAATGCAATTCCTTTACAACCATTTAATATACTTTTATCAGTCAACAGCTAGCAAAATTTAATTACAATTAAAAAAGCTATTGTAACTCTTTTAAAATCATCGTCATCTTCCAGCCCTTGTCTTTTGTTACTTTAGAGTCGGCACCACACGTACCCTTTTTAAAAATTGGAATCTAATGAACGACTTTAATATATCGGATATTCAAGTCGTTCACTTTCAAAGAACAATGAGGCGATCCTTTATTCTGCATTCTGTTTCCATGTAATCAATTAATGACAACCTATAGTTACATTCCTTGGTCTTACTGGATATGTTGCCTTACAATGGTTAATGTGATTTTGTGTAGGTATACTATAATTTTATTCCATGCTTTTTTATTTCGTCATTACAAAGAAACAATTGGCTCATGGCTCTGTCATCCTCATCTCCGTATGGTTCTTATTGTTCTTACTTATTAATTTCAGCTTATCTTTTTATTTCATCTTGAATGCATTTTATATCTAGATGAGATGAGTTATTTGGAATGATTTAGTATAATACGTGGAGATATTCATGTCTATTTCTCTCTCATTTAACTGAGATTGTATTGTTTCCGATGCATCGTACAATATACATCACATTTTCATGGCTGAGCGAATGGTACCCAAAGCTATTGCGAAGATTAAACTGCTTTTATACTATTCAAAATCTATCGAAGTATTGAACGCACAAGAAAGTATCATTAATCAATACGGACCACAAACAATTGTTTTCAATTTCACCGTCCATCTTTGTTTAGCCCGACAGATCGACCACAACAATATGCTATCTAAACAAATATTTAATTGGTATTGCTAATTGCTAACTCGTATCTATTGTTTTCTTGGCGATTCTTTCTCACAATTGCCATTGTGGTTGAACAATGTTGGGAGTTGACCTTAAGGATCATGATGCAACGACTTTTTGTTGCTGTAGGAAGCGATGGGTTCTTAGAACGGTGCCTTCCGATTTAGGTTCTGATTATTGGGAACATTGTCGTATCTTATTAGTAAGAATCTTGTGCCGTGTTTGATTCTCTGATTGTCTTTTGTTGTTACGGTTGCCTGCGTGATTTTACGATTTCTCAGGTTTAGAAGCGAACAATGACGCAACAGCAAACTCTTCTTCTTTATAGCTACAACTATCTTCATCAGCTATAAAATCTTTTTAATGTGTTAAACTATCACTGACGAAACTAATCACTGATTTCTCATCTTGTTTTATTTTTAATTATCATTTTATCGTTCCATCTTTAACAAATTTAATTTCTTGTTTCAGATGTACGAGAAGGAAGCATACTTTGAGTAATGCGAACACTTCGGTGTCATAATTTCTGCGTAAGTACAATTTTATGTAACATCCATTATAATGCGGTTGTCGATTCGTTTTCAATTCGATACGCGTAGTTAACGGGCTTGAAACTGGTGGTTACTGCTTGATCTATGTTGATGGTAGCAAAAAGATAAGCTGGTTTAGAACTTGAAGTTGTATGAAAAATGTTAGTGCGTACATTTTTCATGAGACTGTTTCTTTTTGTCTAATCAGTAAGTGTACGACTCAATTAGATGTGGTTTGTTATGTGGTTTATGTCTCATTAATATTTAGTTGCCTCTAAAATTGTATATATGAAGGACCACTCAGAGAGCGTTCATAAACCTCTTCGACTTCAAACTTTTGAGTAATGTTCAGATCTTATAGAGGATTACATTGTTTTGGTTCTCATGAATTGACAGATGTAGAAATTTGATAGGAACATTCGTATGGAACAAGATATTAAGCCCAATCTAAATAAAAGTTAATGGACTATACCTACTTATTGAAACCTTAGACTTTTTATTTGAAATAATGATATTTTTAATACAATAATCAGATGTGAACAGTTTGATATGAGAGTTTACGACAATTTCTTTTTGAAATCAAGTCATATTCCGTACAGGTTATGAACATGAAATTCGATGATGTCAGATCTATAAAGATTATTCGGGATTGAGTATTAAGATGTGAAGGTACGGCATTGATTTTGACTTTTATGATAATATTTAATTTTATAGATACAATCGCCTTTATTGGGCGCGTAGCTTCAAGGCGGCTTTTGTCATAATTGTATTTTTATTTAAATCTGGTATATACTTGTGACAGTACAAAGAAATAAGCGTCTAATATAGTGCCAGTGTCGCACAGTGGGTAGCTATTTAACGAAGTTAAAATAAAAATTAAGTAAATATGCGTCGACATAATTAAGTCCGCTGATTAGTTTGTATTTATGACCTATAAATATTCTTAAATAATCACACTTAATTACCGTCATCCGCTCATTAATTTAATGGCTCCTGTTAACCTAACATTATCTCCCCATAAATAATTAGTTTTGATCGTTAATATCGGTAAGTTATTGTTAAGTTAGGCCGATACCTTCTGATATAGTGTCACGATATCGTGACGATCTCGTAATCGTATAGATAAATTGTTCAATGATATATTGTTGTTATTTCAAGCGTAGCTACTAGCTAGGCTCGTAGGGTAATGTTATAATTGGTACAATTTATGTCGTAATAAATGTAGGGCCGTATTAGGATACAATCAAGAACAGCAGGAATATGACTATAGAAAAAAGGACAGTCACAAAAGTATGCATATGTACCGTAAAGTTAGGATACTTTGGCCCTGGGATATAATAAAAAAATATAACTTTGGCCCAGCCCAAGCTCATTAATATTTACTGTGTTCCTTCTGGTCCCCAGGGCTAGACTAGCCCCACTTTACCAGGTATTGTTGATTTATTAACGTATTTCTGTGCTCAGAAGCTTTGTAAAGGTGTTATTACACCAATCGATCGATCGACGTAGATTGATTGGTGTAATAGCTTTGGCTGATCGACGGATACCGATCGATAAACAATCGACCGGTCGACGTTGAATAATCCATTCTACCATCGATCGACGTTCGATCGATTGGTGTACCTAGTAGAAACTATCAATCGAGACGTCGACTAATCCATTCTACCATCGATCGACGCTCGATTGATTGGTGTACCTAGTAGAAACTATCAATCGAGACGTCGACTAATCCATTCTACCATCGATCGACGCTCGATTGATTGGTGTACCTAGTAGAAACTATCAATCGACGTCGACTAATTCATTCTACCATATATTGACGGTCGATCGATTGGTGTAATAGAAACTATCGATCGACGTCGACTAATGCACTAATGCATTCTCCAATCGATCGATCGATGGATTGGTGTAATAACACCATAAGACTTATTCAGAGGAGCGTTACTAAAGACTTGATAATTCGGTACCTGCATATCTTCTGTTGATTGTACGGTACACATCGTAAGCAGATAAAGTAAGATAGCCTTATTGCAACAAGCAATCACGTTCCGTATGAACTTTTGATTAGCTAAGTAACTGACTGCAATCTTTACATTGGCTAATAGACTATCAAATTCCTTATCGGCCTCAGCTTCTTCGAAATCAGATACAAATACAACCAATTATTCGCGATTAGATTTCTTTTAAGCGATATAAAATGCAACAGAAGTATAGTGAAGCAAGAATTATTAGCAAAACTTGTTTAACAACAAATTCCGCCCCAGTTTAAGATTAATCTTTGGCTATAAAACTGCGGTTTTATTGATCAGTTGGCTTTTGCAAGTGAAAACATTATCAGGGCACTTAAACAACTTGTCTTAAGCGACGATATGTTTGAATTTATGAAGTTTTGTCTGCTTTTGAGACTAGCTGCTGTTTGCGGGTTCGCTTGCTGGTGATTAAGATTCTGATGGACTAAAAAACAATTTTGAACGCATAATTTTCACAAAGATGGTATTGCGTCAATCCTTGAACTTCCTTGAAATTGTGTTTTGTTAGCTGGTTTTTTTGTCAATGTGATCTTATTGTGTCCAATTTTGGTGATTTTAGAAACCTGCATTATCTACCCTTTTATTTTGTTAGTGCATTTTTAAACATCTTCATGCACGTTCTTGAACATATACCTATCATTTTAATATGGCGATTTTGAAATCTATTATGTACCTACCGGTATCGCGGCAATAGTCAGCTACAGATTGTTTGCTTATCCTGTGTTACAAGGAACGATAGAGACACCTCCATTAAAATAGCGACAATATTAGAGAATTCCGCGAAAATAATATCAGTACTTTATTCAACAATTTTATTACAACTTTATCGTAATTCGATTCAAATGCAATCGCATAACGAAACCGATTCATTAGCCGACGCCCACCTACGTCGATCGAAAATCGCTTATTCTGTTGTAATATCGTAATTACGGTAACAATTTGTTAAGTAAACTATATTTTGCATCAATTTAGATATTTCTGCTTAGCGCTCTTAGCGTGACCATGAATGGAGAATTTATTATTATTTGGCAAATAGCTTGCGATTAAACTTTATAATTTTATATCGTTTAGTTTAACAGCGATTTGCTAATATTTCTCGAGTGCCCTATAAGATTTTAGTGTTCCTACCACTTGTGAAACGATAGCTTAATTTACGTTTGCATGTTTTGTTTGTATAATCATATTTTGACCAAGATAAAACCTGACACAGACCTGCAAATTGCAAAGAAGGTAAAAAAAAAAAAATCGCGGGCTACCCTGGCGCTTTCACCTTAACAAATTTTGTCATAAATACTCAGCTTCTAGTAGTGCACCATAATTTATTTACAATAACTAAACATTTCAGTCAAGCTTAGTTCTCTTGAAGTCTTGAGTGAAGCAATCTAGTATCATAATATTATGACTGCAGATCGGATGTTAGCAATCGCCTGGCAATCAAGATACTTGATGATCCTCCTCGACACTTTTGATAAGCATCGGCACGACTTTACAAAAGGATTGCTTAGGAGGACCACACTACTGAATTATGGATCGGGACTTGGACTTGCTTGAGTGATTGTCACATAGTAAGGGTAATTTTGAGATGCAATCATTTTGAGCAAAAAAACTAGATTTTTGACACCTATTCCTATACTAAACTTAACACCTACCCACTTCAACATTTTCCTGACCATGTTCTTTGTTACTTGGGGTCGGTGAAACACCTTTTACAACTTGGGGCCGGTTTTTTTAACCGACTTTTTTACATATCATCTCATACCTCACACAACCCATCCATCTTTTCTTTGTCCTCTCTCCATCCAGCCATATTTATATTTATCACTTTTTCAGTCAGATGCATATCAATTCCCACCATTATTCTTTTTTTTATATCAGCCTATAGTGTCCCACTGCTGGGCAAAGGCCTCCCCATATCCTTCCAGACACTCTTTCCTTGCCCCACCTCAAACCAGCCTTCGTGATGCGCGTCCAAGGCATCTCGCCACCGCTTTCTGGGGCAGCCTCGGCGACGCCGTCCATCCTTTGGCACCCATTGCGTGAAAACTTTTGCCCAGCTGTCATAATGCATGCGGCCGACGTGCCCGCGTAATCCCATTTCAGCATGACAGCCTTTTTGCTCACGTCTGTAATTCCATTTTCACCATTCATTTACAAATCTTAACCAAACCCCGTACTACATTCACTTCATCACAATGACGAAGCTTAAATCTATGACCCACAGTTCGATTCGCATCTACTAATTCAAAATATGATTGATCAACAGTCATACTTTTGACCTTTTCTATTAACTTTTGTGAAGGCTCAATTAAACAAATTGGATTGATAGGTGGTTTACCTAATGAATTATTTTCGTAATAGATTTCGAAATGGTAAAGTTAAGAGGCGTTGCGTTAAGTGTTGGTACTTACAAATATGTTTGTTTATGTGTCGCAATATATTTAATTGAAAGTTTATTTGTATGATTGCAGTTTTAGTGGGGGCGTTTACATTTAAATTAAGTGCTATCGAGTTACTGGTTGAATAAACTAATATGCAATTATTATACATATTATCTTGTCTGCTGAAGCGCTGACCAAACGCTCTTACAATATGACATAAACCTTTCGAATTTTAAAGTTAAAGAAATCCGATTGATGGGCAAAACCTTCCTGTTGCTGCTGATGGGCAGGTGTCCTATCAAAATATTGCTTTACTTTTGGGAGGCTCCCAAAACTAATACTAGTAGTATCAATTATTATCATAAAGAACCTTCGATTACAGTTTCCAATTCCAATATCCACGGATGGTCGTAAACCTAAACTTCTCATTTTATAAAACTTTATGGTTACTTATAAACAAAGGAAGCGCGCGCACCTGTCTTCCGTACGCGGTGCGTAGGCGCAGCACTATGGGACGAGCCGGTATTTTCCATCTCAAAAATCGATAACTCAGTTGTTTTGCGATTTTTTTCCTTGAATTTTTTATCATGTATTTGTGAATACCTAGGCAATAAAAGAAATCAAACATCATTATTTTAAAAATTATACATTTTTCGTAAAAAAATGACAAAGATAAAGTTATACGAAATTTCATACAAAAAATTATACAGTTATATTAAAATAGCAATAAAAGTTACAATTTAGCTTAAAATAAGTTTTAAACTAAATTATTATTATTAAACAAACAGTTACATGATAAAAAAATAAAATTTTAGCGCTTATCCTATTCATCACTTTCTATTTCCAACAATTCTTTAGCTTCGTCAAACAATTCTTTGGATATTAGAAAACTTGGTTTATTTAAGCTAGATATATAAGGATCAGATGTATATAACAAAATATGCAGAACGTCTTCGTTTGTTGCTGATCTGGAACACTTCCTAGCGTGATGTAACCTATATTTTTTGTAATCTTTATTTCGGGCTTCCTGGGCATCTTCGGATAATTGTCCTATGGGCAAAACTGCATAATGCTCTATTATTTTAGCACCATGTATAAGTACTTTATGGACCGAAGATGGCATGTAGTACCAGTTATATTTGCTTACATATAATTGCGCGGTTATCAATGTATACTGGCCGAATTTTTCTGCGTTTATAGGGAATCCCGATGACATAGTTTGAAGAATTACATATAATCTCTTGATTAATTCTTCATCAATTCCGGTTATCTCTGCAGAACATTGATAATTTTGGAAAAATCTCCTTGCCGTATTTCCGTCATTGCTATTACCGGAACCTTGACGTGGTTTATCAATGTGCAAACCAAGCACTTCTCGGAAACGTTTTTGGACATATTTTTTCTTTTCTTCTTTAAGTTTTTTGTTTTCTGGAGTTGTTGCAGACCACTTCTCAAAACCTAAATTGTAAGAAATATGGAGGATCATTTCCATACATCTTATCCATGCGTGTAGTGTCGACAATCCGTATTTAAACGCATTTTCATTTTCAACTCTCGTTGTAACTTTTAAAAGATCATTCATTTGTCTGGGAGTTGCTCCACAAACAGTGCAGGTAGCACTGGATGATGTGTTCGTTAACACTTGAGCAACTTTCCCATCAATCATTGTCATAAACAGTTCATGTTTAACTTCGATGACTTTGTCGTCTATTGACACAAGAGTTGGAATCAATTGATCAATTTTGGCTTCAATTTCACTGACAACCGCTGTAGTTTTCTCGGGTGTTTCTTTTGCAAATTCTAATGAAATTGGTCTGCAATATCTAACAGATGAGCAAGTAGGGTTCTGCCATATAACTGCAGAAGTTTCTACGTCTACTAGTCGCAGTGGTACAAGGGACACTATAAACAAATTAGCATCCGATATTTGTTCGTTTTCTTCCGGTAGAGTTTGTTTATACTCACTTTGCCCGGAGGATCCATCACATCCCCATTTAGTGAACAGCTTGAGACGATTGTAATTTGTCGATCCTGACTTTATCTTTATAATACGGCAGACTGTATGGTCTAAGAGATCCTGCAGATTAATTTTAGCGCTTATATTTGTCACCGTTATGCTGGATGCAGGCGGATAGCAAGCCTTTTTTGCTTCACTTAGTATTTGATACGAAGGCAATACAGAACTTAAATTCTTATCAACGAGCCTTTTTCTTAGGTACGCATATTGGGCTTTGGTTAAATCTGTTTCAATACACATACTCAATGCCTCCTCTTTTGTAAAGGAAAGTGCATTATCTGTATTGAGCATGTTTTGTAGAATTACTTTTTTCTCTTCTTTTTCCTTATTTCTGATAATAGTCACAATCGACGCTTCGTCATTTTCACCCATGGATCGTAAACCTTGCACATAGGCGTTACGGACATGTCCCATTCCATACTCCTGGACCAGTTCCATATTTTTTCGTTTCTTTGTAGTTTCCGAACACTCATCATATGGTTTTGTTGGTCTACCGCGATCACCAGAAGTATCCAAGCCAGAATTTTCAGATGTTGAGGTACTGCAAGAATTCAATGGTACTTTAAACTCACCATTTAACCAATTTGAGTATCGGCTCTCAAACCTGTCTGGCTTTCTTTGAGCTTTGGTCCATTTCTGGTTGCAACTTGATGTTAGATTTTTTTGAATACTCTCTATTACAGTATTAACGTCAGTTTCCGATAGTTGAAAGTTGTCCAACAAATATTTTTTGAGGTCTGAAGTACTTTTCCCTCTTATTATTTGATCACAAAGATCGCGTCGAACACAAACGAATTCACTCATTGTTAGGTAATATATGACTTTTGTCTGTTAATTGTTATTAAAAAGAAGTATCTGAACACTTTGATGAATAGTATGCTGAAAACACGGGTATATAAAGGCCCGATATTTTAGTACCTTGTGCAAAAACCATGGGACAATTGATTATGACAGTTCTCATCGAAAGACTGTAATCAGTACTGATTGTAATTAATTACCACAACAGATAAATAGAACTTCCGCAGCAATATAGTTTATCATACTTGTGGTTAAGGTGATCACCGCAAACAAAAGTGGCATGGGAAGATTCTTTCAAAATGTAATAATAGTCTATTAATTTGTTAATTTATGCTTCTATCATAGAAATGAAAGGAAAAACAAGATAGAAATCAAAATATAATAATTAAATATAATATTTCATAATAAAAAAGAAGAACCGTAATTTTCGGGGATTTTTAATTTTTTCCCCTATTTATATTATTGCTTCTAAATCATTACTTGCGCAAAAAACGCGCAAGTTTTTTTTTAATCCTCATATTACTGAATAGGTAAGGTCTCTAATAGAGTGATTAACTTGACACCGGCAGCTTTCGGCAACAAGGAAAACTCCAATTGAAATAAACAAAAATGAAATTTTCTTTACTTCACAATTTTTTTTTTTTTTAATAAAACAAAAATATTTTTTTACAAAAACTGAACGTGATTGCAAAGTGTACATTCTAAGCTATCTAATGATGTATAACACTTACATGCTTCCTTGGAAAACTTCCGAATAATTTTGTGTTGAACTTCCTTAACGGTAATTTAATTGGCATGAATTTATTTATACCCAACGTTTGAGGTTCATTTTATAAACGTAAACCTAAGTTTTTTTTTTTTTTGTAATCTATTCGTAAGATCCATCCTTTGAGAGAATAAAACCATAAAGAAATCTATGGATTTACGACTTTCGTCAAAACCATTTTCGAGATGGAAAATACTGTTTGGTCCCATAGTGGCAGTCCTGCTGTTTGATTGCCAGCGTAAAAAAGAGAAGGGTTGCCGTTGAAAATATTTCGAGGATAAAGCCGATTAAGTGCTGAGATGAAGTTGTTATAGGTTTCGTAGAGAATGTAATTGTTTTTTTTATAGAGTTGCAAACGAAGAAAAATTCTTCAAGGCTTCTCCACTAGGTAGCTTGTATTGTACCTCTGTTCTTACCCGGAGTAGCGCAATACAAAGTGGTAGCAATAAAAAAAAATACGACTACATTTAGTACGAAAGAAAGAAACAATATTTATTTATACCTCACAACAAGAACATGGTAACTCTAAATAAAAAATAAAAAACTGTGCGAGGCCAAAAAGGCTCCTAACTGAGCGTTATGCTGCGATATTTATGCAATAAAGCAATAGATAACGCAGCGCTGGTATTTTGTTAGGGCCCGTTGTGATGCCACAGACATACTCACGGGACACGGTACAAAATTACTAAAACAATAACAAATATAAATTCATTCAACATTCATTCAATTCAACTTCGCCTATCACAGCCAACTGGATATACCTATAGGTTGATAGAGGTCTCTTTTAAGGTCCCGCCTTATTCAAGTTAGTTTATCCAAAAAACAACTTACTAAAAATATATGAGATATATTGTCACAAATCACGCAACATTATATCGGGGCTTGTGACCTAGTGCGGACAAGCCTGTAGTCTGTTTTCATTTCATAACCGTTTCCTCGTTATATTTCCATAAGCTTTGATCTTTAACTTACCTACCTCCCACTCATTCATAATCAAATTCCTGGTATAATGAAGCTGTTTGGTCCATAGCTTTTCTACTGGCTCTATTGGGTAAGCTTTGACCATATATCTCCAAGTATTCTTATGCTTTTTTTTGCTGTGGGGTAGGAAATCTTCCAATGACATCTCTCGCTCTAAATGGAGCTCCCAGGGCGTGTCAGACTCTTACTGACTAAAACCCACCCCTGTTCCTTCCCTGCCTGAGTGCCCAGGGGAGCAGTAACTCTGTTACGAATTTATCTGCTACCCCTAGGCATAAGGTATTCTTATGTTGGATGTTATTTGAACTCTAACGACCCGCCCCGGCTCCGCACGGTTACCTACAACACACAAACCTTCCTCATTTATCGCGTTTTAGGGTTCCGTACCCGAAGAGTCCAAACAGAGCCCTATTGCTGTCACTCACGTGTCCGTCTGTCTGTCCGTCTTTTGTCACAAAATTTTCTTCCAAAGAATTTTTTAACCTTTCATTGATTTATGAACTTAAAATTTGGTGTTAGTGTTTATTGTTACGTAATTTTGTTACTAACAAATAAGTACCAATATATTGCAAATTATTCCCTCATTTGGTCATCATCATCTTCCTGCCCTTATCCCATGTTACTTGGGGTCGGCGCAACACGTTTTTTTTTCTTCCATTCTGTCCTGTCAGCCGTCACGCTATCACTAACTCCCTTTTCTTTCATGTCACTCCTCACACAATCCATCCATACTTTCTTTGGCCTCCCTCTCCCTCCATCCATCCACATTTATATTCATAACTCTTTAAGTTGTTTGTTTCATCCCTCCTCTTTACATGACCATACCAAGATAAGCGGTTCCCTTTCAACTTTTCGGTGACTGGCGCCACTTTTAAACTACCTCTAATGTACTCATTTCTCACTTTATCCAGTGTCGTTACTTCACACATCCATCTCAACATTCCCTCATTTGGTATGGAACCCTAAATGTGCGAAATCCGACACGCACTTGACCGGTTTTTTCTAACCGCATTAAAATGCGTTGCGTGGTTTAGGAGGAGTTGGCGAACAAGCAGACAGACGCGATAAGCTACTTTGATATTTATACTATGTAGAGAAGAGAAGATATTATGACATGTGAAAAATCTTTTTTTTTTTTTTTTTGAGTGACATCTTGCAGGTCAGCCTAGGAGGCTGTCGTCTGCTTAACCGAGCTTGCCTGTGAAGGCTCTAAAAAAGCCTCCAGCCAGGACTTATTATTTCTTATAAACTAAGTGACTACGCTAAGGGCACTCCCTGCGGAGTACGGGCCTCGGCTTAGGGCGTCACTGGGGGGGGGACAGCAAGGGAAGGCTGGATCAAGTTTCCATTAATTGGGGAATCAGTTGGCTCAGCGGCGCGTGCTGGCAAGAGACTGGGAGGGCATTGACTGGGTCTTCGCGACGGACCTCGACGGCGAGGGCGGAACGACGGCGGTCTGCGTTTGCGTAGTGTGCTGGTTTCCCTACGGCTCTCCTGGAGCAGAGTGGTGGGGTCATCAGGTATGAGTAATGAAAAATCTATCATGAGGGACGTTGATATCCGGGCCTGCGGACGGCGAGTAGTGGGTAGCTCGACGTCCGATCAGCACCAGGTCCGAGAGTCGACGGCGCGTAGTGTTCCACGCGCGACTCAAAGAGTTGTCAGCAATAACGACGGGGCCCGTCATGGCCGATGCCTGCTCAGGGGTTGAGGATAAATTCGAAACAGAGTTACCTTGCCCCTGGACACTCAGGGCAGGGAAGGCACAAAGGTGGGTTTTAGTTAGTAAGAGTCTGACACGCCCTCCCGCTCCACCCTAGAGCGGGAGATGTCATTGGACACTTTCCCACCCCACAAAAAGAAAAAGGGACGTTGAGAGGCATCCGCTTAATTTCAGAAGCTTTAAGAATTCCTTCGATTTTCACAGAGGCATAACAGGAAAAACTTCTTTGCGACTATAATTTACGACATTAACTTTTCATATCAAATCGAATCAGTTTAATAACTTTAATATACCTTCTGAAGCTAAATCATTTCCGAACAGATTACGATATAGGTGTACGGTGCACATTATTGCCTTTAATTTCATAGTAGGTACTTCAAATAAGCAAGTACCGCTCGCACCCAACGCGGCCTTAGCGTTTCGTCACAGCCACATTCCTGGGCCGCGGATCTAGTGTAGGGCTGACAAGTAATCTAGGAAAATGTCAATTTCAATGTTGAAACGGCTTGAAAAGCTAAACAATGTAAGTGAATAATGGCTATAAATCAAGGGACATCAAGAAGTTGGGCGTTAACATGGAGAATTCCAAAATAATTGTGAGCCAAAGTTTGCTAGGTGTATAATGAAGCATTCTGAATCCTATATCCTTTATTTGTAGACTGACAACTAAAAAGTTTTCATTCTATTGGCCAAGTTGAGGAAAATCAGGTCTTAATTTTTTTCTGCTGGGACACCCAACTGGAAAAGTAAAATGTATAAACAAAGTCACAGCTGACGGCAGTGACACCTGTCACTTTTTGCATCTGGTAGCAATTATCTCATTTCCTTCTAGCTACTTTCTGCAGCTTTATGAAGTGTCTTCTATACAGGTATACGTCCATAGGTCCCTCTTACGACACTAACGGGAAGTGACAGGGAGGTCAAATTCTAGCAAGACGATTATACAATATATTATACACGTGGGCCAGCCCTAATCCAGCGTCGAGTTGTCTCAGCATGCCGACAAACATGTTGATTTATGTGGCGTGTTATTCTAGTTTTGGGAACTTCCAATTAAAGCAAGACGAATTAGTACAAAAGATTTAAGGTGCGCTTCGACGGTAAATAAAACGCTGGTTGTTGGGTTATGCGGAATGATTGATACACCACTTTACCTATAAGGTAATTGGAGATAAGAATCCAAGGATTTAGGCCTAATTATTATTTATTGCTGTTGATTTGGATAACTATTGAGTTCGGGTTTGAGAATTTGGACCGTACATCTAAAATCGTCTTTTCATCCCTTACTTCTGGCGTGTCATATTTATTTATTTATTTGGAAACTCAACAGCTTATTTTAAATTTACATGAGTTATGAATGTTCACTTCACTATCAATGAACAGCCCAATGCAGTCGAAATAAAAAAAATAATAGCATCTTAAAGTCTGCATACACTCCACACTGCTAGCGAGATGATGAGAATCATCTCTTAAATCAATAACAGAGTTTCACGGAATTGATAAAGCTATGTTAACTAGAAAGTACCAAGAAGAAAAAAAAATTTAATTACAAAACTTTGTGATCTAACATTGTGAATTAACTTAATTTGTTCTTCTACGTATTGCAAGTTCCGCTTCATGTCCCAATAATTGAAACTGCTAATTCGAAATAAGGAACCTACGCATGGCTGAACCTCTTATCGGTACCTGCTGTCCAAGCAATAAAGTACCAACGTAAGTTAATTTCACACCCACGACCTGCAGGTCGTTTAATTAGGAAGTGAGTCATTCACTACGCTTTGACACGTGAACTTTGCACATTCACTGACAGCTAGGGTTATTAACCCACTGACCTATGCCAATGCGCTTGCAGAAAGAAATTTCAAGTAATGGCTAGTTTTATAGTTTTCTTTTCTCCTTTGGAACGCTGTCGTCTTCCTCTTGGAGATGGGCGTTAAAAGCTGCGACACAGCTTCTGAACTATGCACATTCAGTGACAGTTGGGGTATTAAACTGTAGCGACATCTATGACGCCGCACACGAACTAAAATAACAAAAATCCTACATCGTTAATAGCTGCGACACGGCTTCTTACTCAATCTGCCTAGCCTTTTCCCAACTATCTTGGGGTCGGCTTCCAGTCTAACCGGATGCAGCTGAATACCAGTATTTTACATGGAGCGACTGCCTATCTGACCTCCACAACCCAGTTACTGGGTAATACGATACCCCTTGGTAAGACTGGTTGTCAGACTTTCGGGCTTTTGACGACCCGTAACGACTGTGAAAGATCCACGGTTGACAGCCGGGACCAACGGCTTAACGTGCTTTCCGAGGCACGGAGGAGTCTCGGTATGTAAAGATGGTCACCCATCCATGGACCAACCACGGCAAGCGTAGCTTAACCTGCCGGATCGACCCGTGCGGCTGTTATTACTTTAGCCACGAGCTCCTCAACGGCTTCTTACTAATGTTGCTATTTTCGTACACAATCAATTTGTATTTTTTTTCCAATAAGATTATATTTTATTTCTTCACTGTTCCTAATAGGAAAACGAGACTATGATTTATCCATTACCGCAAATCAACAAAAACTTAACAGCGAGAAGTTACGGTCACTTTTTGCATACAAAAAGTAGTGTATCGAAGTCGGTTCGCTCTGTTTCATGTGAATTTCGTCCGAAATGGGACGAAAGCGAAAATAGTGATTTTAGGGTTGGCACTTTTCCGACGAATCGACGGCGCGTAGTGTTCCACGCGCGCCTCAAAGAGATGATTGTCAGCCACCACTGACGGGGCCCTCCCGCTCCACCCAGAGCGGCAGATGTCATTGGATGATTTACCACTCACAAAAAAAAGAAAAGGGTTGTGACTTTTGACATGCCCGAAATTAGAGCTGGTTCCTCACAATCAATTTGTTGATATCGATTAAAAGACAAGAGGATGCTAAGGACTGCATGTATAAAGATTAATAAATTACACATCGTTTAGGCTACTGCCCGTGCGAAAGAAATAGACAAACAAACATACATACTCTCAAAAACATTACCCGCCTTCTGGGGCAGTCAAAATGAGTGAATGTAAGCAATTAACTGATGATGATATTGGTAAAGGAAAAAATAGCTAAATCTACAGAACTACCTCCATGGGCAATATTTGATGAAAGGGGGGGATATACTGTTCATCCTGTTCCAGCTCCATTTTCTACGATTCTACTTGAAATTAATATAATAAGGGCGCCGCAGAAGCTTGATGGTGATGCAACTATACGCATATTATCGATGTACCAAAAGTTGACACACTTGAAAAGTGAGAAGGTGGGCCAAAGAATGAAGGTAGCCTCATTACTGAGAACCACAATCAACGTCTGAATATGACATAAATAAGGTTTCTATCAGCATCAGACTACATAGGAAATAGGAATTACTTTACTAAGATTGGGTTTCGTGGTCGTGAAAGGTAATCTCGCCTACCGCTAAACGTAATTATGTTATGACATTAATATTTTATGTTTTGTTCATTTCCTACAAATAGATACTACAAATAGAACGCAACGAGGTGAAATTGATCAATTAAATTATTATGTTAACTAGGTGGTTTATAATATTAATTGATAATCCTGCAACCGGATCATGAATCAGTTTAATTTTTGGAGTTGTAAATTAGGTTTTTGTCCGTTTCCTAGTGCGAGGTTGTTACTCTATTCCTTAAAAATAAAATTTTAAAGTTCTTGTCATCCATTAAGAATGAAGTCACACCACCTTGGTTCTCATTAAATTCTGTAATCATTAATACAACTCTTTCAGTTAGAATTGATGCCAAATGTCATGATTTCATGAAATTCTTAAATTTTTCATCAATTCTAACTGAGAAAGTTGTATTGATGATTTTAATGATTATTATTCTATAAATACATATTTGCTACGCCCGCGAATCAAATTTTGACCAAGATACCACCTGACACTGACCTGCAAATTGCAAAAAACGTAAGAAAATTTGAATTTCGCAGGCTACCCTGGAGCTTTCACCTTAACAGCTTCCCCTTCCACCAAATTTGAAAGGTTTTCAATTTTGAACGGATGTGAAATTTATTTTCTATTTTCGACTATAAATTGAGCCTCATCTATCTTATCTTTGGCCTTCTTTTCATGACCACATGAAGATGAAGGATATATTCATAGACTAGAAAAAAAAATGCTTTCTGTGTCCCTTGCCCTAAGACCTAATTACCTGATATACAGATGAAAGGCCATTATTTGTATAATTCACTCGTATATCCTTTACAAAAGCTGTATATCTCTCAAATTACAACAATTAACGAGCCTTGCTGCGTTAATTGCCGCTAAAATGCTAATTGTCTAGCCTAAAGATTAGCATAATGAACTTTACTAATGATAGTATTGTCTTTCAGTACTTACAGCCTTATTTATAAAACTCTTTAACCATATGCTTACTTTAAATACTGATTAGCAGATTCTAAATTCAGGATAACATACATACATCTCATCCATCACATTCAGCTATCTATAAGACAAAACGTCCTTCCAATATTAGTCAGTACAGTATTCGTCAAATTTAATGGCATGTGGGAATACCACCTTCCAAATTGACAAATAAGTAGGTACCATACACACCCAAAAAATATTCGCACAGCTTCCATACCGTTATAAAATTATTAAGGTGAATACTCCAGGGTAGCTCGCGAAATTCAAATTTTCTTACGTTTTTTGGAATTTGCAGGTCAGTGTCAGTGTCTATATAATTATAATCAACAACTCTCTCAGTTAGAATTGATTTCAAATGTAAGTGTTTCATGAAATCATGACATTTGTCATCAATTCAAACTGAGAGAGATGTATTGATGATTTGAATGATTATAATTATACAGAGTGTGACGGAAAGGTGTGGTCATATTTAAAGAACTGCATCTGCCCATCGATATGAACAACTTTCTTCAAGAAAATCTGAGGAAATTCTCAAATTTTTTTTTTTACTTCTCATACAAATATTGATCAGGTGATGATAAGTTTGTATGGAAAGTCAAATTTTTTGGGAATTTTCTATTTTTTCTAAGAAAAAATTGTTTCTTTCCATGGGCAGAACCGGTTCTTAAACATACTTGATACGCCCGCGAATAAAATTTTGACTTAGATACAACCTGACACTGACCTGCAAATTCCAAAAAACATAAGAAAATTTGAATTTCGCGGGCTACCTTGGAGCTTTCACCTTAAATGGCCTAAATTATTGTCGACTTGACTGTACCTGCGCGCAGTTGCACTCGCAGCTAATTTCGCACACGCTATTATCTTTGACGAATACATCTATAGAAAATTTTGAATTAAGAATCTTTTAATCAGTGTTTAAACTTATCACATGGTTATTATTTTGTAAATAAAAACGAGAAACGAATACTATCAGTAAAATATTGTTTGACAGCCCTTGTTTTAGTGTTTGATCTCTTGACCAAAATACAGATGTTTTTATGTGTCGAGGAATGACCACAATGTTGTTCTTGTCGATGTCGAGTTGTCGATCGTTTGTTAGTTATCTTATTTGAGGTGACTGGCAAAAAGGAAAGTTTTTTTTTTTATAATCACTTTGTATATTTTTTTGAGGTTTGATTTGACACTCGCTAGAGTTAATCGACATCGAAACTCTTTTCAAAAACCAAATTACGGGTACCTACATAATTATACTATTTTGGGTTCCGTACACGACGGGTCCAAACGGAGCCCTATTGCTGTCACTCACGTGTCCGTCTGTCTGTCTGTCACACAGGTTTTACAGCCAAACGGTTGGAGCAGTACAGTCTTCAAATTTTCACAGTATATAAGCATTTTGTTGACCATGCAAATAGTCACAAATACATTTGGTACGGAACCCTAATCGTGTGAAGTCCGACACGCACTTGGCCGGTATTTTTTTTTTCATTTCTGGAAGGCAAAGCTGGTTCAGCTGTTGGAAACCAATAAAAAACTACAAAATTAATATCTGTACACACGTATGCATAATGGGATGATTAACATGAATACCTAATGGAAACAAATCGAAGTGATAAAAACAGTTACAGAAACTATTAAATAAAACAGCTTTTGGAAACACACACAATTAATAATTGTCTGTAACAATTTTAAAAGCAAATCTTGTAAGTAATCAAAAGTCAATATTTGTTATTAAATATTTATGATCAGTCGTGTTCAAACAAAAGAGGAAGATTAAAATAATAGTTAAATTAAATCTCTCACTCACGCCCAGTAAAGTCGTTGCCATACATTTTGCACGAAGCGTTAGCGTTAACGTTAACAGAAATGTATTTTGTCCAAAGGCTCTGTTACTAAAGCCTTTTACATAGACATGGCAATCAACACTCCAAAAGATACATACCTTATATAGATACTCGTACGTGCCTAAATCAGTTTGTTATAAACACATTTAATTTCTTTGTAGTTCATGTAATGAATAGGAAATGACCAATTTTACTTCTGTGTGTGTACTATAAGCAATACTTTCCTTATTATGTTTCAGTTTCTCATTAATTTATGTTATATGTTCGACTAGCCTAACCGTCTTTTTGTATGGCTGCTGTACAAAATTATTACTAACTGTAATGTGCTACAGGGCTGAAACAAAAATCTCTAGGTAGATCCAAGGGATTTTCAATCATTTGCACCTGAAGATAGAAGCTCATTTTCCTACAGCATGAGAAATATTCCGAGTATAATAGATACTTGCTTACGTATATATTCCTTTAATAACATTAACTAAATTCAAAATATTCGTCAAACCTTAGCTTATGGTTTATGCGTTTCCAAGTGAGGGAATGTAGTCCTAACCCTATTTAGCGCATACTTGTCGCGTATAGAATTACATTAAAGTTTTGGCACGACCCTTTCTAAATATTGCAATTCAATAAACAAATACCGAGAACACTTTTTGATTTATTGTTTTAGTAAGTTTCAATTAAATTAAATTATTAATCAACGAATTTGACTGTAGGCGGCTCTAGATTTGGCATTGCTTGCAGCAGTAACGTGAGTTTAAATCACAGAACACGGAATCGCCTAGAGACGCCATTACCTATAATATTTGTGCCCGAGCAATGTGCAAGAATCGGCTGTCAGAATACACGCCAGCAGTTGTTGCCACGTTGGCAAGAAGTCCTTCACTTTGAAAACATAACCAATCACAAACCATCAATTTAAATTGTGTCGAAAAAAAAAGCTTTTTGACTAGTGTCTGGACTTGACGTCTCAGTGATGCCGCCTAGTGCACGTGATTTCAGAAAACCCTTATCGCTACGTGTTACCCTTATTGCTATGTGTTATTGCTTACGGTTACACTCACTGACACGTAACGTTTGGTTTGTACGAGGGGTTTCGACAATGCCGTCTAAAGCACTGTTCGCTTTCATCATCATCATTTCAGCTGAAAGACGTCCACTGCTGGACATAGGCGTTCCCCAAGTGTCGCCACATCGACTGGTGCTATGCCTCTCGCATCCATCGGCTACCCGCGATCCTCACCAGGTCATCGGTTCACCTTGCGGGAGGCCTTCCAACGCTGCGTCTTCCGGTACGCTGTCACAACTCCAGAACTTTTCGGCACCACCGACCATCTGTTCTACGAGCAATGCGCCCTGCCCACCTCTTTTTGAAGTGAAAACTTCTTTAGGCGCGTTGAGCATTATTGTTCAAGTTTTTTGTTTTCACTTCTGACGGTACTCCCGGAGTGCCAGTTTTTCTTTTTTTTTTGAGGGTGGGAAAACATCAAATGACTTCTCCCGCTCTGGGTGGACCGGGAGCCGTGTCAGACTTTTATTGACTAAAATCCACCCTTGTTCCTCAGTTGTCTGTGCCAAGGACCGCGGTAACACTTTTGGCGATTCTTCGAGCTATGTAGGTAACATTGGTTGTCTTGCGGATATCATCATTCCTAATTCGATCGATGCCGCTGTGGCGTCTCGGTACTCTGTGGTTTAAATGAATTAACGATGGCCGATTGTAAAATGAAAACAAATCCAATTACTCGATTGCTCTACTTATTCGATTGTTGATTCTGACTGGCCAATAAAACAATCGAATGTTCACAGATTTGCTAAACAAAACAATGGGAAATATGTCGTTGAATAAAATGAACCTGATTCGTCAGGTTGAATTAATTCAATTGTTTCAGCCTTTGAATTGTTTGTTTTTGTTCGTGGAGCAAATTGAATCTCGATTCGATTCATTATTACTTGAAGGGGTGTTTTTTTTTTATTAATGAATTGTTGTTTCTATCTAATTTATCTACCTACTAGGTTCTGCCAGCGGTTTCGCCCTCGTGGAATTAGTGCTTTCCCAATTGTAAATTATATCCCAAGGGTTATCCCAGCTAACCCAACAGATGTGGTCCTGTCTTAGCTATGAAGTCAAACACACGACGTTTAAATATTTGTTAAGTTTTCTGAAATTTTTTAACTAAGGAATCGGTCCAACCGTTCACGCGTGATGCCGTGACCAAGGAAATAGAGATTCATTTTTATATATATATAGTGGTGCTATTCCAGACTATAATCTATCTCTTTGCCAAATTTAATCCAGATGCGATCAGCCGTTCTGTCATGATTGAGTAACAAGCATCCATCCAAAATTTCGCATTTACAATATTAGTAGGATTAGGGTACAAAATTATGTCGTATTGATAGTTAATACAAAAATAAAATATCTATAGCTTGTTGCCTATTGTTGTAATCTGTCTGCTTTAAATTCCTAACCTAACCCAAAGCCGTTAAATTTTTCTCAACTAAATTTTCTTTCAAACCAGATAATATCACATAAGCGCAATCAAAACCTAGTTTATATCTCCTTATTTATGTATCGTTCCATTAGCATTACTTACATTATTAGCAGTACACAATGTAGTACTAATTGTAATCTAAAGCCTGATCTATCGTCTATGAAATTTTACGCTAATCTGTTCACTCGTTTACGACTTACGAGTACTTAATGGTTAGTAGTCGACTTAACTTTAGTTACGCATAATTATCTGGATACCGAGTATTTTACAGATTAGACGATTTAGATCATCGATTTGGAGTAGCCGTATCGAATAGTGTAACTTTAAGAGAATTTATTTCCTCAATAAAATCAATCATATCCTGCTATTGGAACTCTAATTCTCTACTCTAATTGAAACCCTTTATTTTTTTATTTGCTGCAGTTAAACACCAATTTTGTAACTTTGTTCAACCCAATTCTGTAACTTTGAGTTAAGCAACACGCCATCGACACTCTATCGACATACAACAGACATTATTTAGCCACTGTTGCAAATTTGGTATTCTGCAAAAACTTCAAAATGATATTGACATATTATAGTAGACCAGACTACCAATTATTACAATAGTCTTATTATGGCGTTTCAATGGCACTACAGTGGCCAGTCATGACCATAAATAATTTGTAGATTACCAAATGTCAATGACTATTCTATTGAGACACCACTGACACACTACCGACACACTATTGACAAGTTAGTTAGTTTACAGAATTGGGCCCCAGGTGACCGGCTTCTGGGTCCAATGTATTTAAAAGATAGGAAACCATCGATTCGAAAGAAGCAGACACTTTTTAGGGTTCTGTACCCGAAGGGTAACCAACGGGACCCTATTACTAAGCCTCCGCTGTCCGTCCGTCCCTCCGTCCGTCTGACTATCGGTCAGCGGGCTGTATCTCATGATCCGTAATAGGTAGACAGCTATTGAAATTTTCACAGAATGTGTATTTCTGTTGCTGCTATAACAACAAATAATAAAAATAAATTAAAAATTAAAGGGGGCTCCCCTACTAGAAACGTGTTTTTTTTTTTTGGCGTTTTTGTTTGATCTTAATAATGGCAACAAGTAGACGCGTATAATCTTGTACGATGGTACGGAACCCTTCATGCACGAGTCCGACGCCCACAGGACCAGTTTTTTATAGTTTTTTTTTTCTACCGTTACTTCGGATATTTTTCTTAGAACAATATCTATGAGACTGCGAATATATACTGTCGTATCATCGCGTCGTGCCTGACTGCGGGAGCCTTATGTCGAAGATCTTACATAGTTTTAATTCAGAATTGTTCTTATAAAAACAAAACACCTTCAGGCTAGTCTTATAATATGAAGCACAGAACACTCCTAAAGTAATTCCTACAACTTATCTCACAGCGAAACACTCACATAATTTCGCCAACCATCTTCCTTAGTCACGCATGTTGCGTAACAAAGACAACATTATGGAAAATAATTATAATTCGCATATAGGAACCGTGAGATAAACCCATAGTCTAAAGGTATGTGTTGCGTGCGAATGCGAGGTCATACAATCGCCGCTTTCTCATAGACCAGCAGGACGGAAAGAGCTTGAATTATCATTCCTGGTGAGCTTGCTTGTAAAAGGTATATAAAGGCCACCCAGTGGAATGAAGCTTTAAGAGTAGTGAGTTGTGTGAAAGAAAAAACTTTTTACAAAAAAAAAATACAACCGACTTCCATAAATAATACTAAAAAATGCAAAATAACTTTAATTTCGGAAGTCGGTGTCAAATAACGAAGAAACCAAACTAGAAACACCGTCGAGAAGTCGGTTGTATTTTTTTTGTAAAAAGTTTTTTATTTTTCACTTTTTAGGTGTTGTACTCCATTCTAAAACTAAATTAATAGTACAAATAGGCCCGAATTGATAGCCCCAAAAATAGGGAATTTGAACATAGTTGGTGAAATTAGGGTGTATCAGGGTGAACTGTACAAATCTGTATACCCCTTCAGAGCGTATCAGCGTGATGTAATAATAATATAATAATAATAATATTTTTATTGCCATAGTTACAGAAAAGTGTGAGACCCTGACTCCAGAGCTAGGCAAAATTACCTGTATTTCAGGAGCCAAAAGTAATGTTGTGAAGTGGTGAAAACAATATACAGACATGCGATTGCAGCAATTCTGGAAGGTGTGCTATTTATTGAAGAGTTCCATTGTGTATCTCCGAAGTTCTTCATCAGATCTTCACCAAATTAAAATGGGACCACATGTAAAGCAACAGCTTTCAAATAAAAAAAAATCAAAATCGGTTCACGCAGTAAAAAGTTATGAGGTAAATACAGTCGAATTGAGAACCTCCTCCTTTTTTTGAAGTCGGTTAAAAAGAATATAACTAATAGAGATGGATGTCAGTCATGTGTGGAAGAATGTCGGTTTTAAATTGGAAATTGCATAGTCAACCTTTTTGTTCCCATTGCTAGGATACAGGCCTCTCTTTTAGAGGGAGTAGAGGAGGGAGTATCCTGCCAGAATTTGCAGCTCATGCATCCAGCTGTCCCAATAATGCAAAATTCGCCTCCCTCCCATCAACATGATATTAAAAATCCTGCAGAGACATCCGTGAAGGTTACCTTATTACCATCAAATTTGAAATTTCCGACAGCGTATTGTACAATTCGGAAGTCGGCTATTACACGAATGAACGTTTCCAATACCAGCGATTGAAGTTACACGTATTACAACATTCTTAAGTTAAATAATTACGGTGATTTTCTCTTATGACGTAAGCAGAACATGCAAATATCTTCCTGCCGCGTCCACATAACTGTTTAGACCAGTATGTGGATATACATAGGTACATTACCGTTAGACATGATTCGTCTTTATGTGAGAGTTTAGAATTTAGATATTTTAGCACATTTATTGGTGTACCTAGTTGATTTGTCTGTTTAACATAACAACGTGCGGGTATTCCTTGAGAGCTTGGGCATTCGATCTAGGTACTCATACGTTAGGTAAAGCCACACTTCGCTAGTTGGCCAGCCTTTTGCCATTAACTGGATAGAAGTCTCGGAGTTGTTTCTCCGGGACTCGTCAAGCTTTTATTGTACTAAAACTCGTCGTTTTCCTGGTGATCGTCACTGTTGATTGATGGAACCGGAGTCATTCAAGTTGTGGTAATTAACTTTATAATTACATCGCGCAAGACATTCTTACATTTAGTATTTGGAGGCAAATGTCAATCATATTCGATTCTAATTCGAAGTAGTTTTATGACTGGTAGTGTTGTAGTGGAAGCAAATCTTTTTGTTTAAGCGAATGGGTGTTGGGTAGCGTAGCCATCCGTCCGGGTTTCCCCGGATTTGTCCTAGTTTAGAGGGTGTCCGGGGAGCGTCCGAGCGAGGTGTCATTTGTAGTCCGGGATTAAAAGGTGTCAAGTTACCGGCCGCGCGACATTTTCATTTATTCAAGTCCCAGAAAATCTTTAAAAAAAAACTAAACACGTCCGGGCTCTAGGTTTCAAAAGCCGAGGTTTTCATGCTTCTTGTCCTGGTTGCCAGATTATAGAGATGGCAACCCTTTCAAGTTGCAGTGGTAGGGAAAAGTGTGGCGGCCTTGTCCCATAAAAAAAGCGGGCAGAAATCTACACTCCGGACTGTTACTGAGAAATTCCAGAGCCTGAGAGGATTAAATAATTAAGCTACATTTCTTAATAGCGATGTTATTAGGCTTGATAAAGATAAAGTCTAGCTCAACCTTTACTTTTAAATTCTGATTATTCTAAAACTTAGAAGCGATTGTAATTGAAGTAATCGCCATTAATATACCGTTCTCACGTTTCAGGCTGTATTAAACAAACGCCCTGTCTTTACAGATACTATTTACAATAAAATACGTACCAAAGATATAGTTTTGACTGATTTTAAGGTTAGGATAGGACAGCATTCCCTGCTGTGCTACCAGTTCTAAGTATTTAAAATTATAATTAGACGATTGTTTATTTGGTTAGCAAACAGGTCTGTTTCCAATAACCTACATTATTAAAGAATGTACCTACCTAAGTTATTCCAAAAATCTTCTCTACCAAGAAAAACTTAAAAAAAAAAAGTGAGAAATCAAACATCGTAAAAAGTAACCATCGCAGAAACACAAAAAACACAAAACACGATACTATGTTCCATTTCCTACGCTCAACGTGCTAATAGTGTGGCCCAACCCGTCTATCGATATCGAGGTCAGAAGTATTAGCACTTATTATCGACATACTCGTCCACGCCCACCCAACTTCCTATAGAAAGCTTAAACAAATACATGAAAGGGAAGCCTCTAATGAAGCTATTCATAATTAATGATACGTTTATGAGCTTCATAAGAACGCGTTATTATAATCGTTGTTTTTGTAGTTGTATAAATAAAAATAACCAAGATTTGTTGATAAAAGTAATCCAGTTTTGTGTTGAGGTTTGAATCAAGATATACAAAAGCTTTTTTTGTTTGTCTGAACTGTCCCACAAAAGTTTGGTCAAATAGTGATTGAAGATTTTAAGCACGTTTGTGAAAAACAACGAAACTTTCCACTAGCTAAACATTCCTAAGAAAATAATGACTGACGCAATAACCAGACCCACGCACTTAGGTAAGTACTTTAAGATCTTCCGATTAGTCTAACATACAGGCAAACATGGACATCGTTACATGAGTGCCTCAGTTTACAACATGTAGTGATTACTCTGTCGCTTTTATCACATGAACAAAATGAAAACAGGGCATTAAAGTATATTAGCTGTTTATCGCCGCGTTCAAGTAGCTGGAAATCAACTGGAAACTGGTTAATGTTTCCGTGGCCGACGGGCCAGCAATTTGTCACTACTCCTGTACTATTGCAATCATTAATCCCCAACACATTATTGCAGCCGTTTCAACCAGGAACGTACTTCTTGTTGACACTGATTGGAGTTCCTTTCACGCGCACAGCGGAAAGAACATGACTACGCGAACATCAAAGCTGCTACTTTGCAAACAAACAGACGGGCTTTTGAAAAGGGAGCGACGGTTAGATTGCATCACGTAAGTTATTAGACGCTATGATGAGGGGATATCGACTCTCTTACATAGCTCGACATGCACGCAGTAATACCCGTTCTCAACGGACATAAATCATAAAGTAAACACGGAAAACAATTAACAGAAAATAACGAACATTTTCACCCGACACGACTTTAAAGATACCGATCTTCCAATCAGCTGTCAATTTGAAAAAAGTGTTGGCCCCAATTGCATTTTATCGATACTATTACGCAAATTAGGTGCATGGTCAACTGACCGCAGGAGAGGTAATTAAAGATTGCGATTGCATTAAATGATTATGATAATGAAGTTCAATCGTTTCATTCGTTTTCATTATATTTACTATTCCTGCTTAGGATATTTACAGAGTTAATTAAAATCGTGGAGTTAATATTACACACTTCAGAGAGTTTGTTCTGATTTAACACACATAAGTTCTATTCGGTTACGTCATAATTGCTTCGCAATTTCGATTATGCGTTGGTAAAAGTGTTAATAACAATGTGTTAGCAAATTTATTATGTGTTGTAAAATGGGATCATTTATTGTTCTGAGCTATAATAAAAAGCTATTACGTTATAGTTATGCCATCCGCTGCCTAATTAACATTTCTCGTTAACATGTCCAGCGGGTTTAGTTCTTTATTAAACCCAGTGTGTGCATTACAGTCGTTATTTAAATACTAACAACGACTTAATTAAAGTTTTATTCGTATCATGAATGCTCAGTCGGCTTCCATTGGCTGAGTAACAACAAACGACAATCGATAAACTATGCTGTGAAATAAATCTTATAGTTTGTCTTTCTTGATGTTCGATCGATAACATCGTTAGAGTTATTTAAAACACTTGCACCGCGTAGGTGAACGCCTCGCAACAGTGGAACAATAAATCCTCTGTCGAGTCGCAACGACGAGACAAGATTATCGATAATTTTGACATGCAACACTAGCCCGCCGATGTTTAGACTCTTGTAATTTTTAATAAATACCAGAAAGATTTTAGTTTTACGAAATAGAAAGAAATTGGAAACTTTTTATAAATATTTATGTTCGCGAAACACCTGGCCACCTAGAATTCTATACTAAAGACTCATAAATAAATTCTTATGTGATATTTTATAACTGGATAGTAACACTATATTTTACTGGTTCGATGCTCGGACTGTGTAGGAACTGGTTCTAGCAAATTATACATGTCTCTTTGTATCCGGTGCCTCTTCTTCGCAATAATTTATAGCATCTGCTTTCTAAACCCTACGGTTAGCTCGGTAGACTCTTACATGTTTTAATTCACCGCTGGCAAGCTGAATGTTTCTTTATAAATTTTAAAGAACTGCATTCTGATTTTATTTGTTAGATGCTATCGTAAATTGGATGGTATAAAAGGCGTTTGCTGCGTTCAGAAACGAGACTTGGGAAGTTTATTACGATATTCAATGAAATTTTGTTGGACAACGTGTTTCTAATAGATTTTTATTCTTTTTCATGTTGGTTTTATAGATTTACAACACATTTTTGGGTGCACTTTTCCACTCCATTATAATAAGCTTCACATTAAAAACTCTTACTTTAATGCCGGTGCTTTGGAAATCGGAGCAAAATAACAAGGAGCCGTTTAATAAATCATTAAAGTAATCGCTTAAAATATAAGACACTCAGAGACGATAGCAGAAACTATAAATCAGGCGCTAACCACTTCATTCCAAATCCAAGATGGCGGGAGAAATAGCAGAAATATAATTGCATAGTACGCAACTTTAAAAAAAGAATACGCACGGTCGTCAAAAAACGAATTCTTAGTAACGCCGCAGGCTACTGTCAAGCTACTATTTTAGCAGTAAAAAGTGGTCGCACCACTGTTTTATCGCTGGTTTAATCTCATACCGAAAAGCTTATATTTTTTACAATGTCATATTTTATCTAAAGCGTAGTTATATCATGTCTAGTGTGAGTCTGCACTAAAGTACGTACGTGTGAGATTGTGCGTGTGATGCGTACTAAGCTTAAGGAGTAAAAATTTTGCCGAATGTCAGTGTCCTCATATCTTTTAAGGTAGCTAAGCACGACTGTTGGATTAAAGGTCTTTTAGAATCCGTAAGAAAGAATCTCCACTGATGAAAAAAAATGAGATTTTGAACCATATTTAAAAACCAATTCTATTTGATAAAAACATCACAATATTTTACTATCCACCCTTGTATTTTTCTCAAAATAGAAGAGTGTACAGTGAAAGGTTAAGTATACGAGGGTGTCAATACAGTTTCAGCCTTGACTGTGTTTCCAGTCATGTGCCCCAAATTTTTTTATTTTTTATTATTATTGATAGGCACGCGTTTGACCACCATCTCACCTGATGGTAAGCGATGATGTGGTCGAAGATGGAGCACGCTTGCCTAGAACCTATTCACTCTTGACTTAAAGACTCCCAGGTTGTAGCTATCAGGAAACACAGACTCCGGTAGGGAATTCCACTCCCTAGCTGTACGCACAATGAATGTTTTCTCAAAACGCTTTGTGCGTATGGATGGGATGTCCACCATGAACCGGTGGCACTTCGCCGTACGTCTTGTGGTCCGTTGATGAAACGGGCTTGGCGTAATCAAAATCAAATTCTGTCCAACATCGGGCTACGAGTTTGACATTTCATACTTAGAAATGAACTTAGAAATGACATTTCTATTTCTTTATTTCAAATATCAAGTTAATAATTCAATTTTATTAGTGCAGCATTAACATTAGCATTAATTTTAGAGCCAATTTACATAATGCATTATGCTTAAATCTAGATTAGAATAATATCTATATCACTGTTATAGAACGGTTTAAAGCTTTACGATTATAGCATAACTAACTAGCGAACCGGTGCTGCGCACAGTTTTTATGGCTTGAAAAAGTACCGAGATTTATAAGTTATCTTAATAGAGACAATAAGAAAAGTGCTATTGGACATATTCTTAGTAAAGACAATTTAACAGTTTAGGTTATAATTTAATTACTTATTAGTCTAGATTGTAAAAAGATTAGAGTCCATCCTATTGATGAACCCTGACAAGGGGAAAAAAATGTATATGTATAGCACAATTGTAAAACACGCGACAACGAAGATTAAAACCGCATCAGAATCCGTTACGCCGTTTAGAAGAACAATGCGGCCAAACAGATAGACACATAAAGAGACTTCATTTTGGAAGTTATGTAACTAAAAGTGTTTTAATAGATTTATGACTTCGCAAATCAATTTGACGTGTAAACTGTTTGACTCACAAACATTTCTATGTCAGATTGACGTTGACAGGTTACGTCAGTTAATTATATGTACATATTTAATGAATCAAGTTCTAATTACAACGTATTTCGATGTAATTGGCCTGCTTAATATTCTGTTTTCTTTTTTATGGTTAGAGATTTAATTGATCGTTTACATTAATTTTAATATTTTGATAGTCATTTATAACATTGATTGGGGTTTCCAATTTTCACTAAACCTTTTAGTTCGCTAATTGAGCGGAATGGCAATTCACACATTTGTAATTAATTTATGACATCTCGATTGGTGTAGAGTCTCCGATCTTTATAGAATCGGAGATCGGAGACTACATTCGAAGTTGTAGACGAGTACGTCTACCTGGGTCCAGTTAGGTAGGGCTAACTTCGAGAAAGAGGTCAACCGTCGAATCCGACTCGGCTGGGCGGCGTTCGGCGAGTTGCGTGGTATCTTCTCGTCTCACATACCACAGTGTCTCAAGACGACAGTCTATGACCAGTGCGTGTTGCCAGTGATGACTTATGGAACCGAAACATGGTCGCTCACAATGGGCCTCATCAGAAGGCTTACAGTCACCCAAAGGGCAATGGAGAGGGTAATGCTCGGAGTTTCCTTACGCGATAAAATCAGAAATGATGATATCCGCAAGAGATCTAAGGTTACCGAAGAATCACCAAAACTGAAGTGGCAGTGGGCAGGGCACATTGCTCGCAGAACAGATGGTCGATGGGGCCGAAAAGTTCTGGAAAAGCGACCGCGTACCGGAAGAGAAGGGTTTTTTTTTTTGGGGGGGGGGGGGTTGTGGGAAATCATCCACTGACTTCTCCCGCTCTGGGTGGAGCGGGAGGGCGTGTCAGACTCTTACTGACTAAAACCCACCCCTGTTCCTTCCCTGCCTGAGTGCCCAGGGGTGCGGTAACTCATTTTCAGAATTTATCCGCTACCCCTAGGCATGCAGGCACCGGTCAAGGGCCCCGTCAGTGGTGGCTGACACTAATCTCTTTGAGGCGCGCGTGGAACACTACGCGCCGTCGACTCACGGGCCTGGTGCTGATCGGACGGCGAGCTACCCACTGCTCGCCGTCCGCAGGCCCGGGTGGCCTCCCACAAGGTGGACCGATGACCTGGTGAGGGTCACGGGTAGCTGATGGATGCGAGACGCACAGGACCGATCATTGTGGCGACACTTGGGGGAGGCTCATGTCCAGCAGTGGACGTCTTTCGGCTGAAATGATGATGATGATCTCGATTTGTTGGACTTGCTTTAGAAAATGTGGTAGGTACCTACTAAGCTAATTCAATACAATGAACCTTCATCCTAAATATTATTTCAAACGGTAACCTAGATCTTTTACCTACAGATTTAACAACCATAACGAACTATTATTCTTTTTAAGAAACCAAATAAGCCATTAAACCTCCTATTAAATCCACAAAAGTGAGCCATAAACATCTATTCAATTCGACAATAAACTTTCTAACAAACTTTTTACCATAAATCTATTGAAAAAAAAGATCTCTGAGGTCCCAAGCCCATAAAGCGTAAAAATATAGCACCTTTAATTATTATTGGTGCAGTAAAGATTTGCTGTCTAACGCTAGGGCTTGCATTCTTTGCAACAAAATTACAAGACGGCCCAGTAATGGCGTATCCGTACCACAGGCTACCTGTTCCTTAGCATAATGACTGGCCTAACTGGAGCTTTGTCTTAAGGAATTCGCTGCACTGTGCGCTTGGCGCGAATGGCTTCTTGTAACGTTCTAAGTTGTGATCGAATGGGAATTGATTAGTTTCGTTCTTTGAGTTGTTTTGTTTCGAGTAGCTTTAAACCTTTCTTTCTGTTGTAGATGTAACGAAGGCCTTGTTGCTGGGGATTGTTTATTGGCTATAAACTTTAACCACTTTGCAATGTTGCTGTTAAGTATTGTACAAAATCCTCAATTATACATTTTACGAACGTCGGGCATGAAACGTTAGCTCAACATTATGTTGAAGTAATGTTTCATGCAGTTCAACATTCGCATGCCAAATATAGTTTCTGAAAGAGAATACCATAACAGTTATTGATATTCTGCTTATATTTACCTTTTAAACAATAATAACTGTTGCATCATTTACCGTAGTCTTAAAGAAATGAAACACCACCACATCCAATTTCATAGACACCGTCAATTTCCTTACTCCAGCAATTTCTTTAAGCGAAACAAAATACTTCAGCTTTTATGTATACGTAGGTATTATAAACACAGCTTACACCTCAGCGCAAATCCCGTTTCTATCTTCACGTAATAACACTAATCCTGGCGACTAGAATATACTCGAGCCGCACCCAACTATACATTGGCCACGAATTAAACTCTTAATTGCATGTACATTGCCGCTTTACATTCGCTCTCTGATATGTAGTTAGAGGCAAAATGTTAATGGATTGTTACCTTAACAGGAAACTTTACAGTCGTGGTTCACTTGTATCCTGGGAAAACGGGGCCGCCGTATCAGAATCCGTCTGACAGAACAATTGGGTTCAGTTAATATTCATGGGATCTGTCAATTATTTTCTCAACGGTTCAGAGTATCGCTATCTATATTAGAGGTTATTGGATGTTAATTGTGGAATTACAGACATGGAATGTGCTCGAATAATGGACATTTACATTTGGCTCTAAAATGCGCCGAAAGAGCTTCCAATCAACTTCTTCCATTCGACTTTCTGTTTTTATTAAAAACAATCAACGTTTGAACTCGCAACTTTAATCACCAGGCTTTCGAAGTATGTTGTTAACGATTCACAGAGAGATGCGACTACCATTTACTTGACACGTATGCGCCTTTAACTACACCCATGAGATAAATACGAAGGGTGAGTTGTTTTTAGCCACCGCAAAAAACAAAGCCACCGTAATAAAAATGACAGTTTTTTTACGATTACGCCGTCTCCGCAAAATCTTAATACCCATAAAACAGTGTAATCGCCTTTGCGTTAATTTACAACGCACTTATTCAGCATAAACCGTTGATTGCTTGCTGTTGAAAACTGTCAGTAAACTTGCATAACATTAAAATGCGACAGCGATAAATATCTCACACTTGATGTCAACTTGCTTCCTATTTCATAAATCTGCGGATTACCATGGTCGGATAAAAGGAGCTTATTACCTATTTATGATGTTCGGTCATTACTTCCCCTTTGACATTTGGCGTCGTTTAGGATATTGTTGCAACCTTAGCAATTCCATCCTTTATGAAAAAGACCATTCTAAAATGAGCCTTTGGACTTGGTAATAGGGTTTTATCAGCTCAAAATTCATCAGTAGTGTATGTTTGGAAGTCCGCAGAGACGCGTCGCCTGACTGATGGTTATCCGATATCCATAAGATGGTATGCTAAATCGCCGTTGATGGTCAGATGTGTTATTCAGTGTACAGGATGAGTACATTATTACAAGCCTTTACTGTTACATTGATGACATGATTTTAGTCTCGTGTCGTGGTCGCTCAATAACAATGAATATGCAAAGTCTTGATAAGACTAAATAATTTTATTAAAATCAATAAAACGCGTACGTATACGACTTAAAGTTGTAGATTTTATTAATTAATGTTGTTGCTGGGTAGCATGGGACAGCAGACAATATTTCATTGCATTCTACAGTTGAAACATTATTCAAAAAAAAATAACATTGACCACCGTGTTTTTTTCCGAATACCTTCACGCAGGTACATTTTAATCCGAAACGGTGCACGCCTATTCAAATGAAAAAGTTAGCAACAAAAGTAGAGTCAGCACTGGATTTATTCTAAGAGGTTTCGGTGGCAATGTCGCGATGATAACATCTAGATCGGATCTCCTTGCGTGCCGATCCGATCTTCAAGCTCCTGCTTTAATGAGGCCTGGTGATTCAGTCTCGTGGGAGTGGTTAGAAAATTGTCCGTTTTTATCATACATACGACGTCACTTATGTAATAGTGTGCTTGTTATGCACATACATCAGCATCACTTTATCTTTGTTTAGAATTGTGTTTCCTGGATGGTTGTTTTCTGATGTGTCCGGTGTCTTTGGAATAACGGAACCTATGTCAGCAGTTGTTAAGGCTTCTTGATCCTCAAAACATCATTCAGCATTCCGAAGAGCCTAAAAAAGAAATAAATGTAGGTACACATTGCAGTAATGTTTATGAATACATACTATAGAATCATATCGTTGTACACGTTGGATACCACGAAGTTAAACTTAGTGATGTTCAAGGTTATAATAATGTGGTCTTTCAAGACCTATGTTTAGCAGTTAAAGGTTATATTCGTAAGTGATATTACGATGCCAATTCTATAATTATTGCTCGTTTATTTTCGCTCTCAAAATGTAGTAAAAACAAAAAATTATGAACTACAATTAATCCATGAAATTAGTTTTATTGTCGTCGGGCTGTACTTGCCTAATCATTGTGATCAATTTATTTTAGTGCCAATTTTTTAGATACGACACCTTTTCCAAGGCTACCTTGGAAAAGGTGAAAAACATTTGTTTCTACCTATTTGTAGTATTTATGTTTTTAATTGAATTATTACGCTTTGCGATTGGATTACTAATCATGAAGTTGATTGTAAAAATAATTGGTTTACTTGCTAAAAATATTTTTTTACACTATGAGATATATCAAGAGAGAATATACTCAACATCAATTTATCTATAACACTTTTAAAGGCTACTTTTCTGTTTTCCTTTTCAGATCAATTTTATAAGAAACTAGCGACACGCCACTGCTTCGCTCGAGTACAAATTATACACCATAACCTTCCTCATGAATCACTTTGTATATTGATAAAAACCGCATGAAAATCCGTTATGTAATTTTTTAGTTTTCGCGAATGCAGACAGACGTGGCTGGTGACTTTTATTTTTAACCGACTTCCAAAAAGAGGAGGTTCTCAATTCGTCTGTATGTTTTTTTTTTTTTTTTTTGTATGTATGTTACCCGATTTCTCCGTCAGTTGTGAACCAATTTTCAAAATTCTTTTTTCATCTGAAAGGATATACTCCCGAGGTGGTCCCATATAAATTTTATCGAAATTGCTTCAGCACTTTTTGAGAAACTGAACAAAAACGGAAAATACGTGTACCTCGATGACGTTTTGGTGTTCTCCAAATGTTTAAATTCCACGTTCCATTATATTGGGGTTTTTAGTTCTGGGGTATAACAACTAAAAAGTGAAAAATAAAAAACTTTTTTACAAAAAAAAACAACCTACTTCAAAAAAAAAATAGGTACACTAAAAATTTCTAAATAACTTTAATTTCGGAAGTCGGTGTTTGTATTTTTACTTCTTCGTTATTTGACACCGACTTCCGAAATTAAAGTTATTTAGAAATTTTTAGTGTACCTATTTTTTTTTTGAAGTCGGTTGTTTTTTTTGTAAAAAAGTTTTATAATATGTAGTAATCGTCTTCGATACTATCATTACACAAGTAATAATAATGAAAAATGCAATCGAATTCAACATTGCGCAGGAGTTGCATATTATTGTATTCTCAATAAATTAATTTTAGATTAGATACATGTCCAAAATTTTATTTTATTTCCTTTATATTCTTTATCACGTCCGGCTTTGCAATCAATGTAATATCTAGCTCGTTATGTTAATCACATCTGCATCTTATTATTTAACGGTCGCATAATGAAATAATATTCAAATGAGGAATTAAACATGCAAGATCTTGTCGTTGTTCTCTGAATCTCTTTGTGTGAATTCGAAAATTTTGTTACAATATGTGATGTTACTAAAATAGTTTTCTTTGTTGGTGATAAACTAAGAATTCATGTTGTTTAAATGGACCTCGTATTAATTTTTGTTTGTCGCAACTTTTACGCAGATGTCAGTTTGACATTTGCTTTGTTTCTACGAGTATATTGAAAGAAGCAAAACTCGAGTGATGTTAATGTTAGATTATGTATAATCTATTGTTAAAACCAATCTTCATAAACGTAAGTAGTTCAAACGAAATTAGATTTTCTTAGTACTAACATAATTTATATTAGGGAAGGAACTTTAATCAACTTTGTTTTAATGGCCAATAAAATTATGTTAACGCCTATTTCCTTTGTGGCTCCCGGTCTTAGCTATACTTTAACAACCATTGCTGACTTAATTGTTACTTTAATAGACCTCTTTTGTGCGAGCAGCGCAGTGGGCGTTGAAGTGGGCCAAAGTGGGTGTTCGGGAGCCATAACAATAACATGCTCAGTGACTATTCGCAATAGAGCCAGTTATAATAGTGACTAGCTTGTTAGCTCAGCACCCGACTTCCTTAGCCAGACCTAATATAACAATAAAATAACAAATTATGATTGACCAGTATTCAGTAATGATCACTGCACTAATTACTTGACTTCAGGCTAGGGTTGGCCTTTGCACTTTGCAATATTTTGTTCATTAGCAAGCCGGTCATTAAGTCGGCGAGCAATTGATCATACGTTACATCTCTATTTCACAAATCTGTTATAATTTTAGTGCTCTATGTAGGGTTATCATTCATCAGGATTTTGCTAAAGCTAGTATTTTTAGTCAAGAATTCTACCCGTAAAACCAGTTCAGCATTTAATGAAAATTGAAATTCGAATTTCCAACTGTCGTTTTTTCAAGACTAGAATTCTGGTTTTGAGTCAAATAAAATCCAATTTTCAAGATTAGTCAAGTTCAAGTAAACTGTGACATGGTGTTTTTTTGAATTTTCACTTTCCTACTTGAATATTTTTTGTTGATCATTCTGCATTCTCAATTTTATATACAACTAGCTTTGCCTGCGGTTTCGCCCGCGTGAAAATCGAAAATCATTCCAAGGGAACATGCTCCTGGAATAAAAAGTATCCGTGTGTATTTGCAATTCCAGACTACAAATATATCTCTCTGCCAAATTTCATCCAGATCCGTCCTGCAGATTGAATGGTATAAATATTAGTATGCTTTCAGTCGTTAATTCTGCTATATCGAGAAATACTTCATTGCTAACCCTAGCAAGCAATCTCATATATCAGAATCCGCTGACACGAAGACGCTGCAGCGCTGTTAATTTACATCAGTCACGAGCACTAAGCTGCGACCCAATGAACTTTAGATGAAGATGTTACGTAAGCCTATGCAAATCATGAGGATGCACCAAACACTGGCTTTATGTAAACACTTTCACGAACTAATAGAGGCTCTATACGTAATGCTAAGGTAATATAAGGGAATGAATCGTGAGGGTTTTGATTTGTTGCTTTATCATCTCCATCTTTGTTGACGTTATTAAGGGTTTTATTATGTAATAAAATTCACACTATATGTATTTTCTTTCCTTGTGCCTTTTTTGGTTTAGGACTCGTTATGCTCTCTATTAGACGGACAGAGAGATGGAATATACTTTATATTACACCAAAATTGTTACACAACTCTTTTACAGCTATTGTTAAAGAACTTAGTTTCCTTTCATTTTTTATCTTGATTGGCTTAAGATGGAAAACGATCTTAGTGATGTCTTTCGATTTTTATGAGGAAATAACAAAATACATGTGCATTATTGACTTAAGTATTATCTTAATATATTAACTAACTATTTATAACCTAACTACGTACATATACATATACAAAAACAAAATAAACTTATCTTTCGAAGTATTCCTCCACATCGCTGTCATCCGGACAGCCCGGAAACGTGCCCAAAAGACTGGCAGCATTGCCACGTTTAATAGTAAGGTTTCCAGAAAATACAATATTGCTTAAGTATATCTACTTGGGATTCAATACGCTGTGAATTAACTTCTCAGTATTATTCTGTGAATACAGCTCTATGAGCTGTTTAGGCTAGCTCCTAACTTTCCATGTCTGTAAGACAATTCACTCTAACTACAGTGAAATTTCGCGTTTAAACGGCCCTTTTACTGCATATACGAGTACTTGTAGGAATTTATGTTGTTTGTCGTATGTGGAGATAGTATCAGATCAGCTATAGGAGATAGGACCAACAAGTTCAAATAATCCGACCCGTGGCAGACCCTGTATTTATTGGTGTCTTTTCTCATTGTGTGGGCCTCTTCGTACGTTACTTTTACTTACAATATTCTTCACCATGACTGACTCTAGCACAATATTCTTTATCTATGGTGAAAACTTATGACTAGTTTTATTCTTTGTCTGCTTTGCTGGGCTATACTGAATGTTTCCGTCCTCCTTAGTAAAAGAAGTTGTCATTAATATCCAACATGTTTATTCTAACTTCGTGATTTCGCCTTAACAAAAAAAAAACGTTTCTGCATTTTTATGAGGAAACAACATTCGAGTCTGCTGACGAAATTGCACGGGAGTTTGCTAGTAAAAGGGAACTTAAATATCGTCATATTATATCAGTTTAATAGCGTCCCTATTCCCACGGGGTAAAGCACGATTTCCAAAGCAACACCACGAGCGTGTTCTACACCTGTCTCGCGAAGGATCAAGAAACTTTAATCTAGCTCATTACTTCTCAGTTCAAAAACGGCGTATGTTGCCTTGAAAGCGAGTCTACTTAAGGCGTTGTTCTTGTTGTTTAATTAGATCACTGAGATAAAAGTAAATGCCACGTTACACGAGACTCGTTTCTGCGTTCGACACTTCAACTTCCAATATCACAACTTTATTATTTAAAGTTCGTTTTTAAATTCCACATAATATTTTTTTTTTCATGAAACATTGACTTTTAGCTTGGTACAGATATTATACAAGTTTATTAAACCTGATTTTTAAGCGTTTTTATTATTTTATAGATGAAGTTATTTCGAAACTAGTTTTGACTTTTAAGAGCTCATTTATTTCGATTTAACGATTGCGAATATTGCGATTGAGCCAGTTGATAGCATTGCGATTCTGGTAAATGGAAAAGTTTCACAATTATTTATCCCGTCTGTTGTCTTCATCAGGCGGATAACGAAAAACATCTGAGTGTCACTGATATCTTTTTGCAGTAATCTTTTATCCCAATCCGCATTACTATCAAAACGCTTTGCAGCGTTTCGAAGATTATTTCTAACACTGTAGGGGTTCGTGTGGGAGGAATTCGATATCCTTTCAGTCTGGGTTCTTAGGAAGCGTAGGCACTTGAAATGCATCTGTCATTTCCTTCAATCTTGCTTCGACTTGCTTTGCTAAAGGTTTATGTTTAACTGTAGATTGCCTGATTGTCTTAGATCGTAAACTGCATTTACTATAGCTGAAGCTTCAAACATCTTTCATTATTTTGAGTTTATTGTCACAGCAATTTTATTACTTTCAAGAATATACGAACTCTTTATCCCATTAAAATCCATCTTAAGCTCACACTCCACGATGCATCTTCACTGCTGTGTTACGTCACAGAGCAGTATATTGGCACTCACGCCGCTTATTGTGAACGTTAATAGATTCACCCGCGTGTGGGCCATTACAATAAAGCATCGATCATTTGGCTGCGCCGGCGCACAATCGCCGCCGTTAGCAAAGTAAATCGAGGGGTGGATGCGGAAACAGATAGATGATCCGTGATATTGCAGATGCAACGGTCCGTTTAATGGAAGAGCCTTTAGTTTTAAAGGAGTAAGAACGTAAAGGGGTTATGAATTAGACAGTGGGGCTTATGGACCTTTTACTGAAAGTAAGTTGGCTGTGTGCGCAGACGCTTATAGAAAAAGCTGCTTACAACTGAAATATATTCTTGCCTATCGTTTATCGAGTGTAGTGCCCAGGTTACAAATTTATTGTCCTTAATCCCTTGTTAACTACCTTTGGTTTTTGTGTCGTCAAGTTAAATAGTATCTTCTAGATCTGTGGGAAAATATGTAATTGGCAGTTTCTCGTTTGAATTGATCAATTTCTTAATTTGGACTTCGTCACTCTTTCATTACGCCTGACAGGCCTCAATTAACTATCTTCAGCTATCTCATCGATAGGTTAGCTACCAACCGCAATAATAAAAAATGGCTACTAATTTATTGAAAGTATAAAGTAAGTCGACAAACGATCCATCATCAGGTGTCAAAATGTTTATAATGATAGAATTTATCGACCGTTATCTCGGACGTTGAATGTTTTATTCTTTAATCTTTTGGCACTAGTTTTTATTAAGTGGTTGTCTAGTAAATTGATATTTGGTGGGATAAGACCGTTTTAATCTTAGCTTTTTTCAGTTTTGATGTCTTCACTTTATTTGCCCTAGTTTAATAGCTGGAATATATATAAACTTCGATGCAATTCTGTAAACATTTTGCTAAGTGCGTTTCCAAGTAATTCTCGTCTTCCTTAGCTGTTCTAACGGTACATTGCTCAGCTCATTCCAAACTACCTTACAATAAATCGGAAACATTATCTGCAGAAATGCTCCAAAGGAACCTATCAACATTCATCGGTGTTAGTCTGCCCCCGAACGTGCGCAGGACCGAACCGCAATCCGTTAAGACAATGGCGATGGGTTACTGTTGTATTACAATATAAATTCCTAACACAAATTACATGTGTGCAGATTTCCGTTGCCGCCTCTCGAGACGTTTTTCATTGTTCCGTGTGCATATTGCCGATAGGTTCTTGAACGATTTCAGTTAGAGCTACATGATATATTTCATGCGTATGACGTTTTCAATTTTCGTGTCTGCTTGGTTAATACTTGTTCGGTCTAGGCTATAAGTATAAATTCACGGTGCATTTCGGTTTATAATTGCTGGAATTATGTTACTAAAGGGATTTTGTAGTGGTGTAGTTGGAAACTTTCACTTTGCCTGATGTTAAAGTGGCACTTTCGGGAAGCATAATAAAATTATTGTGTACGACAGTATATACATTTGTATGATCTACAGATAGTTGTTCCGGGTCTGGGTGTCTTGTGTATGTGAGTTTACATGTTTGTGAACGCACCTACGATACAGGAGTAATTCCTAGTATTTTTTTTTAAACATTGCTAAATGTTTAAAAACAAAATTACCAATAGGTTTGTACTGAGATTTCTCTTGTCCTGGCTAAGTAAGTAAGCACCACTTGTAGCAGCTATGGGGTCTGATGATGACCTTATGATGATGACCATGGGGGTCATCATCATAAGGTCATCATCAGACCCCTGCTTATTTATAATTACTAGTGGTCGCCCATAGGCCGGAATTCGACCTCATTTAAATTTTAAGTTTAAACGTTTTTAAGGTTTTATTGTCAAAGACCATAAAATGACATGACTGTGCAACGAAACAAACACTTGTTAAACGCATTTATTAATTTAATTTATTTCTATATAAAAAATATTAGCTTTCTGTACTCCTTCTCCATATAAACTGTAACTGTGTGTGCCACATTTCATACGCCTCCGTCCTCGTGATTTTCGTAAAAAGGGATGGAAAGTTTTTACTTCAAGTATTAATTAGATAACTTTCTAATTCTACCTCTCAGTTTTATAAAAAACTTGATTGACTAGAAATAGCACTTTTTACCGTTAACTATCCTTTGATTATGTTAGAGGATGTGCCTTTTAATATCTCTCCTTAATTAAATTTTATGACTATAATGTTTTATATCGGTTATGAATTGTTTATGTTCTTTATTATTGCTTGATTAATTAATTAATTGCATGTAGCTGAGATGAGAATGCTAAGAGCGATGTGTGGTGTTACGCGCATGGATAGAATTAGGAATGAGTATATAAGAGGAAGTCTGAAAGTGGCACCGCTGACTGAAAAATTGTGTGGAAATCGGTTGTCGTGGTATGGGCATGTGATGCGGAGGAATGAAGAAAATGTCGTGAGGAAAGTCTTGTGTATGGATGTGGATGGCTATAAGAGTAGGGGAAGGCCAAAGAAAAGATGGTTGGACTGTGTGAAAGAGGATATGGGTAAAAAGGGGGTGACTACAGAGATGACGACTAATAGAGGAGTATGGAAGAAAAAGACATGTTGCGCCGACCCCAAATAAATTGGGATAAGGGCAGGAGAATGATGATTATTGCTTGATTAATATTTTGATCCGTGTGTGGTCTAAGTTGCGTTAAGATAGACTCATCAAGCTCTAGTCCCTCATTAGCAGACACATTTAAAAACCTATTGTTCGTGGCGACGCAGGGGCCTGATGCGTTAAGAAGGAATAGTTAGTATGAAAGATAATAAAAATACAGTATACCTAAGATAATAATAATTACCTAGTATTTCAATTTATCTATCAACATCGTAAACTATACATAATTACCAATTTTTTTATAAGCTATGTTATAAGCTATATATTTTAGGGCAATATTTCATCCAGTACCTTTTCAATACAGTTCACAGTTCTAGAAAGATTTATATAGGGCAATATTTGACTGTGATATGAAATTGTTTATTTTTCCAAATTTACATCCAAATAAATATATAAAACACATTGAAAACAATAATAATGAAAACAATATTTTAGTGTTGTATTTTCAATGAAATACCTAATTAAATTTAAAGTCACCGCGACGACCAACCAAATTTTAAAACTAAGAAATGCAACATAATTTTATGACATCCAGTTTCAATATACATTATACATCATATCTTAGCATCAGTCGGAGAACGGTCATTAAATTAATCAATATTTTGTAGGTAATGCCCCAAAATTACCGTGACAATCAAAACCAATTTCCCAAACGCTAATGTCGTGACACGATTCCAAGACGATACTAATAGGATTATGAGTATTATGAGAGACGTCAATGTGCCCTACCTCACTGTTCGTAATTCATCGTAATACTGTTAACGGATTATACGGTCCGTAATCAAGGCTAACTGTAATCGCATATCTGGATAAAGGCGTTGATTTATTTTCATTTTTATAGGGCTTCCATTCAAACGATTTGTTTATTGTAGGTGTCAACTATTTATTGAAAGTAGGGACGGTTTCATCAGATTTCTGTTCTGTATTCAAAATTTTGACTCTAACACCTTCACCGTCTTTTTTAGGTTCAGTTTTAGTTTGCACAATCTCACCTGATGGTAAGGGATGATTTGGTCCACGATGGAACACGCTTGCCTAGAAGTAACCTATTCATAGACTGGCAGGGAAAGAATCACCAACGAATTTATTCATATACTATCGAGTCTAGTGTGCATTCCCGACACCGTACTAAGAATACTGCTAGTCCAAGCAGATGCTTTGTAGATACTTATCTACGCTTACTAACATGGTCGATCCATCAAACGATACTCCTTCAGTGTGTCACATACATGATAGCCTCTTGATAAGAGTTATTTAATCAAGCGATAACTTACCTATGTCTTATAATTCCTACATTTATAAATGTTTAAATATTTGTATTTCCTTATTCTTCATCTTTTTCAACAACATCTTTGATTCTATTAACTACATATTGCTATTTTAAACAATACATCAAAGGCTTATCAGAATTCCTAGTGCATCTCTTGCGTGTTCAACAAATAGTAATTCGTAGTCCCGTCAAACGTTATGTCCCTTCGCCAGGGGGCCTGCCCGAGACATCCCTTTAGCATGCAAGCGTGACAAATTAAAGCTACGTGCTAGCTTCGTTGGCTTCGATCCGATGTCGAACCTAGTAATAATGCTAATTGAGAAGTGATTTATGAGAACGAAGAAAGAATGTGTCACTGAGCAACTCATCGTAGAGGATAATTTCCTTGTAAGTGGTAAAGAAAGGACAGGTGGAATCTGGAGTATCTGTGAATCTGTTTTTCTTTAAATGACTGGTTAGCTTCCATTCTAAGTTTTGTTCTGCGGAAGTTGTGAAACTTAAGTTTCATCCAGAACACAAATTACGATTCTAATCTAGGTTACAATTTACAACAGCAACCATTTGAGCTTCTCTTTTCTAACAATTCCTCTAAATAAAAGATTAGCTCTTATAAAAGTAAGTTCATCCGTTAGCTGAATCATTGCATTATCTTATTTATTGTCTTCTCCGCCCACAAACTTAGATGTTGCGTTAGACTTTTAACGATTTGTCATGATTTACCTTGTCTTCTGAATTTCCTATTAATACTGGCTCTACTTTTTGCGCTAACTTGCAACCGGTCAGGACCGCTTCGCTTGTTTTATTGCACCTATACAAACCACTATAAATAATTTCACTTAGAACAAGCGCGCATTACAGACAACGCTTTAAAACTTTTTGCATAAAATCAAACAGTTCCATTTAATATATAAAAACTTTTCGCTTCTTTGTTTGCGCTGAACCGCGTGGGAGTATGGGCAGGTGATGCATTCATTTGCAGATCTGCATAGAGCAAGCCCGTCGCATCTGTATTAAAAATAAACACTATAAGGTTGTGTTAATAAGAATTTATTTATGTGGGAATATTAATCGTGTAACCTGGCATTACAGCAAATTCATAATTTGTCTTCAAGAAATATGTCTTCCGGTAGAATATGCTGTCTTAATTTTTTTTGTATTTCTAACACTAGTTTGTAGTGGTGAGCATTTTAGATGCATAAGCAAGCGTTGCTCCAAGTCATCTGAAGCTGCTTAGGACATTAGTAATAAATAAGAATACACTGGACTTATATCTTTGTATTTGCATATTATCATGACGCTTGTTCTGAACTGCACACATTTTAAAACCCCCTGCACGTTCATGTGTCTACTGCGACTATTCAACTTGTTACTTTGTTACATTGACTTACAATATGCGCTTGACCTTAATCGTAATGAGAATTTACAGTGCTTGCAAGCAAAGGAGTATTGTCCTTTGTTATGTTTTTGAATCTTGTGATGTAGGATTTAGGAAGTTTGGTTACGAAACGTTGGACACAATAGTAAGATAGTTTATTCGTGCCCTAATTTCGATTAAATGTAGCCTGAAGTTAAATTATGAAACGTCGTGCAAATGTCTCTACATTGTGTGCAAGTACTAGAAATTGAAAATACGCATTCACGCGTAAAACCAGAATATCACAATGCTGCGGATGAAGTATTACGACATAAAACCGCTAATGAACGCTTTACTGTGTTCTTAATGAAAACCTAGCTAGACGACACAAATATCCCTTTGGTCCGCGTGAGTTTTAATTTTGTTACAGTTTGGAGCTAGAATTTATTGAGAGTAAATCTCATCGTTAGAAGTAGAAATTAGAAAAAAAAAGCTTCTTTGTTCACAATTCAAAACGATATGATGTCCAATTTATTCACATTGCAGCAAAAGCAGGCAACGTGAGTCCATACATTTACTGAATATCACCTACAAACTATCTGCCTATAAATTCCACTATAATGTAGAACGGCCTTAAGCTTCGAAACGATATATTGACCGGGGTATCAATACAAATAATTTATACGACACCATTTATTTTTCTGCTTTAGCTTGTGGGATTTCAATGATTGTAAATTGCATTAAGATATAAATGGATTTGTAAAGTGTTCCCAAGGCTGTGCCTGTTTGCTTAATCGTGAGAATTGGTGGTACGATAACTATGTAGTTTGTAATCCGATTAATGTTATCTACTTCGGTAACAGAAAGTCTAACACTGGGATTTGTTGGTAGCCTGTCTGTCATGTTCACTGGTAAAATATTGCTGAAACAGAGACAGCTGTGACTACCTAAAATTTGGACTTGTTAAGTTATTGCCTGACGGCAAGTGTTTAATCATTGCACCCTTCAACCTCCCAAGGTTCACGGACCAAGTAGCAATTTCTATCAGAACATAAAGTTTTGGTATTGGCTGTGCAAAATTATATCTGAGATATTTAGTAAGAATGGTCATTTTTCACAACTACCTCGAGAACTTCAGATTATAATACATATCGCTTAAAAGGATTCTACTGTTAAATTGACTACTGTGATATCTGCATCTGCTCTTCACAATTTATCTTTGGGTGATTCTCCTAAGGCTTTATTGTTATTGTATTGGTACGATAAGTAGCACCCGTTAATGCATTTCTGATATTTGGACTGGCTTCAATACTAAGTCTTGTGAATATGTTATTTATTATAATTTTAGTCGCTAGATCGCAAATTTCATTTCGCATTACCATCAATAAGGTCAGAATTATTTGCGTTATTCTTAGCCGTTATTACTAATGTGAGAATGAGTTTGTTCCACTTATGGCCCGACGGTTTATCCGAATCGATCTACTTTGAATTTTGCATTAATATAGTCCGTATTATGTACATAAACATTCAATAAATTGAATCTAAGTATTCCAATATTATCAAGACTCTTACAAGAAACCTAATCCTCGTGGGCAAATCTTCTGACAAAAGTTTCATCATCATCATTAACTTGGCTTATTGCAGTAAGCTGGTTTATTATAATTTAAATCCATCGCTTACAAGCTTTCCCATTACCATCAATAAGATCATAGATACAGGCGTTAATTTGTAATAAACTTGATGCATTTTTTTTATCGCAATCTCCGTTGTCAGCTTGGTGTCAGCTAACCCTTGGGAACTGCCTTCAAGATAAACTTCGATACTTTGAATCGTATTACACTTTGTTGCAGATTTATTATCTTGTTTGTTATTATTTCGTTCTTCTATTAGGCTCCTATGGTTTGTGTATCATTGTCAGTAGACAGTTGTTATTTCATTTGTCTAGAACCGAGTGAGTGATAACATGTGTACCTAAAGGTTGTTCCAAATAAACGTGTAATAACGGTCATTGACCACCTACATTTATTGACATTTTTAATTTGAAAAACGGATTTAATGACTCAAAGCTGTCCCGAATCAACATCTCTCGTGATCCTTACCATTGTCTAATAATAAAAAACGATTTATATTTAATTGTTCAGGTACCTACTAAGAGTTATTGGGGAAAGGTCAATGTACTTTATTGCAAATTTATCTGAAACAAGGTACTTATAGTTATTGTTCGTCCTTAACGCATATGGATAAAAGTGTTGTCGGATTTTCGATTGTGTTTTGTTTGAGGTATTGATTTTTTTATTTTCTTTTGTAAGGGTATTTACTATATTTGAGCTGCAAGAACGCACTGGTTCGTATGTTGTATGTTTATTGTTACGTGAGCTACAAGGTGTCGAGAAATTGTCTTCAAAATTACAGTCGTGTCAGTAAGCTTAAAGTGCAAGTGATTCACGTAGGTCGTAGTAGAAAGATCTATTTGTGAATACTCATCTCAGTAGGAACAGAAACTGGCGGATTAGCAGCAACATGATATTTGATTAAGATTAACATACCTATTCATGTTTAGCTGTGAAGCTTATTGTTTCGAAGCTCGTGGGCGATGCATGAAGAGGCGACATGCTGGCTTGGCTTATTTGTAAGCAAACAAACTTTATTTTCATTAGACTTTCTAGTGACCGGACAGCTATATTTTTAGTTGTTGGTACACACTATGTAGGTATCGTGCTAATAACTCATCTTCTTGCCATAATCCCAATTTATTTGGGGTCAGCAACATGTCTCCTTCATCGCATCTCTATTTGCCGAATAATTAGTGTGGTTAATGTCTGTTTCAATCAGTGGCGGCCTTAGGGGGTGGCGAAAAAAAAAAAAGGGGTTGGCGAACAGATATATTGACTTGACTTGCAATTCTATTATTGTTTGGTAAATGGATGCCTACGTAGAATTGCATCTGTAGATAACTATTCAGGGCATTATTCTATATTTTTACATCAAAGGCATCAAAATTCATTTCATTTTGAACAGATAATTTTAAAATACAAAAAATCCTATACAAATTCTTTAGTTTACGTATTTGTGTTTTTTTGAGAAAAAGCAACTCACAATCTTACGCGATTTATTATAAACTTACGGTGTTTGCAAAAGCCCGGAGACAGACATAATTTCATAAACGAATTATAATGTCTATATCTAACAGAGTATATTCCTTTGGTTACAGTGAGATGGCGCGGTGGAGTGCGCTCCAGCATGGACGATCAACGGCTTGGCTTGTTTTCCTCTGCCTACTGCAATTGGCGAGGGCAACGCCCGGTAAGTACTTTCCTTCACCAAGCACATTACTTAGATACTAGTTTATACAAGGTGAATTTGAGATAAAGTAATTCCTGAAAATGGGAACATTATGAACACTTTTAGGATTCCAAATGACAGAATGATAAACGGTACCCTCATATCACTTGTATGTCTGTCTATCTGTTCTCTTCTTCTTCTTTGTCGTGACACTCTTGTCAGAGTGGTCATGATCATCGCAGAGGCCGATGTGATTCGCCCCAGGATCCTTCGCCACTTTTCTCTGCTGCACGACTTCCTGGTGCACTCGTGCAAGGGACCAGCTACAGCAGACCTAATGTCGTGGGTCCATCGCAAAGGCGACCTTCCTCGCCTTTTGGTGCCTTCCACCATTCCCTACACGAAAAGGCGCTCGATGGAGCAGCGTGTCTATCCCACCGGAGACGTGTCCAAAGAATTTCAGTATCCACTTTGTATCTACTACCGACGAAAGACGTCTAGAGTATAGAGATGTTGGTGCGAAATTCGGTCCACGAGACCCCCAACATTCTCCTCCAGCACCATATCTGCAGAGCATCAACTTTATTTTTCTCGAAATGTCGCAAAGTCCACGTCTCCGAAGCGTATCTGTTTTACTAAGGGACTAAACCCGAAATCACAAAAATAAAATCGGCTGTTTAATTCATTTTGTCGAGTTATGCAAATATAAAATTATGGAGCAGTTGTTTTTTAATCGCAATTTGAGGGTTGGTCCCATAAGTGATGATGTGATGATCCTATTCTAATGGGTGTTCCTAGAGTTTTTTACGCATCAAATCGGGTTAATAGCTTTTTATAGCACCGGTAAGGTAAGTTGGCTTATCTATAATGACAAAGTCTATAAACAATGTTAGCCCAATGATGCTGTTAGCTACCGTACTGAAAATTTGGTTAAAATCAGGTCTTTTTATAGAGCTATAAACCACTAGAAAAGCCACAAAACCACTCCGCTTATTTTAGTTCTTAATTTAAAACATACACAAGTAAAACATTGGCTAACAAGATCAAATCATGAATTGTGTTTGTTAAGGCGCTATTAACTGCCAATGACCTTGAGCGGTTAGCTTGCGTGTTCTGTGCTGAGCTTACGTAACGCGTCGTACGTCCACCCAGTAATAAGACTCGCCCATCAAGGAGCGCTGTCCGAAATTAGACGCATTATTAATTTATTACACATAAAACAACAGGTATTCAAATAAAACACTGAGACTAAATTATAAATAATTAAATGATCTATAATATGGTGAAGGTTTCATAAAAATACGCTTTATAGTTTTTGCGTGATTCTCAATTGTTCGTGTGCGTTAGACATATTTTTACAAATTAATTACACTATGTTATAAAAACATAATATCAAATATTCTCAGATCAAATTACGACGGAAATTGTCTAAAATAACACATATTTTTTTCAAAGAAATAAAACTAGTCGTTTAGACGTGATGTTCAATTAAAAACCATTAAAAGTCGTATAACTGCCCCTTAACAAACAGATCAATACTCCATTGTATCTATTCTATTTACGAATAATGTCCGTTGAAAGGAACGAGTAATAATATAACATCATCGCTTTACTCATTCATTCATTGATTGAAACTAAACGTATCCAGTGAACCTTGTAAAGTTCTCTCTGTGGAATGTCATTGAATCGGAAAAATAATAATCGGCCGGAAAAGTGTTGTTATTTGGTTATGTACACAAAACGATTAATTAAACTCATATAAAAACAAACGTAGCAACATCAACTTTTACTGAAAAGGAAAGCAAAACTTGCGGAATTACTTTCTTCACAAGTAAAATAGTCGTCTCAAAATCCCTATCTCTAACTTTATATAAATATATTTATTTTTATATATGTAGGTATTTTATATTAAATTTTTAAGTATGTTTATTTTACTATATAAATTTTCTTCTTGGTAATATTTTCTCAGCCTATGCACCTGCCATGTTATCTCTCCACCATCCTTGGTCGACTGGTAGAGAATGAAAACTACATATGTGTTGCATGAAGTTTTAATAAATAAATAAATAGACGACTTAATATTTTACGTTGTATCATAGTTGCATGCAAATAATATGGGATTTAACTGTTTTGCTACCACTCTAAATATATGTATAAAGGTGGATTTTGTGTAAGGATGATTCTGGTTATGTTTTTTTTATTTTATTATTTGATCAAGAAAAAGTGACGGAGTTTAACCATACTCTATTAAAAGTTGCCAGAAGGTAAAAATGGAATGTAGCTGCCTTTACTTTTATGACTGACTCTGTAACAAAAGTTTTCCATAGTGCCTACATAGACGAACTGCTTGGAACAGTCAATGCTGATAGCTTCAAGTGGTCGCTGTTGAGTCATCTCATCATTCTCCTGCCCTTATCCCAATTTATTTGGGGTCGGCGCAACATGTCTATTTCTTCCATACTCCTCTATTAGTCGTCATCTCTGTAGTCACCCCCTTTTTACCCATATCCTCTTTTACACAGTCCAACCATCGTTTCTTTGGCCTTCCCCTACTATAGCCATCCACATCCATACACAAGACTTTCCTCAAGACATTTTCTTCATTCCTCCGCATCACATGCCCATACCACGACAACCGATTTCCACACAACTTTTCAGTCGCTGTTGAGCCATCTGCAGTTTCAATACAAAATTGACATTCGCCATTCACGGACCGCTCAAGCATTTCATTTGCAGTCGCAGATAAAAATGCACTGACTGCTTCAAGCAGTCCATCTATGGAGGCCCTAACCGCAACACGACTGCTCTCGTGCAGTTGGTCTCGACTGCTCTAAGCAGTTCGTCTATGGAGGGCCTTAGTGAAACAATAGAGAACGTTTTTTGAAATCCATGGAAGGGTCTTAGGAGCTCGTGGCTAAAGTAATAACAGCCGCACTGGTCGATCCATCAGGTTACGCTACGCTTGCCGGGGTTGGTCCATGGATGGGTGACCATCTTACATACCGAGACTTTCCGTGCCTCGGAAAGCACGGTAAGCCGTTGGTTGGGTCGTCAGAAGCCCGAAATTCTGACAACCAGTCTTACCAAGGGGTATCGTATTACCCAGTAACTGGGTTGTGGAGGTCAGACAGGAAGTCGCTCCATGTAAAATACTGGTATTCAGCTGCATCCAGTTAGACTGGAAGCCGACCCCAAGATAGATGGGAAAAGGCTAGGCAGATTCATTTTAATTGATTGGAGGGTCTTAAAATGAACTCAGATATTTTTCATAAAGTGAATTATGCACTAAATCGTTTTTCAGTCTAACTTAAAACAGCTAAGAATCAGCTACACATCGGTCTTCCTATTAGCAAACAAGCAAGTACAGCCAACCAGACCATGCTTCAGAGAAAATGGCGCTACAAGATTCCCGTAACAAAACCGCAGCACGTTCCTACTAATTTATTTACAACAAAAGCAGTGTTACGAGTAATTGCCTAAAAGTCTGAACGAACGATTTACAAGAATCCAACCTACTTCGAGAACGGTACGAACTGTATTTTCTAATTGGAACAAATACATATAAGGGAATCCCCGGTTTCCTTTAGAGGAACGAAAATATATGTGCTTATTAAGATCATGTGTAGCTACTAATTAACACTGTCTTTTATGGTTTGCTATTTATATTTCGAGCTGTTGAGTATATCTCAACATTATGACAAGGGATTTGTTAGTTGATCCTCAGCAGGCTCTATTGCATGTTTTTCGGTAATTTTACGGATTTCTGTACCAATACGTACCTTTAAAAAATCCTATATAATTGCGGATTTTTTAAAAGAAGTTGAGAATTTGGGAAATTATTTGTGTCAGTTATGAACACACTAGCGACTCGCCCCGGCTCCGGACGGGTGTAAATTATACACAAAATCGTTCCTCGTTTATTGCTATTTCATTACAATCATTACTCATTAGTGAAACCCGCATTAAAAAAAATCCGTAAACAAAAACACAAAAATACCTAATATTTAACTCGCATGTCAAACAGATTCCACCTTATTACTACAGCATTCAGGCTGGCACAAAATACGTTCGTCTGCTGCTTTTGAATTTGGAATTAAATTATGATTTTGATGAGTTTTGATTTAAATAGTAGTATCTATACAAAGTTTGTGAGTTTGTAGGAGGTAATCTCTGGATCTATTGAACCGAGTTTTGAAAATTCTTTTACCAGTAGAAAGCCACGTTATTTGTGAGTGTCATAGGCTATAAATATTTTTGAAATTCACGCGGACGAAGTCAGACGATAGTCAAATAAACATAGTGCACTAGCTGACCCGACAGATGTTGTCCTGTCAACTGTCAAACGCGCGAAGTTTAGTCGTTAAGGCGCGGACTGACTACGATTTGAAATACCTTCAAATAAGGTTGAGAATAATTATGTTGACGATGCGAATAGGCATTTATTTTACAGGTTTTCTTTAGATTATTCAGAATATACACAATAAATTAAATAATTGTCCGGTCAAAGTTTGACTAAAATGCCAATTCTATTCAATTCTTAAAAAAAATAATGCTGTTATCGCTGAAAATACAGAGATGTTCGACGCCAAAGTTAATTTTTGTGGAGCAATTTCCAAATTTTTTATTGAGAATATCAAACTATTTTTTACTATTCTATTCGGTTAAATTTTTTTTTTAAACCCTTCTCTGTCCACCGTATTTTTTTAAAAGGATATTTTCATTGCATTACGTCATACTCGACTATCCAAAAAACCATTTTTTTGACTATTGGGGTACTACCGTCCCTTAAGTTTTCTGAAATTTTCTAATTTTCCGCTCAACTTTCTTAATTTTTTCTTTCATAAGAACCTCCTTACAATAACAAACACAACAAAAAAAAAAAGAATTAGCGAAATCAGTCCAACCGTTCACGCGTGATACCGTGACCAAGGAAATAGGGATTCAATTTTATATAGACTATGTGTCCATTCTGGGCAGCACTTCTATTACATTGTTGTGAACTTCGGAGTTCGGAGTAGAGTACGTACTCAGGAAGACCCCTGTAATATTATTAACAGGATGCATAAAGTAGTCCTCTCAGATTGTGAGTAAAACCAGCGCAAAAGCTATTTCTAGCTTGTTAACGCAACATTTAAGTGAAAATCTCTAAATTTATTAAATAACAGCAGTTACCTACTTCGTTCATAGACTCTGTAATAACCACATAGTTAAATCAGGATTCTCGTGGCTATTCATTATTAAACTTACTAACTTTACGAGCAATCTTAAACTATCCCTTACAGTAAGTTATTTATAATTTTCGTTATAATATGAGGTATAGGCTTATTTTATGGGACAATATTTTATTAGCCAGTTTAATAGTTTTCAAAGATTAAAATGATTAGCGAGTATTGACACGAATAACAGAATGGCTATAAATTTTAATAGCCTTTTTCAATAACGGATAAGTACTAAAAGGTTCACGAGTTAGTAATAAACATTAAAAATAGTTCTTAGACTCGATAAAGCTGACTATAGGTATCAGCAAAGTTCATCCTGTTAAGGAAAACATTTAGATGAACTCAGAAACTAAATGTATTGTCAAGAGGTCGAACAGATCTGCCAAGGGATCGTGGATAAATTCGAAACTGAGTTACCGCGCCCCTGGGCACTCAGGCAGGGAAGGAACAGGGGTGGGATTGAGTCTGTAAAAGTCTGACACGACCTCCCGGTCCACCCAGAGCGGGACAAGACATAGGATGATTTCCCACCCCCACAAAAAAGAAAGATGTCGAACAGATAAAAAAGTCGTATAATTCCTGCTTGAAATACATCAGAATAGATACATCATGACTATTCATGGCGTACGAAATATTTTCTGGCTTTTGATCAATTTAAATTTATCTTTAGTGGTGGCCTAGTGATAACGGCTCTGACTTATGAGTTGTACGCTCGCCGTCCGATCAGGACCAGCCCGAGAGTCGACGGCGCGTAGTGTTCCACGCGCGCCTCAAAGAGATGTGAGCATTACGTGACGGGGCCTGTCATGGCCGATGCCTGCCCAGGGATCGTGGATAAATTCGAAACAGAGTTACCGCGCCCCTGGCCATTTAGGCAGGGAAGGAACAGGGGTCCGTTTTAGTCAGTAAAAGTCTGACGCGCCCTGCCGCTCCATCCAGAGCGAGAGAGGTCATTGAATGATTACCCATCCCAAAAAAAAAAAAAAGGCTGTAGCTTTACCTTGTGTAATTTATTTCATCATCACTGCTCTCAAAACGGTGAAGAAAATCACGTACTAGAACCAAAAATTCGAAGGCGTGATATCCACCAACCCGCACTGGGCTCGCTTGGATTATAGGCTACTCCTTCTCCCATAGAGGAAGCTTGAGTCCCAAGGAACATTCTAAGGCTGATTATACTTAAGCTAAATATGTTTTAGGAAAGGACTTAACATAATAATCACTGAAGGATAAGTTGAGTATTATTTTGTGGTATAGGTAGTGCTGAAATAACAATCTAGATATTTCGACCAGTCTATATCCATTCTGATATCTCTGGCAGGCGCACCTCGATATACAGTTAACATTATCTCTGAACAATTTAATGGGAAAAGGAAAGGCAACGTTTGCAAAACCTCAGTTAATTGTCCAAAGGCCTAACGAAGCTAAGGTCTCGTGCACCTGTCGATTCTCTTATTTATTACTGTTTGTTTCATGTGAGAGTATTTGCTTATTCTATCTCTGGAACCGGGCTTTGTAGTTACCCTTATCTTAATGCATTGTGCTTGGTTTCCACGGTGATAAATGTGGGATTAATGGGCCACAGATTTGTTGACGATGTGCTGGGAATGTAGGAAAAAGTCTTGTTTGAAAAATAGTTGTATGTTAATTGATGTAATAGAGTAATTACCTAGTTTGTGAAAGAAAAAGTGTTGGAAATGCTTTATGAGTCTTGCTTGCATCCGTAACGGCACGATGCTTTAGTGATGTAGTAGGATAGGAACTTTATTTTCTGTCATAATTAGCTAAGTATACATTAATGTTCTTTTGATGTTACAGGTCCATGTGAAGTGGAAACGGGCCAGTCTAGCATTATAGTTGATATTGAAGAGAGCAGAGGAGATCGTAAGTAACGAATTTAAGTCTACAATTATCTTGTTCTTCTATTTTTTTGTAAGATTCGTCTTGTTTAGGAGCCTAAACTGGTTACACATAAAGCTTATCATCTCAGATTTTAGAAATGGATTTCTAAAATCTGTTTCAATATTTTTGTTCACCATCCACTCACACCTTAGGCTCGAAACAAAATTGCATTGTATCAGCGATAGTGTCAAAAGAGAGAAAGTGTCAAAAGTTTAAAATTGGATTGACCATGTGCCTTTTGGTAGCATGTCAATCAATACAATCATTTTAGAATTTTTGACAGTCGTCATAGAATGTATATTATGCCCATGTTTTGCACAGAGATTTTGAATGCTTATATCGATATCTCCCATTCCAGAGGTGAACCAAAGCACAGTGCCAGCCCAGCTGCCAATAGTCGGGGAGCCAGATGTGGACGTGATATTATCCACGGTGTTCCCCAAGGGGCCCACGTTATTCCAGCTCGATGGGAAGCGGCTGCAGCTCCTGCAACCGCTCGATAGGGATGCGGATAACCTGTCGCATATGGTGTTTCAGGTATTATTATTATTCTTTATTGCACATAAAACATATAAATGAAATACAGACACAAAATGACAAATAGTCGGAAGGACGAGCTTAACCCAGCATTTGGGTTGTCTAACAGCAAACCTCAGAGTGATAAAAAGATTTGCATAAAAGGATAAAAATATATAAGTGCACAAAAAATATAATTATAGTCTTATTTCAATAAACCAAACAAATACCTGTACAGCACATAATACATAAACATATGTGTAATATATACAATACCTATATATAAATGAAAATATTATAAAATAAATGTATGGGTCAGGTATTGTGGAGTATATAATTAACTAGGAGTAGAAATGGCCCAAAAGTTCTGGAAGGCAGGGACCGCGTACTGGAACTGAAAGACGCTGGAATCGGAAGACCCACAAGGTGGATCGATGACCTGGTAAGGGTCGCGGGTAGCCATGAATGTGAGACGCACAGAATCGGCCGGTGTGGCGACTTTTAGCGAGGCCTATGTCCAGCACCGGACGTGACCTCACTGACGACCTCATGCGTAGGGTGCAATAGTATCCGGCAACCTTAGTTATATCATATCTTTTAGAAAAAGACTGTCAACAAAATTATGATTATATGATTAACAAAGTAATTCTACACAACCGATTTTTTTCTAAAACTCATTTAATAGAACAGTTAATGAATTACGTGACTTTCAGGCTTCGGTAATGTAGAATCTCCATCCAATTAAGGTAATCCTTAACCGTCTATTTACAAAAAAAATACTGGAATATTTTGGCCATTTAGCTCGATATCAGCATCAAATCAGTTTTAAACTTATTGGGAAAGCTATAAACACCTACAGCATCTAAGCTTCTGATGTTTACCGTATGCATATCGTAAACCACTGCATATGAAGTGTCTAATAAGGTGCACGCAATCTTGCTAGATAACTCAATAAAACGTGTGGACGGACGGTTGAATAGTTTAACTACACACCCGGTGACTATAGGTCATCGATTAAGTAACTGTTACACAATAAATATACACTATTTATTATACAGTTCCCACGATCAAAAACTTATTGTAAATTCATCCGAATATACTCTCTGCAAGTCATTATTTATCATTGTTAAAATAAATTATCTATCATAATCATCTTATGATAATTTGTCATAGAATTTATAAAGACACTTCATAGGTAGCTAATTTACATTTTAAACAATCAATTTCCAACTTTACAGTTCGGTATCAGAGTTTAAAATTGAGTGTGGTAACATTTAAGAATAAGAGTTCAAAATTGTGGTTTCTTTAGATACAAATATGGACCGATATATTTCGCCTTAACCGAATTAAGTCTATTAATATAACGCCTAAAGCCAATATGGTAGTTATTAATCTGTGTTAGAAGTAATTTGGGTTATAATTAATGGGTGTGTTTGCAGCTGGTCTGCCAGGTGAAAGCGACGAAGAAGCGGCGCACGATACCAGTGATTGTAAGAGTGTCGGATATCAACGACAATGCGCCGGTCTTCCAAGGGACGCCGTATGAATCTACTGTTTCTGAGGTAAGACAATCACATACCTAATAAGTTTAAACGTTGCAGTAGGTACTGAGACGACCAAGAAGATTGCATGAGATTCAAACCTTATTAGAAGACAAGCTGGTTGAGCAAATATAATTTTAAAGTTTGATGCATTTTAGAATAATCTTTTTAATTTAGTAACACATACACATACGTCTTATTCGTTTTGTTTGGATATCATTCAATATCAACCTCCGATGTAGTCACTCGGTTGTATTAATATAATATTTCAAGTATTGCGTTCCGGTGTTTCCGATATCATACTCCTTACATAAGAACACTCTTTGAGAAGCTCGAAGACAGAGCTACGTGCCGCTGAGCTACTCCACACGCTCCCAGTCTCTATAGTAGGTACATGTTTAGTACCAACAAAAAAACGTCAGAAAAAAATATCCTGCCATGTGTCCCTTTGCTGGCAGTGATTATGTGTTTTAGAATAAACTTTCAGCGTTCGAAGGTATTTATTTATTTAACACTTTATGCACATACAAGTACAGAGAACGAACCACGAACGACGAACGAACGGACGACGAATGAATCTACGCTAAAGTGCGATTAACTAAAGGCATAGTAACACTTTACAACTGCTGGACGATAGGCCAAAAACTTGTTTTAGACCCGGACTGGCTATCTAGGTGGTTGAGATTCTGAATGTAACTTCATGTTTGAAAGCATTTTTCTGTTTTGTTTTTTTTTTAACCGTTAACGTGTTCTGATATTTTGTACCTAAAGCAGCTACATAACTTTCCAATAATACTTTTATAGAGGTATGCGGAACAGGGTGGTCCCGCAAACCACTATTGAAAAGGGAGGATCCTCCGACCAGATGGATGTTGTGTCTGGTCTGGGCAACTGCCCGATGGTTAATTTCGGTCTGTTTTACCTATATGTTCAAATCGCGAAATCGCGATGCAGAATTTGTACGTTTAGTCCATATGTGGCAACATAGATGTCGCTACACATATATTTTTTAAATATTCTCCTATTTTAACACTATCCTTTTGTAATTTCAGCTGGTACCAATCGGAACCACAATATTCGATGGTATCAAAGCACTAGACCTCGACGCAGGCGTCAACGGTCTATCAGAATACTTCATAATACCAGGAGATAATGCAACGATAGAGGAAGCGAACGCCGTAGATGGCTATGGCAGCTTCGCAATACCACTGCCTCATCAGGGGGAGGTCACAGTCAACAGGAGTTTAGATTATGAGCGCACGCAGAAGTATCTAGTCACTATCCTTGCTTCTGTAAGTACCCCTTATTTTTCCTATTGGTACCAGGAGAAGAGATATCCGAGGAGATGAATGTAATATTCGGTTATGACAGCTTCACGCTACCAGGGTCACAGATGTATTGATATATCCTATTTTTCACATCGCTGTTATTTTTTCTCAGCGGTGGCGAGACGGCTACTTAAACAAGATTGAGACGACAATAATAAATGAAAACACTGGAAATTCTCATAATTATTTGGAGTTTTTGGCGGGATTTTCTCATGTGAATTTCAGTGGCTGTTTTAATTATTCGCTTATTGGTTCCTAGTGGATATTGTGATGTAAAATCGGTGTAGTTTTGTGTCTCAAGTGTCTACGCAACTGGACAATATGTGGAATCATTGAAACAGGCGCGATCTTGGTAAAATGGAGCTGAGAGTTTTATTGTAGTATTGACTACCTCAGCGAAGTTTGCCGAGAAACCTGACTCGACACATTTGTTGTCCAAATACTGCAAAATACATTAGAATGTGTTACATCTGCATTCTAATGAAAAAATAAATGTATTCTGTATCTAATTACTATGTATCCGACTGAAAGACTTGAATCTATGGTCATGTATTAAAAAAAAACATAATTATTTGTGTTTGGTTGTATAAGTGGTTCTTAATAATGAGTATTACCAGTTTTATTTATTTATTGTTGTACTTGTATTGTCTCCACCTTGTATAAAAAGAAAAGGAAGTGTATGTCGAAACCGGTAAAAAGAAACATTGCCAAATTGTAAAATTTTTACCCGACTTCGCGACGCAAGGGTCGTGTAAATATCAGCCTATGTACGAGTATGTTTGTTCCTTTGTGTGCATTTTAGAGACCAAAAGCCTTGGGCCTATTTTGATAATTCTTAGTCTTAATCTTGCGAGTGCTACTAAAGATATAGACACTACAAAGACAGTAATCAAAATACAATATGGCGACAACGAGACCCCAAATTGTGAAAAAGAAAAAAATTGAAGTCGAAAAAATATTTAGGGTATCAAAATTAAGAGTTGGAGGAGGCGATTCCAAAAATATAACTGATGCAGTTGGTGGCATGAAATCAATAATTGAACTAAAATAACTGCCACCAACTGCATCAGACTGCTTGAAAAGTGACTTGTTTGGAATTTTTCAGTGGTTTTTTTTAAATTTTTATTTGTTCTCGGCTCTATGTTTTTACAAAAACCAAAGAACAATGATGAAAAAAAGTATGAAACCTGTTGACAATCATTACAGGACCGCGCCCGCGACACAAAGAGACGTCTCTCCAGCACTACCACGTTGACCGTCCACGTGCAAGACGATGACGATCAGGATCCCTCCTTCATATACAAGGGCTGCACGCTTCACGAGGGAGCTTGCTTCAATCCGGAGTATACTAGTTTTGTGAGTATTATTAATAGTACGGTACATAGTAATCTAGAGAGCAGTGGTGGCCCAGTATACCACTGGACACACAAGTACAAGTTGTAGGTCGTGAGTTCAAACCCAGGCCGACCTTTTACTTTGTGTAAATTATTTCATTACCACTGCTCTCAAAAACGGTGAAGGAAAACATCGTGAGGAAACCGGCATGTCCTAGAACAAAAAAATCGAAGACATGTGACATCCACCAACCCGCACTGGGCACGCGTGGTGGATTACGGCCCACACCCTCGCACAGAGAGGAGGCCTATGCCCAACAGTGGGGACATTAAAAGGCTAAAGATGATGATGGCATAGTAATCTAACATTAACATATCGTGATTGTAAACAAATCAGAAAAAAAAAAACAAAAATCCTCTCAGAAAATTGAGTTGTTGCATAGTAGATACTTACTAGTCATTATGAACTCAACTTACTTAACACGGCGGCAGGCCAAAGAAACGATGGTTGGACTGTGTGAAAGAGGATATGGGTAAAAAGGTGGTGACTACAGAGATGACGGCTAATGGAGGAGTATGGAAGAAAAAGACATGTTGCGCCAACCCCAAATAAATTGGAATAAGGGCAGGAGAATGATAATGTATCGACCTCATTTTTGTTTACGAGACGTAAGAAAAAATACGTGGCCAACATACTTTGGTAATCTATCTGATGGCCCTTTTTAACGGACAAAAAAGTTTTTTTAGTCATCTAATCTACCCTTATTGAACCAACATAAGCTATGCTACACAATTTTACTGAATCCCACTTCTCAATCCCAGGTAAACAGCGGCGTCCTAGCAGGCATCCTCACAATCGAACCAGAGAAGATCCAAGCAGTAGACATGGACACACTAGACGCCCGGATTAAGTACACCATCAATAGCGGAGAGCCCGACGCCTGGGCTACGTACTTCGCGATAGATCCGAATACTGGCGGTGTGAGGCAGCTCGTGCCGGTCGATACTTCCATTGCTAAGAAGTTTCAGCTGGTTATAAAGGTTAGTGGGACTATCCATAAAGTAAATACCGTTAAGAGATGGTCTGTACATTAATAATTGTGTAATAGCTAACGTTAATTTGATCATTCAGACACATGCTCTTTTGAATCGAATCATTTTTTGTGCAAATATTATGGCAACAGTGTCGATATAGACGGTGGAAGGTGCGCAAGTGATTAATCGCTTCTTATCCTCCTCCTTCTTGCGTCGTGTTTCCTTCTCCTTTTCGCATTGCTGAGGGTCGTGATCCCCTGAACTTAGAGTGATCTTTGTTTTGATAACGTTGCACCACCTGTTCCTATATTCGGCATCGTGGAGCGCATCATGAAGCTTGGTGTCCAGCATAGAGTGGATTTAGTCCGACCACCTGTGGACTGCGACCTCTCGGACGTTTGCCCTCGACTTTGCCAGTGACCATGAGTTGTTTAAGGTTCGCTCATTATAACACCTGCAGCAACAAGGGTTTTGTGTAGATTACCTTAATAAGACCAACTTTAAACTTAGGTTTCCTACTAAAAACTCTGACGCTTAACCTTTTTGGCGCAGCTGGACGCAGCCGTAAAAAAAGCTGTTAAAAAAAATTGTTTAGATTCGAAAGTCGAATAGACATATTTTTGTTTTATTTAGTTCGCACCAACGCGATAGATGGTGCTGTACATTTTTGTCAGTCTGCTGAATCGCGGTGTTAAGATTTTCCGCGGTTTCATGACCTCTTGTATATTTTTATGTCTCTCGTTCTGAGCTGAGCTGTGCGCTTTCTTCATGTAAATCCTAAATTCAGTGAAGGCTCCTTATGCCTTTTTTGTTGTAGACCAGAATTCGTACATGTTGTACAATAATTGTAATTTTTTTCTTTCAATTCATTTGCGTGAACCTGGTGACTATCGCCAAATAAAACATACTTTCTTTCTTTAACCCGCTCATATATTTCAAGATGAAGAGATTTTTAACAGCCACTAAAACATTGTTTATTCATTTATTCCAGGCTGAAGAAGTATCAGAAGCCCGTCGCTTCACAACAGCGAAGCTAACAATAACAGTACGTCCGGTAGACGCCAGCCCCCCCGTCGTGGAGGCGTCGTCTGATGAAGGAGTGGTGGAGGAAAACTCCGCTAAAGGCACCAAAGTTCTGGACGTCGATGGACACCCTATTATGCTTACTGTTTCGGATCCTGACTTAGTAAGTTATCATACAGAACTCTGGTGAACACTCGAAGACGTTGACCAACTGGTATTGGATTATTGATCTAGATTCTAGAACCTTTTAAATACCGATCAAGGTTGAGTAAAGCAGTTCACAAATCCCCTTTTAGAAAAAATAAAGGTAAAATTGTAACGGAGTGGTCTGTCTATCCGATATTAATTTGCAACTTCCAGAAGATGAGAAGCATGCTGTGTTATTATGCATCTACTGAGATAATCTAAGAAGACAAAAATTGATAAATCTACCTTGAAAACAGTTGTTTCTGGGCACACTATATCTTGGAAATGTTCAAGGTATTGGCAGATAAAGATACATCTAACTGATAACACGAATTGGTTTTCCAGGGCCCCGGAGATCCAGTACCGAAATACACGTTTGAGCTGACAACGAACTTCTTCGACATCGACAAAGATGGTTACCTGGTTGTCAGCGACGAAAAACTCGACAGAGATCCACCGAACCCTGGCAAATTTAGATTCCAGGTACAAACTGATATTAATTCCTACAGCTTTAGTTTATCACTTTACGTATACACTATCATTCTCCGTTGTTTATTTAACTTTTTTATAAGGCAACGTTTGTGGGTTTGGTTTGAGAGTAGATGGATGGAGTGGTTAGCTTTATTTTTCAATAAGTTGTTGCTGGAAAAGCCATACCTGATGAATGGTGCAACAGATCGCTGGTGGGTGTGTGGAGCGGGAGGGCGTGTCAGACTCTTACTGACTAAAACCCACCCCTGTACCTTCCTGCCCTTAGTTCCCGGGGGCGAGGTAACTCTGTTTCGAATTTATCCTCAACCCCCGGGCATGCATCGGCCATGACGGGCCTCGTCTCTATTGCTGACAACTCTTTGAGGCGCGCGTGGAACACTACGCGCCGTCAACTCTCGGGCCTGGTGCTGATCGGACGGCGAGCTACCCATTACTCGCCGTCCGCAGGCCCGGGTTGGTTTTATGCCTGGTCCGGGAAACAACGGATGCCATTTTCGCTATCCGTCAGCTGTGCGAGAAATACAGAGCTGTGCATTAAAACTTGCACATGGTGTTCGTTGACCTCGAAAACCTATATGACCGGGTGCGTCGTGAGGTTTTGTGGCGGGACCGTAAAGAGGTAACATGGGATAAGGACAGGAAGATGATAAGGTAATGTTTGTGTGTTTGTTTGTTCGGGTCAAACCTTGCAAGCTAAGAACCACTTCCTCTTATCCTACGGAGTTGAATTTTTACATGTTGATTCAGTTCCGATGGCAATGCTATTATGGTAAGCATGACCTGAGTCGACATTCAGGATCAGCTCCAGATAATGGAACTCTTCAAAGGTCAACATCACATACACGAAAGTTTGTGTACGCATTTAATTATGAGTACCTGGATGACCGAGCTTAGCTCGGTGTTTACACGGATAATACGACGTTTTCTAAAAATTAAACCAAGCTAGGTCGATTTATGTCTAGGGGTAGCGGATAAATTCTGAAAATGAGTTACCGCACCCCTGGGCACTCAGGCAGGGAAGGAACAGGGGTGGGTTTTAGTCAGTAAGAGTCTGACACGCCCTCAGCTCCACCCAGAGTGGGACAAGTCATTGGATGATATGCCACACCACAAAAAAAAAAAATCTATTCCATAAAAGACCTTAACAACTATAGTACATCAATAAATAATTTCATGTTCTCTTCAGGTGGTCGCCCGCGAAGCGAACGGCGGTGCGGCATCAGCTCCATACTCCTTGGCGGTTCAGTTGCTGGACCAGAACGATAACGCACCAGCTATACCTAAGACTCAACCCATCATTGTACCAGCCAGTTTGGAACCCACTGAAGTGCATACGGTCAGTACCTATATTGATTTTTAGGAAATACTGGCCTATCTGGATTTTTTTTTTAAACTGACAAAAAGTATTGACGTGTAGAAGTGTTATTTTACAAAATAAAATCATTTATCATTTGAAATAGAAAAGAATTTCAATTTTTTCTTATTTGGCAGATGTGGCTGAGTTCTGGTCGGAACTCAAAATTAGAATAATGTCAGCCGCAATCCAACGAGTTATTCCGGTCAGATCCCCGATCTGATCCCCTGCTGGTTATTCTTGTTTTAATTCCTGTCTGATTCACTATAAACTTTGACATAATACCGGCACTGAAATTTGTTTTGTGAATCGTTTGTTGATATGAAAGAATCGCTTCCTAAACAAAAGTATCCATTTGTTGAAATCAAATAACTATGAAATAAAATGGCACAACAACCTTAATATATAATAATAATTCATTTATTTATTCAGGTAAGTAATTTAGAACCCATTGCCATAACATCAAATCATGAAAATAATCTCAAATAATTAAAATTGTAAATCAAATCAATCAGATTAAATTTCAGTAAGTGAACCATGCAGCAGTGGTTCTCGTACTGACAGTCGAAACGTTCAGCAAAAGCGTAATGTGCCCAAGAAAGGTCAAGAAATAATCCTCTATCAAAATATTTATTTCATCTAAATATTAAATATTTAGAGCAGTGGTGGCCCCGAATTACAGGCGCTTTACTTTGTACAATTTATTTCACTGCTCTTAAGGAAAACATCGTGAGGCAACCAGCATTCACTAGAACTAAAAATTCGAAGATATGTGACATCCATCAAACCCGCACTGGGTCTGCGTGGTGGATTACAGCCTATTTCCTCTCTGTTTCCTCTTTTTTTTTCTTTTTTTTTATTCTATTCTATTCTATTCTTGAGTCTCAGCTAGGGTTTGGGTCCCGAGACGTCTCGTGTCTCGAAGTTCCGGGACTTTTCGTAATTTTAGTTGACTCGAGTCCCGGGACTTTCTGGTTGAGATTCGAGACGAGACAAGATTGTGGACATTGTTAATTATGACCAATGATTAGATAATAAAATTGCTAGATAATACTACAGTTATTAAGAATTAGTATGATTTTTAACGAAGTTCGTTTCATACATAAGATTTAGCTGCTTAAAAGTGAACCTGTGTGTGATTAAAAGAAATAAACAAAGCAATTATTAAGACTGGAATTAACGTTGAAGTTGTTAAGATTTAATTTTCTGTTCAATAAAAATTGCCTTTTTTTTAATACATTTCACCAGAAATTAACTCAATTTAAATTTTTCAAAAAAGGCCTACCCTTCTTAAAAGAAAACAAAAAAAAATTAGAAGTCTTGAAGTCCCGGGAATTCCCGGGACTTTGATTGTAGGCTGTCTCGTGTCCCGGGACTTTGAAACTATCGGGCATGCCCAAACTCTAGTCTCAGCAGTGGGATAAAGCTGATTATGCTCAATATCGAAATGTACCTACATTTTATCCTTTAACAAAATGTTTATTTTGTCTCCCACAGGTAGAGGCGGTAGACATCGATGAGGGTGAGAACGCACGCATAACGTACAGCATATATCACGTATCTAACAATGGCGGCAACAAGTTCACTATACACCCTAGCACTGGAGTTATATGTAAGTTGCACCCGTGTGTAATTCACTAGACGTAGCTGTGTGCATTGAGGTATTTGTGCGTGTCAGTTTTGCGGTCGTATGTGTGCAAGTTGGGTGGAGGATAAATTCGAAAGAGTTACCTCGCCCCCGGGCGCGTAGGGCAGGGAGGAACAGGGGTAGGTTTTAGTCAGTAAGAGTCTGACACGCCCTTCCGCTCCACCCCAGAGCAGAAAGAGTCATTAGATGATTTCCCACCCCCCAAAAAAAAAAAAAAAAAAAATGTGTGCAAGTTATTTAGTTTGATACAATCCAGTTATGTGCCTATAATCTTATAGTTAGATAGCAGTAGTGGCGTAGTGGTATTGGCCGCGACTTACAAGTTGTAGGTCGTGAATTCTAACCCAGGCAGGCGCTTTACTTTGTGTAAGTTATTTTATCACCACTGCTCTCAAAACGGTGAAGGAAAACATCGTGAGGAAACCGGCATGTCTTAGAACCAAAAATTCGAAGACATGTGACATCCACCCGTTGGGCCCGCGTGGTGGATTATAAGGCCCACACCCTCTCACAGAGAAGAGGCCTGTGCCCCAGCAGTGGAGACATTAAAAGGCTGATGATGATGATGATGAGGATACAACCTTTTTTGTGTGTTGAATGATATCACTGTGTTAGCATGATCTCACGATTGAAATATTTCTCGTATTTGCACTTGAACAACTACTTTTTGCGTACTTTGAATGATTATTCGCACCAGTGGCAGTGGTTCTTGATATTAAAATATTAATATTTCATTTGTTTATTTTTACACACATAATTTACATTTTTAAATATTTTTAAAAGAAAACATAATTTAAAAAAAAAAACTAATAATGTTATTATTATTAGTTTCTTTTTTAAATATTATTATTTATGTAACTAACACTAACACAGATCTTCTTTCTCTTTCCTTCACAGCAAGCACAGGTCGTTTACAAGCTGGCGAACAATATAGCGTCACAGTTCGTGCCACAGACGCCAAAGGGCTCAGTTCTCAAGGCATCGTAGAACTTTCCGTAGCACCCGGGCCTAACACCAGGCCTCCACAGTTCTCTTCAAGGGATTATTACGCCCCTATCTCCGAGGGCGCGGCTATCAATTCTACCGTCACTACTGTTACTGTAAGTTTGATTCTGGATTTAACTGTGTAAGAGATAGAGTTCAATTTAGCTAGTATTGTGGAACTGTCAGTAGCGATACCAGGCCTCCACAGTTGTCTACAAGAGATTATTACGTCTATGTCCGAAAGTGCGGCTTTCCTTAAAAATATGTACTTGAATAACCAAAACCCCATCCAAATCGGATCAGCAGTTTTCGAGAAAATCGCGGACAAACATACATACATACGGGTTGAATACAGAACCTCCTTTTTTGAAGTCTCATAAAAAAGAGGTGTAGACACTGTGTACTGACCATTTTATATTATTATTTCCAGGCCAAAGACCCAGAGAACGAGCCAGTGACATACTCCATAGCGTCAGGCAACGATCTTCGCCAGTTTGCGATTGGTTCCAACACTGGTATTATAACAGTGATCAGGAGTCTGGACAGAGAAGTGCTAACGAGATACCAGCTGGTAAGACATTACTTTTGCTATACTTATTTTTGTCTCAGACGAAAGACAAAAACTGCTCTTCCCACGATGCGTGATCTTGTGGATGCAGACACTGCCACACCATGGGAAGAGTGTCGTCTCTCTGCATTTCGAAATGACTTCTCATCTCAAGGCCCACACAGACCAACACGCACCGTTGGAAGGGTCTTGGTGTGCCGTGCTCGATAATAATCGGAATTAGGTACCGTCGGCAGTCAGCTGCACGCGTGTGAGTCTGTCTGAAATTGGGCGTAAGTCTAATAAGTGATACATTCTGTATAAGGTCGACACGGTTGGCGCAGTGATTGAGCGTTCGGCTGCTGCGCTGCGTGTCGCGGGTTCGATTCCCGCACGGAACAAATATTTGTATGACCTGCAGATAGTTGTTCCGGGTCTGGGTGTCTTGTGTATGTGAGTATATATGTTTGTAAACGCACCCACGATACAGGAGTAATTCCTAGAGTGGGGCAACGTTTAAAAAAAAAAAATGTCATATCGTTAACTAGCAACAACAAATCCCTACTCAACGTGCAATGATGATGTGCTATAATATGCACTATCTAACAATACTACATAGTCTAATATTACAGTTAAAAATACACACTTTTTCGTATTCTTCTAAGCAAACTCTTTTCGTTTGATATTGTGACAACCTTATGTTGGCAACCTTATGTTGCCGACTGGCAGGTTGGAAGTTTCTAGAAACTCTTGAAAAGCCGTTTGAAATTAAATTAGAAAAAATGTTAGGCTTGACGTTTGTGTCAGAGAGTTTAGGGGTCCGCGATCCCAAACGTGCGGGATAATTTTATGTTCAGAAAATATTATTATGAATATAATTAATTGAAGTCGCCCTCAGCTCTATAATTTGTCCTCCCCGTAGAGAGATCCCATCCACACAGTCCTCTCGCACCGTGCCATCGAGTTGGAGTGCTACGCGACGCCCCCGATAACGTCGTCGTGCTTCTTTAGTAAGGAGCCCTACAGCCACAAGAGGGCTAGGGTTCTTACTATGTCATGGGAATATATAAAAATAAATAGTCCCCACTTAAATAACCAGGCATTGGTGCCGATTCTCTTGTTGAATATTAAAATTCAAATTAGAGAATCGCTATCTTTTACTAAAAGGCAGTGCGAGAAAAGGACGGCTATAGCTATGAACTAAGTTAGAGATGTCAAACTAGTTTACGCCTTGCGCTTTACCGTGTTTTTAGTCGACGTGTTATTACGTGTACCTTAAATTTGTATGGTAATATTGGTTGAACTAAATTTGACAGCTCTAATTTACGTCCGTCTCTTTCTTGTTTTATTAGAGAGAAAAAGATAGTAATAGCCTAAATTAAGTTTAGTTTGTGCATAACAGAATAGGCACCATTGTCATCCAAACTAAACATGTTTGCAAAATTTCGGCTCAATCGGAAACCGGGAAATGGATAAAATTTAACTTCTAAGATTTTTTGATGTGAAACATCTATAGCCGCACCGCACGTAAAACCGGCCGGAATTTCTGGCGTGGCGACGCATGCCGTGGCGACGCGTCGCCACGCTATACGATGTTTTTTTGTTTTGTTATTACACCATCAAATAGTAAGATTTTTTGTTTTGTTATTTTATCATTATGACATATTTAGTTCCTATCACAATATGTTCTTTTCTGCATATTACTTTTACAAAATAATGTCGATGTTTCACATCTGCCAGGCGTCCCGTGACGGCTCACATTTTTTTTATTTTTACATAGCTACTGGTGAAGCTAATAATTCGTTATCGATTATAACTTGTGAAGTTCTTAAATGACGGAACTAATAAAACTTACTCATGTTTCCAGATGGTAAGAGCAGAAGACCCGGGGAGATTGTCTAGTACAGCGACAGTCAACATCAAAGTTACCGACATCAACGACAATAACCCCAAGTTTGATGAGGATTCCTACATGTTCCATGTGAAAGAAGGTTAGAGGATAACATTATAATAAATATGTTACGCATAATGAAATGAGAATCGAACCCCGCCCCCGGTCTAAAAGCCAGTGGACATCGTCAAATGACTTCTCCCGATTTTAGTTCGAATGAAAAAACGGAACCCTTACAGGATCACTCGTGTGTCTGTCTAATTGTCTGTCTGTCTGGCTGTCCGTCTGTCCATCTGTCACAGCCAATTTGCTCCAAATCTGCTGGACCAATAGAGTTGAAATTTGGTACACACATGAATAACTGTGACCCAAACACGGACGTGTGTACCCTAAATAAATTAATTTGGAATATGGGGGTCACTTTTGGGGTGAAAATCGGAAAATTAAAAATCAAAGTTTTTCAAACTGTGTCGTGCGACATATCAAATGAAAGGGCACATTGTGAGGTTCTCGAATACATTTTTTTAATAATTTTAAAATATACTTTGAAGTTTTCGAATTGAGAACCTCCTCCTTTTTTTTCGACGGTTAAAAATAGATGTCGTGAAAGACCCTTATCTCCGAAACCACAGGGCCTAAAATTTTGAAAAAAATACAGAAGTTAGTTTTTTACTTATAGATTACAGAAAAACCTATAAGGTGGATGCAGTTTAAAAAAATCTGAAAAAAAAAAATGATTTGTTCGGAACCCTTTGCGCGTGAGTCCGACTCGCTCTTGGCTGGTTTTTTATTGTCATACTCTTACTGAAGAGCAGTGGTGGCTCAGTGGTATTGGCCGCGACTTACAAGTTGTAGGTCGTGAGTTCAAACCCAGGCAGGCACTTTACTTTGTGTAAATTATTTCATCACAAAACGGTGAAGGAAAACATCGTGAGGAAACCGGCATGTCCTAGAACCAAAAATTCGAAGACGTGTGACATCCACCAACCCCGCACTGGGCCCGCGTGGTGGATTACGGCCCACATCCTGTCACAGAGAGGTGGCCTGTGCCCCAGGAGTGGGGACACTAAAAGGCTGATGATGATGACTCTTACTGACTAAAATCCACGCGTGTTCTTTCAATTGCCCTTTGCGTTCCAAGTACTCTTGAACTATCCCGCGAACCTGGCAGTCATCGGCCCTAGCGGGCCCCGTCAAAGAGACTTATTCGATATGTTTATATCATCATATATCAAGTAACATTTGCTGGCACAACCTTTAATAAAAATTGAGATTGAGAGCCTGTCAGTAAATTTTGTATTAAATTGCTTTTCGGAAACAACATCAAAAAGAAAAAAGATAATAATTTACACCCATTTGTTGAAACGTCAAATTACCACTTTCCAGGTGCATCAAACGAGTTCGTCGGTTATGTTCACGCAACAGACATAGACGAAGGGGTGAACGCTATGGTCAGCTACAGCATCCCGACACACCTGCCCTTCAGCATAGACAACGGAACCGGCATGATTATCACCAACACCAAACTAGACTATGAGCACACTAAGGTTAGAGACAACTACCATAGACTATGATCAGCTACAGCAGTCCTACGCACTTGCCCTTCAGCATAGACAACGGAACCGGCATGATCATCACCAATACCAAACTAGACTATGAGCATACTAAGCTTAGAGACAACTACCATAGACTATGATCAGCTACAGCAGTCCTACGCACTTGCCCTTCAGCATAGACAACGGAACCGGCATGATCATCACCAATACCAAACTAGACTATGAGCATACTAAGGTTAGAGACAACTACCATAGACTATGATCAGCTACAGTGGTCCTACGCACCTGCCCTTCAGCATAGACAACGGAACCGGCATGATCATCACCAACACCAAACTAGACTGAGCATACTAAGGTTAGAGACAACTACCATAGACTATGATCAGCTACAGCAGTCCTACGCACTTGCTCTTCAGCATAGACAACGGAACCGGCATGATCATCACCAACACCAAACTAGACTATGAGTACACTAAGGTTAGAGACAACTACCATAGACTATGATCACCTACAGCAGTCCTACGCACTTGCCCTTCAACATAGACAACGGAACCGGCATGATCATCACCAACACCAAACTAGACTATAAGCACACTAAGGTAAGAGACAACTGTTATAGACTATGATCAGCTACAGCAGTTCCACGCACTTGCCCTTCAACATAGACAACGGAACCGGCATGATCATCACCAACACCAAAGTAGACTATAAGCACACTAAGGTTAGAGACAACTACCATAGACTATGATCAGCTACAGCAGTCCTACGCACCTGCCATTCAGCATAGACAACGGAACCGGCATGATCATCACCAACATCAAATTAGACTATGAGCATACTAAGTTAAGATACGACTGCCATAGACTATGATCAGCTACAGCAGTCCTACGCACTTGCCCTTCAACATAGACAACGGAACCGGCATGATTATCACCAACACCAAACTAGACTATAAGCACACTAAGGTAAGAGACAATTGTCATAGACTATGATCAGCTACAGCAGTTCTACGCACTTGCCCTTCAACATAGACAACGGAACAGGCATGATTATCACCAACACCAAACTAGACTATGAGCACACTAAGGTTAGAGACAACTACCATAGACTATGATCAGCTACAGCAGTCCTACGCACTTGCCCTTCAGCATAGACAACGGAACCGGCATGATCATCACCAATACCAAACTAGACTATGAGCATACTAAGGTTAGAGACAACTACCATAGACTATGATCAGCTACAGTAGTCCTACGCACCTGCCCTTCAGCATAGACAACGGAAACGGCATGATCATCACCAACACCAAACTAGACTATGAGCATACTAAGGTTAGAGACAACTACCATAGACTATGATCAGCTACAGTAGTCCTACACACTTGCCCTTCAGCATAGACAACGGAACCGGCATGATCATCACCAACACCAAACTAGACTATGAGTACACTAAGGTTAGAGACAACTACCATAGACTATGATCACCTACAGCAGTCCTACGCACTTGCCCTTCAACATAGACAACGGAACCGGCATGATCATCACTAACATCAAATTAGACTATGAGCACACTAAGGTAAGAGACAACTATGATCAGCTACAGCAGTCCTATGTGCCTACCGTACCTTTGGTTCGATCTCTAATAAATATGAAATTAAGCAGTAGGAACAGGTTCAAGATGGTCTGGCTTGATTGGCGGGTATTATTTAAATAGTGTTACGAGCTGGGTATGGGATTAATTATTTTACACCAATTAATTAACTAAATATCCTTTATTAACTCAACCACTTATAAACACAAACACTAATTCGCTAATAATCACTATTCTCTTCGTAATCGCTTGTATTCGCATCTGTTCGCATCCGTAGTCGAAATCAGACTGACTCACTTGCTTTTTTTTATGTTGGGCTTCTCGCAGTTCAACCATCGTGGTTGTCGACTGCTTAAACGGTCATGAGACTCACTTGCCCGCCGTCCGGCCTATTTATACGGTCATGGAAGTTTCCAGAACATTGTCGAACTATCCTATAGTGGAATATTCTAGAGACATCTATGAACTTCTACACAGTACCACAATGGAATGTTCTTGAAACTAGTGGAAACTTCTGGAAACTTCGACCACATTCTCGAACGTTCCAGTGTAATACGGTCGACGTAACAATAGCATTACCTCAATAAATTGTTTTAGTTTTACTGATATAATAATTTTGTAGAGAAACTAAACCACAGAACAGTGAAAGCACCATTGTTTTTCGTCGTACCGATGATTCCAAAATAAAATGTCTTTTGTCCACAATGGGGTAATTTACAAAAAAAAAAAACAAAAACATATTGGACACGTATTTTTTCTTTTGTTACGTAAATAAAAAATGAGGGCCATACAGTGCGTTGAAATGTCGCGTAACGTCACGCGGCGCGACACTTTACCACCAAAGTGACGTAACGAGCCCACACTTCTGAACTTTGATTATAATTCTATAAATACATGACATACTTGCTACCGCCGCGAATCAAATTTGGACCAACATACAACCTGACACTGACCTGCAAATTGCAAAAAAACGTAAGAAAATTTGAATTTCGCGGGCTAGGGTGGAACTTTCACCTTAAACTGCGACGACGACAGCGTTAGCATTTAAAAATTCATGAATGTCTTTCAGAGTGTAGGTGTTGGTGCACAGAGAGCAACCCATACTCGCGATGAGTATTGACATTATAATATGTACAATATTGTTCTTCAATCTCGATGCACGATTTATCTGCGGAAGATTTAATTTTATGTTTTTTTCAATTAGCAATATCACAAAATAATACCAATTTAATTTTCAGGACTATGCCTTCGTAGTGACTGCAATGGACGGCGCCATAGACAAGCGACTCGGTACCGCGTCAGTCACGGTCCAAGTGACGGACATTCCCGACGAAGCGCCGGTCTTCACCAAACTGGTCTACTCGGTGCATGTGCCCGAAAATGCGGCTAACTACCCTGTTGTTAAGGTTCAGGTTAGTACGAGTATGACAAGTGGTTACCAATTTATTTTACTATTGACAAGCTCGCATTTGACGACGATGGAGCACGCTAGCCCAGAAGTAACCAATTCACTCTTGACTTAAAGACTAGGTTGTTGGTATTGGTGTATTCGCTTACTCAGTTGACATCAATTTGATAAGCACTATGCAGTACATTGCTCGGTGGACATCGATTATAATAGGCACTAGTTTTCCTATATGTCAAAGTAGCAATGTACGGCAAAATGCGTATCAAATTGATGTCAACTGAGTTAGCGAATACGCCTGCTGGAACACAAAGGGCATCTGAAAGAAAACGTGTGGGTTTTAGTCAGTAAGAGTTTTTACTATTGACAGGCTCGCATTTGACGACGATGGAGCACGCTCGCCCAGAAACACAGATAATATAATACTAGCGTACAGATGCCTCATCCCATACAAAGAAACGGTACCGCTGTAACTACGGGTTTTCGTCTGGCACAAGTAACTTTTGTTCTTCGTTCGGGCCCGTCCTCTACACCTCACTAGATGGTGTTAGTAGCGACGGCTTGCAAGCTGAATGAATTTATTCAGTCTTACCAATATTTTCTCACACTTTGAGGAATTATTTTATAGTATTTTTGGCATTTCATAGCAGTTTTACTGTATTAAAATGTGTCACTGGCGAATGGATAAACTCTAAAAATTCAAACAGCGCCATCTATTGGTACAAGAAATATAGATGTCTAAGGATTCGTTCCAATAATCGTCTAAATTTGAATTATAAGCCACTTATTCCACAATTTTATGCTTAGGGCAGTATAATAAATAAGAAAATACAGTTTTTACCATATTTATTTTCAAAATATTAATATTACTTAAACTTTATTAAGAAGTCGATGCATATTACGCCATCTATTGACATTTATTTGAACTAAATTTTCTTTGTTCGGGATGAGACGTGTTAGAAGTAACCAATTCACTCTTGACTTACCGTGGCCCTGGAACACAAAGGCCAACTGAAAGAACACAGTTTTAGTCAGTAAGAGTCTGACACGTCTTCCCGCTCCACCCAGAGCGGGAGTATCAAAATAAAGAGCTCGAGGAGACAATTCCAAAAATATAACTCACTAAAATGTAGGAACTAAATAATGAAAATTTTCAAGAAACCCGACTGATAAGAAACACATTTTTGTTGATAGAATTACTATGCGTAACAGCGTCAAATACTAGTTTTGGACTTTTATTAGTCCAAAATTGATTTCTTCATTGTAACAATAATTTAAGTATTAATGTCCTAATTTCAGGCTGAAGACCCCGACACGTTACAAGAGATCACCTACACTATTATAATGGGAGACACCGAGCTGTTCTCAATAGATCGCAAGTCGGGAATGATTCGGACTCTGAAGCCACTTGACCGCGAGGCGACGTCGCGTCACCAGATCATCGTGGGCACCGAGGAGAACATGGACGAGGGGCCCGAGGCCACAACTACTGTGGAAGTCTTTGTTGATGTGAGTATAACGATGATTAAAACGTAGATCACACACACACAAATCGCTCACAGATCGCTATTAGCGATAAGAGCGCCCATTGTGTCACCCTATGTTATGTAACTTATATGGTGTACGTAATAAAGAGTGTCTATCTATCTAATAAATACCCTTGCAGAAATTAAATATTCGGTACTTAGTGTCTCATTCCTGAATATATGGTGGTACGCAAATACACATGCAAACCATGTTTTTTTTTTTTTGAAGATTTTTAAAACAATGGTCAGACTTGCTGTCTTGTATGGTTCAGAATGTTGGGCCACAAAAGGGATGAATAAAAAGCCATTGCATGCAGCTGAGATGAGAATGCTAAGAGCGATGTGTGGTGTTACGCGCATGGATAGCATTAGGAATGAGCATATAAGAGGAAGTCTGAAAGTGGCACCGCTGACTGAAAAGTTGTGTGGAAATCGGTTGTCGTGGTATGGGCATGTGATGCGGAGGAATGAAGAAAATGTCGTGATGAAGGTCTTGTGTATGGATGTGGATGGCTATAAGAGTAGGGGAAGGTCAAAGAAACGATGGTTGGACTGTGTGAAAGAGGATATGGGTAAAAGGGGGTAATTACAGAGATGACGACTAATAGAAGAGTATGGAAGAAAAAGACATGTTGCGCCAACCCCAAATAAATTGGGATAAGGGCAGGTGAATGATGGTACTCGTATCATACAAAACTTTCCTGTGTTTTACCTTGATCAAACACTAACTCTTATGTCTACAATTTCCAGGACAAAAACGACAACTCCCCAATATTCACGTCCGTAGTCCGACCAGTAACCATCGAGGACTCATCCTCGATCGGCAGCCTCGTGGAGACCGCGGTGGCTGTGGACGCCGACGCTACAGCACCCAACAACCGCGTACGGTACAAGCTGGTCGGCAGGGGGAAGGCTTCCATATACTTCCACGTTGAACCTGATACTGGCGCTGTGAGGGTCAGAGATGACCTCAGGAAGGAGACTGATAGTGAATATACTGTGAGTTTTATTATTATTATTTTTTATTTTAACCCACGACATTTGCCACATATTAGTACTTCTCCCATTATAAATTATTTAGCCTATGTGTTCTTCTGATATACGGGCTGTACGGAACAAGATACCGCAAACTTCGCGAAAAGGTTACACCTAATGCCACTAACAAAATTATGATAGTCATAAATCTCGGTAATGATCGGTTACAGTTTTATCATTTTTGAGCGCGAAATGTTATGTAAATAATGCGATCTCAACACTCCGCAATCCTACAATCGCGCGGCCGAGGGCGCCGCGCCGCCCGTAGGTATGTAGGTATTAGGCTGGCGACGTGAATGAACTCTAGCGAAAGAGCTGTACGTATTTTATTTTCAATGTTGTTTTTAGTGTAATTAGCGATTTAATTACTTTTTTATTAAAACTCATTGAGTTGGATAGGAATAACGATTTTGAACAGTCTAAAGTAAAAAAAACTGCAGAAAAAAAATTAAAATTGAGGAAAACGCCAACGAAAAATTCTAACCTGGTACACGTATGTGCGTTTATGTGCCGTACACGGTGTATATGCAACATTATTGTCAAGTTTCATCAAAATCCGTTCAGTAGTTTTTGCGTGAAAGAGTAACAAACATCCTCACAATAGTTTTAATTAGTAAAATTGTAGCGACATCTATGACGCCACAAACGAATTATAAAACAACAAATCCTACATTGCGCAAGCAGAGTTCTCCGCGTGATTTGAACATATACAACAGTCCGAAATCAATCATCGGGCAGTTACTCGGACCAGACACAACACCCGTCTGGTCGGAGGATCCTCCCTTTTCAATGGAGGTAAGCGGGGCTTTACATCCCGTTCCGCCTACCTCCAAAGTGGTGACCCTCGACGATGAACGTGAGTGCAGCCTTCGTCATGACGTCATTACCTCCAAAAGATAAAATCTTAATATACTTGCAAACATTCATTCATTCTGACTCTGTGTAACTTGTAAACTTGTAACTAGAGTGAAATTCGTGACATCTATCTTCAGGTTGGTACGATGAGCAGCTCATCGTTTATTTGTTTACAAGTCAAGTGCATAGTGATTGTCTGTTCATAAACTGATTAATATTGAACATTGTGGACCTCCCAATGTCCGCTTAATTTAATGGTTAGTAGATTAACCAAGATTGGTCTGTTATAACAATCACAACCGAGGCGTCGGTGACATTTGACGCGTTGATGGCGTGCTCTGTGAACATCTTTTTTTTTTTAATTCGTTGCTCCCCACTAGGAATTACTCCTGTCTTGGTGGGTGCGTTCACAAAAATAAAATTCACATACACAAGATACCCAGACCCAGAACAATTATCTGTAGGCCATACAAATATTTGTTCCGTGCGAGAATCGAACCCGTGACACGCAGCGCAGCAGCCGAACGCTCAACTACTGTACCAACCGGGTTGACTAGGTCGTCGACTAGGGGTCGACTTCTACAACACTCTCTGATGACTCCTTGCCACGCTTGTTCGTTCGTCAGGTGTAATAATGATCTTATGTATTTTTCAGGTGGACGTACAGGCTTACGATCAAGGCGAGCCCATGATGTCATCAGTGTCTAGTCTTACTGTTTACGTTAGCCATTCTGCTACTGTGCCGCCAGATGTGAGTACTCTTTGATTTTTTTGCTAAAACAACCTTTTTGACATGAATAAGCGCCGCCATTTTGAGGAAATTTTGCCGCATTTCGAGATTTCATTTAGTCAAAGTCTACAATTGTTTATAGGGTACATTCAGTCACAAAGTACTTCATTTCTCCTTCTACGAAGCAGTAATGCTCGCGACGGAGGAGGCTGAACGGGTGAGAGAGGCTCAACAACAGTCGCCTTCACGCCCTCAGCAGCAGCCGCCGCAGGAGACGCCCTGGGCGTAGGATGTCGCGAGACGATCTCCGGCCACCGTAGACCCGGGCCTGCAGACGGCGAGTAATGGGTAGCTCGTCGTACGATCAGCACCAGGCCCGTGAGTCGACGGCACGTAGTGTTCCACGCGCGCCTCAAAGAGAATTTGTCAGCCACCACTGACGGGGCCCATCATGGCCGGTGCCTGCATACCGAGGGGTAGCGGATAGCATAACAGAGTTACCGCTCCCCTGGGCACTCAGGCAAGGAAGAAACAGGGTGGGTTTTAGTCAGTAAGAGTCTGACACGCCCTCCCGCTCCACCCAGAGCGGGAGATGTCATGGGCTGATTTCCCAAGCAAAAAAAAAAAAAGTACTTCATTTAGGATAACTTTTGACTCGGAGCAGCTATGACGTTCGTTCTAATAGTTTCATTCGACAGCTCTCATCAAGATTAATCAATTTAATGAATAAAAAAGTTATTGTAAATATAAAAAATAGAATCAATTTTGTAATGTCGGCTATACTCGTCATAAAGCCAAATCAAAACAAAAGGAAAGTATAAGATTTGAAAGTGCTCCTCAAGGGCAATCTAATGAGACACATAGCGCCCCATGTAAAAGAGAGAAACGGTCGCGAAAACGCAATAATTGAAGATGTCTTTACTGATCTTTAAAGAAATATGTAAGTAATTAAGTACATTAATATTATTGCGTCGCAGGTGGGGCTCGGGTTCGCCGACACGCTGTACACGGAGCACGTGGCGGAGAACTCCCCCAACGGCTCGCTGGTGAGGACCCTCCCGCTGCTGAACAAGCGCGAGCACTCCCCCGACACGCCGCTCAAGTGCCGCCTCACCGAGTCCTCGCAGAAAGGTAAGGTGGAAGGTCAGTGGCAATTGAAGATATCACCGTGTTTCTGTGTGCCTTCTTCTTGCTACACTTTATCAGCCTTTTTAACACACTTCGATTAGCTTGACACGTAAACAAATCTTAGAAGTTAAATTATGACCCAGTTCCCAATTTCTGATTAAGCTGAAATTTTGAGTACATGTTTAATTTGGATGACAATGGTGCCGATTCTCTTGTTCAATATTTAAACTAAAATTAGATAATCGCTATCTTTTACTAAAAGGCAGTGCGAGAAAAGGACGGCTATAACTATGAACTAAGTTAGAGTTTACCCCTTGCCTTTTACCGTGTTTTTAGTCGACATGTTTTATGTGTACCCTTAATTTCAGCAGTACAGCTCTAATTGGCGTTCGTCTCTTTCTTGATTTATTAGAGAGACAAAGATAGCAATAGCCTACATTAAGTTTAGTTTGTGCACAACAGAATCTATGGTATGGTTAGCTAAGTGACGTCATTCTAAATCCAATATGGCGGACTAGTTATTTTGTATGCATTCCCATGGTATGGGTATCAGATGAAAGGGTTTGCTTAGAAGAACAAGAAAAATAAAAAAATAAATGTGTTTTTTTAGTTTTTTTATAAGCTAGAGAAAAATTGTTAGGTATTGTAAATTTCACTTACCATATGCTTAGTTTAAATATTGATTAGCGGATTCTATATTTAAATTCTCCATAGAAAATTTTGAATAAGAACCTGTTAATTAGTGTTTAAACAAATTACATGGTTACTTTTTTGTAAAAATAGGGCGAACCCCGTGTTAGATCTAGGGAGAAATTCGCTCTCACCAATTTTGTCACCCAACCGATATGAAGGTGTTCAAACTGGTAGAATGGTCGCATGACTTCCTAATCCAATAAACAATCGATGCATCTTGCGCAGGATTTTACTCAGCTTTATGGTTTTATGTGTTAACTGTGGTATTAATATTTGTCTCATTCCTGAATTTTTTGCTAACATTGTATTATAAATGAAAGTTTTATGTTGCATTTCAGTTTGTAAAATACCGAAAGCTTTGTCTTTATCAAGGACATATTTTAGCGGCGGAAATAATCTACACAACGATTATCAATCCCTGATAAAATTGTCTGTTATACAGCATGTAACAAAAACCCTGTCCGATCCAATAAAGGCGTATTCCTGGTTTAACATACGTAGTAGAAAAAATAGTAAAAAAAAATGTAACTCATAAAAACCAAAAGTTATAGATTTTTATTTTTATAAAATATGCGAAATTTAACACTAAATATGGCAAATTTTCATAAGTTGACAACACTCCACCGGCCGGGGAAATCTTTTCATTTTTACCTATTTTTATTTCAAACGATACCGCCCTGCACTAGCCACGCTGTAGGCACTTAGACATAAAACTGTAGGTGAACTGTAGGTGTGTTGTTGAGCGCTCAGTGTTGCCTCTGATAAGTTTTTAATTTTTTTTAAATTAATTATTTTCTTTGGGGAAAAATAATAATCTCGTATCCATTAAATGATTACGTATATGTGTACGCAGTACGATACCAAATAATACCCTTCAGGATCGGACAGGGTTTTTGTTACATGCTGTATACTCGGTTTTGGAGAAAAGTATTTTTTTTTTCTCTTTTAATTAACGTTGCCCCACACTAGGATTCACTCTTGTGTCGTGGGTGCGTTCAAAAACATGACATAAACCCAAAGGCATTCATACTTTTTATAAGAAAAATATAACACTGTTCCCCTCTTCCACAGGAGTTTTCTACGTGAAACTGACAGAAGAACGAGACTGCGCAATCTACCTCAACACAAGTTCCTTAGACTACGAAACTCTTGGAGAATACTCGTTAGAAGTCCAGCTAGAGTCCATCCAGGGGTTGATAAACCCTGAGAGCAGTAAAGCAATCATCAAAGTGCATGTAACTGATGCGAATGACAACGACCCAGTGTTTGTGTTCCCTGAACAGAGCAGTATTACGGTCGCGAAGGGAAAGTATTTCGCGATCGTTACCAAAGATATGTTGTTGGGGACCAATGTTTTGCAAGTTAAGGTGAGTTTCTAAAAACTATAATTTTAACTCTTTATGACACAATTTTTTCTGGGGTATGTTAGATTTGAAATTTGTGGATTATTTATACAGAATAACAAAAAAAAAATACACTAAAAATTAAAAAATAACTTTGATTTCGGAAGTCGGTGTTTGTATTTTATTTCTTCGTTATTTGACACCGACTTCCAAAATGAAAGTTATTTTTTAATTTTTAGTGTATTTTCTGTTTTGGAATACGGTTGATTTTTTTTTGAAAAAAAGTTTTTTGTTTTTCACTTTGTAGTTGTTATACAACAGCACTAAAAACCCCAATAACATGGAACGTGGAATTTAAACATACTCGTAATTGGAGAAAACCAAAACGTCATCTAGGTATACGTATTTTTCGTTTTTGTTCAGTTTCTCATAAAGCGCTCAAGCAATTTCGTTAAAATTTATATGGGACCACCTCGGGAGTATATTCTTTCGGATAAAAAAGAATTTTGAAAATCGGTCCACAACTGACGGAGAAATCGGCGGACATACATAAAAAAAATATACATACAGTCGAACATTGAACCTCCTCCTTTTTCGAAAGTCGGTTAAAAAGAGTGGCACGCCGGGAGTGTAGACAGAAGTGAAAACTTGAACAAAAATACCCAACGCGCCTAAAGAAGTTTTCACTTCAAAAACGGATTTTGTAGGGGACTTTTCTAAAACAGGTGGTCACTGTCAGCTAAGAGCCACTATAGAAGTTTTTCTTAAATACTGAATAATTTTCATATCAACTGCTTGCAAAATCCTTACCTCTCCTCTTCTCTTGACCTAAGTCCGAATCTCATTGCCGAAATCACATTGCGAAAGTTCGTTGTAAGTAGTAAGGAGAAATCTAAAATAGTTACGAGTACTTAATTGTTTCAATTACGAATTATACTTATGACACATCGCGAAGAAGCTACGCATTATAGGTCCTAATTACGTAAAAAAACCCAACCATTTGATTAGTTTAAACCCTGAATTTTAATTCAAAATTTTCTATGGAGAATTTGTATTGTTACAAGCTGGGTATGGGATAAATCATTTTACACCTATTAATTAACCAAATGTCCTTTATTAACTTAACAACTTATTTACACAAACACTAATTCACTAATAATCACTATTCTCTTCGTAATCGCTTGTATTCGCATCCGTTCGCATCCGTAGTCGAAATCAGACTGACTCACTCGCTGCCCGCACGGCCTATTTATACAGTCATCGAATTTTCCAGAATATTGTCGAACTAGCCAATAGTGGAATATTCTAGAAACATCTTTGAACTTCTACGTAGCACCACAATGGAATGTTCTCGAACGTGATGGAATCGTCTGGAAACTTCGACTACATTCTCGAACGTTCTAGTAGTACGGTCGACGACGTAACAGTATTTAGAATATAGCGGATTCTTAATTCAAATTATATTTAGTTTTTAAATTATGCATAAGATTAGCGAGTTTTATAATTAAGGGTGTACAGTCTGTGCAGAATATTATAGATAGATACTTATAAAATTATTAACACTTGCTCTTCGAAAATCGCTCTTACTGCAACGATATAAAGGCGCAAGTCAAATTATCATCACATAAAGGCGGTTGACTGATCTATTAAATTACCTATATAAAAGCTTACTTCATTAATCACATAACGACGTAACTAATTACCAATACAATTAAATAATTAGTCATTAATTACCTGCTTGCATCAGAACCATTTATGATCGTGAGCCACTCACTAACCGTTCATTCATTAAATCATTCCGTATAACATTTTTTGCTTAATTTATTCATTGTAATCCAGGCAAAAGACAAGGACAGTGGTGACTTCGGCAAGGTAGAGTACCACAAGAACTCGTGGACGAAGGCTGCCGAGGAGTACTTCAGTCTGGACGCCGACACCGGAGTGATCAGCAACAAGAAGACGTTTGAGAACGTGCCTAAAGACGTGCTGCCCTTCAAGTTCAGCGTGACGGCGAGGGACAACCCTAACTCTGCACAAGATTATAATATTGCTAGGGCTTCGGTTATAGTAAGTAATTTTTATTGCTAACGATTTTTCTGTCTGTATTTGTAAACGTAGAGATGAGATTCATATTCCGCTGGTTCTCTTCCAAGGTTATATGATGTACTAGCTTTTGCCAGCAGCTTCGAACGCCTGGGATTAGTACTTCCCCCGTCATAGATTATCTCTTCATTCCAGACTATAATCTCTGTATCAAATTTCATCCAGATCCGTTCAGCCGTTCTGGCGTGATTTAGTAACAAACATCCATTCAAACTTTCGCATTTATAATATTTGTAGGATAATATCACTGTTAGTCCTCTATATTTTTTAGGGTTCTGTACCCGATTTTTTTGACAAGCCCGCCACACTATTCACAAACCACTGTAACTTCTGTAAGCCAGAATCAACAGTGGCGACCACCAGAAAAAAACGCCAAGGCTCGAGGAGTCCCACAGAAACGATTAAACTGTCTTGGGTCCCCCAACGAAATTAATCAGAAAAGATCCGAGTAAAAAAAATTTAATTTCCACTTCCCGGAGCTCTGAGTATTGCTGTCACTCACGTGTCCATATATCTGTCGGTCTGCCTGACCGTCGTCGTCACAAAATTTTGTTCCGAAGTATTTTTCGTGGCTAAAGTAATAACAGCCGCATGGGTAGATCCATCAGGTTAAGCTACGCTTGCCGGGGTTGGTCCATGGATGGGTGACCATCTTTACATATCGAGACTCCTCCGTGCCTCAGAAAGCACGTTAAGCCCTTGGTCCCGGCTGTCAATCATGGATCTTTGACAGTCGTTACGGGTCGACAGAAGCCCGAAAGTCTGACAACCAGTCTTACCAAGGGGTATCGTATTACCCAGTAACTGGGTTGTGGAGGTCAGATAGGCAGTCGCTCTATGTAAAATACTGGTATTCAGCTGCGTTCGTTTAGACTGGAAGCCGACCCCAAGATAGTTGGGAAAAGGCGCGGGCAGATGATGAAGTATTTTTTAACTTCCCACTGACCTATGAACTTGAAATTTGGTGATAATGTTTATAATCGTATTAAGTCCGACACGCACTTGGCCGGTTGTGAAGTTTTACTTATTTGATACTTCTAATTCCAGATAAACCTCCTCCAAAAAGAAAACCAACTAGTCTTCGAGGTGTCAGACTTGGACGCGGACGCAATGCGTCGCAGATCGAGGAGCTTACTGTCTGCCATTGAAGAGAAGACCGGTCTGTACGCCGGACTGGAGAAACTGACTTCGAGACATTTCCTGGGAGAGAATGGAACACTCGAGAGCGATACGAAGGGCACTGATGTGTGGTTATATCTTATTGATCCGGTTAGTGGGCAGATTCTAAGCAGGGAATCGAAGCCGGTCAAAACGTGAGTTGTTTGATTTTTTATTGCACGTGTTCTAAGTTATTAATAATTAAGTAACTTGACCTAATTAGCCCGTCCCGTCCGCTCCCGCGCGTCCCACATCGGGAACGTAACAATAGGTTTTTAATTGTGTCTGTTAAACAATGGTCTAAAATCACTACCTCTCTCTTTAATCGTTTTTACTAGGGTTCTATGCTTTTTGTTTCATAATTATTAATGTATATATTTATCTATAATGTATTTATTGTATATATTATTATAAATAGTACACCTGTCTTTCAAATCCATCCAAAGGTTGTCTTGAAAAGATCGCTTTTAGCGATAAGGCCGCCCATTGTGTCACCCTATGTAATATTTTCTTCATATTTTTATTGTAATTTATATGGTGTACATAATAAAGAGTATTATATTCTATTCTATTAATGAGGGCTGATCTATAAGCTTAGTTAAAGTTCATGAGCACTCATTACAAGGTGCCTTTCGCAATAAGTGATAAAAATAAGCGATTACGATCCATAACTTTATACTCTCTATTACAGGTAAAATAAGTCGGGTTGAATCTAAACTAAATTTATGTCATCTCCAGTCAATATGAGTCTAACTATTTTGATTGATAGATATTACAGATACTTTTTCCACTTCTGTATCTAACTAAGTATCTGAAGAAGAAAATATTATAAGTTACTTATGAATAGTTTACAGCATCATCGTCATTCTCCTGCCCTTATCACAATCTATTTGGGGTCGGCGCAACATGTCTTTTTCTTCCATGCTTCTCTATTAGTCGTCATCTCTGTAGTCACCCCCTTTTTACCCATATCCTCTTTCACACAGTCCAACCATCGTTTCTTTGGCCTTCCCCTACTTTTATAGCCATCCACATCCATACACAAGACTTTCCTCACGACTTTTTCTTCATTCGTCCGCATCACATGCCCGTACCACGTCAACCGATTTCCACACGACTTTACAGTAAGCAGTGCCACTTTACCCGGGCCTGCGGACGGCGAGTAGTAGGTAACTCGCCGTCCGATCAGCAACAGGCCCGAGAGTCGACGGCGCGCAGTGTTCCACGCGCGCCTCAAAGATCGGGCCTGTCATGGCCGATGCCTGCTCGGGGGTTGAGAATAAATTCGAAAGAGTTACCTCGCCCCTGGGTATTTAGGGCAGGGAGGAACAGGGGTGGATTTTAGTCAGTAAGAGTCTGACACGCCCTTCCGCTCCACCCTAGAGCGGGAGATGTCACTGAATGATTTTCCACCCCACAAAAAAAAAAGCAGTGCTTCTATTGATGCGCGTAACACCACACATCGCTCTTAGCATTCTTATCTCAGCTGCATGCAATTGCTTTTCATTCATACCTTTTGTGGCCCAACATTCTGAACTATACAAGACAGCAGGTCTGACCATTGTTTTATAAATCTTGGGAATGCGGGAGTCGCAGATAATCCCGGTGACCTGCCGCCATTTCATCCATCCAGTGTTAATTCAGCAACAACACCAAAAAGTAAATGTTTCTTTATCTACCTTTCAGAGCCATAGACACTGGGGTGCACAAAGCCGTGGCGGCTCGCCTGCAGGCCGCCGTGAGCTCACCTCGCGCGCCGCTGGCCGCCGCCGAGCTGCCGCGCAAGCCCACCATAGCCGCCGCGCCGCTGGCCACAGCGCTGCCGGCCGCTTTGATCGCTTTAGCTGCTGTCGTACTGGTTGCTGCCATCGCTGCTACCATTTACATCTGCGCTTCCTGGAACAGGTGAGTGTCATTCATAGTTTTATGGCTCTTAATACAGCATGTAACAAAAACTCACTAAAAAAAATGTAACTTAAAATCGAAAAGTGATTTTTTATTTTTATAAAAAATGCGAAATTTAACACTAAATATGGCAAATTTTTATAAGTTGCAAACACTCCACCGGCCGGCGAAATAATTTTATTTTTACCTATTTTTATTTCAAAGCGTACCGCCCTGCACTAGCCGGGCTGTAGGCACAACTTCTCGCTTTGGCGGCACGCGACATAGGGCGCACAAATACCGTCTCGCTGAGGCGGCTTTTTTCACACTGAACTGTAGGTGAACTTTGTCGAGTGATCAGTGTTGCCTTTGAAAAGTTTTTTTTTTTTGTAATGAATTTTTTTCATAGAGGAAAAATAATTTCTCATGTTCATGAAACGGTTACGTATAATTATGTCTAAGCAGTACGATACCAAATAATACCCTTTAGGATCGGACAGGGTTTTTGTTACATGCTGTAGACAACAGCGTCTATGAAGCCATGGCAGCGCGCCTCCAGTCATCGGTAAGCCAGGTCACGCCAATAGAACAGTCGTGTAAACCCACCGTAGTCACTGCACCGCAGGGTAGTAGTTCAGCAGTCGCAGTCACCTCGTGATCGAGACACAATTAAAATGTATTGTGTCTGCTAATTTGGACACGCAAAGGGTTATAACGCTGCCGGCTGAGCTTGGGCGGAGCTGTGACGTGCAGGAATCGACCTCTCTCTATCGATTTATGGATTTTAATAGACAACGGCGTCCTTAAATCACAGCAGCGCCCCTTTAGTCTCCAGTAAGCCTGGTCACGCAAATAGAACAGCCGCGCAAACCCACCATAGTCGCTGCACCTACGACTCTGGTTAGGGAAATATGCGGTTACATACATATACTAAAATAATACCTATTATTACATATGTGAAAAAATCATTATGCAAAACCGGGTGCTTATTATCATTCCCTCCGCTCCATCCAGAGCGGGCGAAATTATTTGAAGATTTCCCAACATAAAAACTTAAACTCTAACGAGAGTTTCTGATCATTTCTGGGGTTACACAAATTGTCAAAGCGATTTTTAAAGTCACCTAAGTCCACAACGTGTCTGATGCGTTATATTTTTACTTTATCGTTCCCAGATACAAGAAACACAAAGAGCAAGCCATCCAGCAGTACGGCACGCTCAGCATGAGCATGCCCACACCTCGCCCAGCGTCGGGCTACGAGTCCAGCGAAGACGAGCCGGCCCCGCGGTACGAAACACAGGTAAATACTCGAGTATGTACAGCCTTTCATTCATTCGCATGGTATTTAGCGGCTTTGCATGCGAGATGACAAATGTCGTAAGTATCTTTTGCAACGACTTTAAAATTCCTGTAAATTGCTTCGACCAGCCAGAAAAACCTTAAGTTGCACCTGCCACGTTCCGTCTCTGCACCACCCTAAGAAAATGCCTAAGGCGTTAAGTTCGCCTTCATCATCATCAGCCTTTTCATGTCCCCACTGCAGGGGCACAGGCCTTCTCTCTGTGAGAGGGTGTGGGCCGTAATCCACCACGCGGGCCCAATGCGGGTTTGTGGATGTCACATGTCTTCGAATTTTTGATTCTAGGACATGCGGGTTTCCTCACGATGTTTTCCTTCACCGTTTTGTGAGCAGTGGTGAAGTTCGCTTTAGTACAGTAATTTTTACCTGTGCATGAAGTTTAATAAATATAATTAAATGACTGTCTCACTGTACGAGTGATCAAAAGCGCTACTGCTTTGCATAAAGTTCCTACTCGTTTCCATCGGAAATTTCTCCAGTGGCTTTCTTTCAGTAGTAGTTAGATTCGCTATCTTTGTGCCATATTGATATCAATAGGCACGAGACATTGATTTGTACATCGCTGCCAATGCACTGCTGTTGCAAATGCACGTTATTGCCAGAAAAATGCATGAAAGGTAGAATAATGAAAGCTTGATTTGATAAACTGAGAAAAATGAGAAAAACGGTTTAGTAAAAAATCGGACTCGCGCACGAAGGGTTCCGTACCATTATCTAAAAAAAAGGGCAAAAAAGTTTGTTGTATGGGAGCCCCTTTATTTGTTGTTATAGCGGCAACAGATATAATAATAATAACTTTATTTCACAAAAAATATACAGATTTCACAATGTAAAATGAGAGAATTTAAAAGAGCTTTGGTAGTAACACAATACAGTACAATCTAAATACTAATAACTAATCTGTACACAATAAGGAAAACCCTGCCTCTCAAACTAGGTAGCCTGTATCTTGAGAGACAGTGATTCAGCCTAAAATTGATGCTATAATATTTATAGTAGACTGTGTCGATCTACCCGAGCGTTCTAAGGTAATACTCGTAGTTAGTAGGAAAATATATTTACATTCAATTGATATGTGTGTTTGTGTGTGAGCGTGTATGTATGTGTGTGCGCGGGTGTGTGTGTCTATATATGTGTGTGTGTGTGGGTATTTAATTAGAAATATGTACATAGGTAGTTAAACGACATACTTGAGTAAAGACTCTGTTTTCAGGTAGTCCTGTTTCAGTAGCCATTCCGTTAATTTTGATTTTATTTCATGTTTATTTAGATCGACTATGTTTATTTTTTTGTGAATTTGTTTGTAGATGTATGTACTTAATGTGTAGTATTGGTGTTGAGCGAAGGCGGTTTTGTGGGGGGTGCTAATTGGTAATTTCTTCCTTTTTTTAGGGTCAGTAGGGGGAACACTACCGTGTTTTCTTAAAATACGGTAGTGTATATGATATATCCATCATCTGTGAAAATTTCAACTGTGTAACTATCACGGTTCATGAGATACAGCCTGGTGACAGACGGACATACGGACGGACAGCGGAGTCTTGGTAATAGGGCCCCGTTTTACCCTTTGGGTACGGAACCCTAAAAATGCACGATTTATTAAAATAATGCATGAAAAGTACTTTTTCTGAAACTTAAACTGTTATTTACAGCTTTGCAGAAAAAAAAGATAGAATAAACCAAGCAAAAGCTTTAAAGAATAGTTTGGTACTTTTTATTGCCTATTTCGATCGTTAGTTCAAATCGCTCATCATTCATTTACATTTGTTTTGATTCTAATAAACAACACTAAAGATTTCCCCTTATTGTTACAGGTTTTGAATATGGCGGTAGATGATGCAGACTTACAGCTAGACTTCAGTCCAAACAACCACGCTTTTAACATTCATAGCGTGCAGTATCTATCGAAAGATAATGGTAAGTTTAATTATAATAACTTGTAATTAATAAAATAGATTTACGACAGTCATGAAATACCCCCCTCTAACACAACGACTGTTACTGATGTCTCAAACATGATACCAAACCGCAAATAAGTAATTAACTGGCAACACTAGCATTAAGAAAATCCAATGATAAATTATAATAATTGTTACCACTGATGTGCAGTTGACTCAACATTAAAATTTGTTCAACGTCCTTTTCTGATCTGTAAAAATAAATGGTAAATTAATGGTGTACCGTTATCGAGGGTACACACATTTAGGTACATTGGGCACGTTTTTCCGCTAGCCTCAGGGACGATGTCGACATTGAGAGAGAGCGGAGGGCGCTGTCGGTCAGAGCCAATATGATTGCCCGCAGGTTCATGCGTGCTTCTACGGAGGTTAAGAAAACACTGTTTAGAACCGTCTGTTCGTCTTTCTACACCTGTAGCCTGTGGGTACATTATACGCAAAAGTCGTACAGCGCCCTACGCGTACAGTATAATAATGCTTTCAGGGTGTTGATGGGATTGCCTCGCTTCTGTAGCGCATCAGGAATGTTTGCGGAAATGCGTATTGATTGCTTTTATGCATTAATGCGTAAAAGATGCGCATCCTTGGTGCGCAGGGTGCGAACCAGTTCCAGCGGCATCCTGGGCATGATTGCTGACAGACTGGACTGTTGTTTCGTTAATCGTTGCTCCAGTATTTCGGGTGGAATGCTGAAGCAATGATTAATTTATTTGATAATAGTTTGTTTATGTGTGTATGTCGCTGTTGATGTTATATGGTCTTATGTCTTACTAACATAGTAATAAGTATATTTATTTTTACTAACCCTATGAGTCTCGTTGTAACTCGAAATAAATGATTAAATAAATAAATAAAAAGAAATCACTAATGGCTAATAAAGCCGAATTTTTATTTCCAGGCGAACGCAGCCCAACCCTATCCGAAACAGCGACAACAGCCCGTGCATCGAGCGTCAACGAGAACGGCGGCACACTCAACAACATGCACAACAGTCAACTGTTCGAACCAATCGCCAACAACTCCACACTCATACGCAACACTCAGACGCTCAACCGGAGAGTACCCAACGCTCACCCGCTCAACAACGCGATAGGAACGTTGCCGCGCGTCAACAACAATGGCGTCGGGGGAGGCTTGTTGGCGACCACGCTCGGGAGGAAGATTAACGGGGGGAACAATCATAAGAAGAAAGCTACGCAGCCTATTATGGCGTATGATGAGATACCTGGATTGCAGAGGTTAGTTTTGGTTATTGTATTGTAGTGAACCGCTGATGAAAGTTTGACATTGGCTGGACCTTTAAGTCATGGTAATAAGGGCGATTTTATTAGTGCAAGTTTTGCTATTGTTGTATGACTGACTGTACCAATGGTTTCAGTGGCAGAAGAACTAGTAATATAACGCATTTCGAAAGACTCCTATTTTGCCAGTGCTCATGGTCTGCAGGTTTTCGAAACTACTATAATTCTTGGTGATTGCTTAGCCTTGAATTCTACAGGATGTATCGGAAAGGTGTGGTCATATTTTAAGAACCAGTTCTACCCATAGAAATAAACAAGTTTTCTAAGAAGAAATTGAAAATTCCCAAAAAAAAATTGGACTTGCCATACAAAGTTATCATCAGCTGATCAATAGTTTATTTTTATTTTTTTTATTCTCCGAGAGGCTATGGTTGGGCGCTTGAACTTGTCCTTACAGGCTGTCTCAGAATGGGGCGTTGCCAATCTAGTCAAGTTCAATGCTGCTAAGACCCAAGCGTGTCTTTTTTCCGTTAAGAGGAGCCAATTTTACCCGGCTCCATCTTTCCGAGGTGTGACCGTGCCGATAACCGACCAACTTGATCTTCTTGGTGTTACTTTAACATCTACCCTCAATTTTGGTCTCTTCATAGAGGCAAAGACTCAAGTGGCTGCCAAAAAGTTGGGGATCCTCGCAAAGGTGAGACGGTACTTTACGCCGGAACAGCTGCTCCAACTGTATCAAGCACAAGTTCGATCGTGTATGGAGTACTGTTCTCATCTTTGGGACGGATCTGCCAGATACCAGCTTGATGCCCTTGAGTCAATTGAGAAAAGAGCCAAGAGGATCATCGGCAATGATAGGCTCGTTGAGTCGAAGCTCCAAAGTCTAGAACATAGACGCCGAGTTGCTAGCCTGTCGGTTTTCTATCGGTTACATTTTGGGGAGTGTGCGACGGAATTGCATAATTTGATTCCGCCAAGCCCGTTTCATCAACGGACTACAAGACGTACGGCGAAGTGCCACCGGTTCATGGTCGACATCCCATCCATACGCACAAAGCGTTTTGAGAAAACATTAATTGTGCGTACAGCTAGGGAGTGGAATTCCCTACCGGAGTCTGTTTCCTGATAGCTACAACCTGGGAGTCTTTAAGTCAAGAGTGAATAGGTTACTTCTAGGCAAGCGTGTTCCATCTTCGACCACATCATCGCTTACCATCAGGTGAGATGGCGGTCAAACGCGTGCCTATCAATAATAAAAATAAAAAAAATTGTATGGGAGGTAAAATTTTTTTTTGTGAATTTCCTCAGGTTTTCTTGAAGAAAGCTGTTCATATCGATGGGCAGATGCAGTTTTTAATATATGACCACACCTTTCCGTTACACCCTGTATGATGACTACTTAGTAGGACCCAAAGTACAGGCTGATTCAAACTTAATGGCGGCTTCAAACACGAGACGAGTTTCTGCGCAGTAGTATTTCGTGTGACAGTGGAGGTGAGGGCGGTTTTTCAAAAGAAGTTCAGAGCCGCCATTTAGTTTGAATCGACTTGTACCTGTACTGCAGCTCAAGGTACATTCAGATCAAATATAAATCAACCTGTTCTTGTTTTTGAGAGGCTTGTGAAATTTATTTACCATTCAAATTATAAAGAATCAATGACTTTAGTGCAACACGTACACTTTTCCCCTAGTTATTATAACAAAAACTGTGATTGGCTGATAATCGTTCATTCACACAGCCACAGCAAATAACGCCCGCTTGACAATTGGGCACTTACATATTTTGTGATAATTTACGCTACAGGAACTACTCATCGTAATAATAGCTTTTTCAATTGCAGGGCCTCAGACAATGATAACGTAACATTCGGAAAGAGGAACTTCTCCGGTTACAACTACGACCAATCGCCAGTGGAGACCACCACGGAATTATAAACCATAAAATATAACATTAATAGTGAATAACAAGACTTTCTCTCTTAAAGTGTTAAAAAAAGACTTATAAAGTGAGTGAATGAAAAGTGGATTCTGTCCGAAAATCGTTTAATTTAAAAATAAAAACATATTTTTAAAACGTTTGTGTTCAACGAATATTTTTATGATAATTATCTTCGTGTAAGAATACGACTGAACTTTCGAATAGTTAAAGTTTAAAATGTGAATAACGAATTTTTAGATAATTATATTTTTGTACTTAATGGTAACGTAACTTCTTAGCCAAGGCTAGTCCCGTTTTTATGAACAAATGTGCGTATTAATGATGTAAATATGGCATTACATGGTGATGTATATTTTTAAGGTACCTGAATTGTAAATACAGGTACAAAGACTTCTTTACTATTTTTGTAAATCTCTTTTTTATGCATCTCTGGCAAAGTGCCATTTGTCAACTTTGTATAAATTTTATACATAACTTGTTATCTCCCAATATAAATTGGCGCCAATGTTTGCTCTGTTACTTTTGTATAAACAAACGAATCTTGACTGCCTTACGAGACATAACGTTGGACCCAATATATTGGCGATAGAGTGTTTTATTCTTATTATTAGACTTAGCTTTTACCTGAAGTTTCATCCTTGAGAACAAAACTTTTATTTCTTCTTTTTACATATTCTTTACGAATTTTGTGCCAGTTACTGTTAAAATGTATTATAAGGTTTTTACTACGTCTTTACTTGCGTCTTGTGAGACGCAAAAAAGTAAACTTTCATCCATGAATTTTATAAGAAGGGGAACATTTTTTTATTTCATCATAACAATACGTGGACGTAGATTTATAAAAATAAAATATAAATAGCATAATAAATAAAATGCTCAGTTATTTTAATGATTTTTATTTTTGAATCTGGTTTCAAAATGCGATTTGTGCCAAACCGATACTAACATTTTTTTTATTTATTTCGTATTGGAGAGTAAAATGTTACCTAATGTAATTTCATTGTATATCTTGTAAAATAATAAAATGTTTATTTTCATTGTGAAGATCTAATTGTATCATAATTTTGTGGTAAAAATGTTAATATAAATTTTGAAATAAATTAATTTTTGTGTTTTGATTAGAATTTTCCTAAAATAACTACTTAAACATCCTAGGTTCTAGCTAGACGAACAAAGTCCTGGAGCATGGAGTCGGCTTCCAGTCTGACCGGATGTAGCTGAATACCAATATTTGACATGAAGCGATTGCATATCTTACCTCCACAACTAAGGGTTTCATTTCTGAATAAAAAAAAAACGAAATTTTCAAGAATGTCCGCCGGACCACCAACGCCAACCGCTTCCATATTTGGTAAATAATTAGTACTCGAACAACAGAATTGGTACCTTAGCAGTTTTCGAGAAAATCGACTTTGAAAGTGGTCCGGTGGTAGTCACGCTCCGTTTAGCAGGACCACCATGAGCGCCGAAAAATGGGGTATGCTACAGCTATTCTAAGTATAAAAATAATTAGTACCCTTAAATGTGATTCATTTCGTAATAAAAACAGAACTGAAACATTTGTATATTTACCGAGAAATCAACGATGATTATTTACGCGCGCTCGTTCAGCAGGACCACGACTTTCAATGTTGATTCCAGGTTTGAGAAGCTTGTCGATTTCCTCAATCCTACATAGAAAATTAGTACCCTGCAAGATAAAATTAGTAACCAAAATTCAAAATTAGCACTTTAGTAGTTTACGAGATATACAATGCCATTGGTGGGGTGGCGGTAGTCACGGTGTTAAATTTTCATTTCAAGATTTCCCTATTAAAAACTCCGTGATTTTTTCCCAAATTTATACAAAATTTAGTACTCCTAAAGAAGTTATAGTGACCGAAAATTCAGATTCCTAAGTGTTGTATTTTAAGAGAAATGAGCTTTCATTACTTTCCATACTAAATCTCCGCGTATAACCCGACCAAATTAAGTTGTCAATGGTTTTGATTTAGTAGATGATTGTACACTCGTGCACATACATTTATGGATGTTGGAATAGTAATATAGATATTGAACTGTTTTTTACTATTCCGACATCCATAAATTTATGTGCACGAGTGTTACATCTACCTATCAGTTCAATACCATTGAAACTTAATTTGATCGGGTTATACGCGGAGATTTCGTATGGAAAAGTTATGAAAGCTAATTTCTGTTAAAATACTACACTTGAATCTGAATTTTCATAGAAAAAATCTGTTTTTTATTTCTTCTATTGTTATTTGCTAATAAAATATACGTCTACGTATTAAAATTTCAAGCTCAGTCAATGGGAAGTTAAAAAATTCTTTGGAATAATATTTTGTGACAGACGACGGACAGACAGACAGACGGACACGTGAGTAAGACCCTTCGAGTACGGAACCCAATGAAACGGAAGGGAGGCCTTTGACCTACAGTGGGACACAACTTGCTCTATATCTCAATAATAGTAAAAGTTGTTCATTTCCAGGAGTACGTTTCCTACTCTTACACACTGAAGGATTGCCAAAAAATTTAAAGTCACCTTGAATATATAAAAAAAAACCTGCATTAACAATTATCTAATAGAATGTAAATACATTTAAGTAAAAAAAAAACTGTTTTCATTTACCGCTAATGACCGAGGTGTCTCTTAGCTCGATAGATGGCGTTGAGGTCGAATTAGATCGCGCTATGGTTTCGTTACAACGCGTCAGATATAGCGGTGGGGGTGTATGTTTTTTTTTGAAGAACTCTTTACCCGGCGTCTACCGCCATTTGTAGAATTTTTGAAGTGATCGGACCCTTTGGTTCGATTCGATCTGTGTAGAAAGAAAATAGTCTTTTAGAGGCAGTGTTGCCAGACGGGACGGTAGACGTGGGTCGTAGTTGTACCACACGTCGAACTTGCAAAATCGAGTACCAGAGCTTACAAGTACGTCCACCGTAAGGGCCTACATAGGACTTTTCAATTCAATCTTTATTTTCTACGCTTTGCTACGATTTTTTATTCAATGAGGGCGCCACTTAGCGGCTATATACGCCAAAGGATGATTCATGTTACACCGTGTCGCCACCGGGCCGTGCCCCGGTCGGGGCACGTCCACCGTGTGCCGGCCGGGCTAGTCCACATCCACAGAATATACTCCAAACGGAGAAGAATGCCATCTCCATACAATAGGTAATTATATTGTTGAACGGTAGCCGCAAGCGCCATCTATACTTTACCACAAAATACTTTCGTATGGCGGTAAATTCATAAGTTTAAATAGCATTCCCAGAATTTTTTGGTAGGTACATTCTCTTATAAGAAACTCAAGATTGAGTTTCTTATAAGAGAATGGTTGTAGCGTCGTCGGGTGTGATTAAGGTGTGCCGGGGTCGGCGAATGTTAGATATAAGGGAGGGATTGTATCGGCCGGCCGATACGATTAGGGGGTTTCTATGTTTAGCAGCCTTTTCGAAGAAACGCTTGGCGAGGCGTTTCATGAACTGCTGGACGGTGGGGAGTCTGAAATCCACATGCAGCTCCTCATTCCGAACAAAGTAGGGGGCTCCCACTGCTCTGCGGAGGAAGCGGTTCTGCAGGGTCTGCATCTTGTGGAGGAAGTAGGGCTTGGCGTGTGCGAAGACAGCACAGGTGTACGTCATGATGGGACGGATCACCGTGGTGAACAGCCGCAGTTTGCACCTGAGTGACAGTTTACTGCGGGCGGTCAACAAACTATGGAGTCTGCCTTGCGCGAAGTAGGCTCGCGAGCGAACGCTACTTATGTGCTTGGCAAATGTTAGATGTTCATCTAGGATGACTCCCAAGTATTTGGCTTGCTTCTCCCAGGAGATCGGCTTGCCATATATGGTGATCGGGCGGGGGGAAGACATGAAGTGATTCGGCCTCGAGTAGAGGACCGCCTGACTCTTGTCGGGGTTAACTTCAATTCTCCATTTCCTGAACCATTTCCCCAGTCCTGTTACACTGCGAACAAAATTGTTTTGTATGGAATTGGATACTTTTTTTAGCCAACATTCAGAAAACGTCAGCTGACGTCAGCATTGTTATGTTGGGAGACAGGGATACAGCATTCAAACACGATAGTTGAGTAAAGACTGATTTAATGTACTTCGTTCACATCCCACTCTCCTGCCTACCTTCACATGCATCATTATAATATTGAACTATCATTCATGATTATGTACATATACCCACAACCCCCCTAGAAATAAATTAAATCTAGTTTTACATTCCATTCTTTTTATAAGTTATTTACATTCTTTGTTTTATTTTTAGATTCTATAGCACTATAGAAAGGAAATAAAAACAAATTAATAATTTCATTTAAAACTAATTCATGATATAGGTACACAACTACACACCACTATATTTGTTTGAAATGGGAGTACCGATTTATGATAATTTAATATAATAATAATATTTATCAAAATAATAATTTTACATTCACTAATAATGTTACCTACACCATATAATTTTTTTTTTTTTTTTTACATTTAGGTATACTTTAAAATTAGACACATTCACTATTATATATAGATACGATGATTCCAACACAAAACATGCATTTATGACTAATTAAATAAATTGGTTTCATAGAAATCTTACAAAAATTTCATACATATTACGCTGCAGAAAGTTAATTTTCATATACTTATGTTTTAAATCAGCAGCTTGACATTTGAGTGCTTCAGGTCGTCTGTCCCCAGCGATCAGGAGGTTTCACTGTCCTGCCAGAACGAGTTTTATAGTAATTAGTGGTTTGGCTGTTGTGGTCTACGTGTGTCTTTGTTGGAGCACTGGAGCCACTGTGTGACTCATCTACAGGTATGGCGTGACTTTGCGGTCTGTCTATATTTATGTCATCATATGAATGTCTACGGTGTTCGTAAGGTTGTCCGTTATCACGCCTATCTGAATCTACGATTATGTGTTTTCTATTTCGTCTTAAGATCTGTCCTGTATTCATTTGAATTATATATGATCGGTTTGATAACAAACGTTGAATGACTCCATTAGCCCAATGGTTATGCTTTTTAATTTTGACTTTTTGGTTTATGACTAGTGGTTTTAACTTTTTTGATCCTTTATCAAAGTATTTTTTCTGCTTTAATTGTCGATTTTCTAATTTATTTGTCGCATTCCCCTGCATTTTCGGTTTAAGAAGACGTGGAGAACACGGTATTATGCTTCGTAATTTTCTGTTGTATAACAGCTCGGCAGGTGAACTTAACTCATTACTTATCGGCGTATTCAAATATTCTAACAATCCCAAACTAAAGTCGGTATTTTGAAAGGTGGTCTTTTTTATCATATTTTTTATTGTCTGGACCGCTCTTTCGACCTGTCCATTTGACTGTGGGTATGTAGGAGAAGACGTTATGTGTTGAAAAGTCCAGTTTAACGTAAACTCTTTAAACAAATTAGAAGAAAATTCCGGGCCGTTATCTGACATAACTATTTGTGGTATTCCATGACGTCTAAATAAATTTTTTATTTGCTTGATTACCTCTGAGGATGTAGTTGAACACAATTCAACAACTTCTATGAACTTACTATAATAATCTACTGCTATCAAATAAGATTTAGAGCCGTAGTGGAAAATATCCGTGCCTATCTTGTACCAAGCTCTGTCGGGTATTTCATGTGGAATTAACGGTTCTTTTGTGTTGTCTTTTCTGTAAGTTAAACATGCCTGACAGTGTGATAAGTAATCCTGTAATTGTGAGTTCATATTTGGCCAATACATGATTTCTCTAGCCCTGAGCTTGCACTTTTCTATACCTAAGTGCCCTATATGTATTTTTTGTAACATTGTTTTACGCATACAGTTTGGTATAACGATTCTATTGCCTTTCCATATTAGTCCATAATTCACTGTTAACTCATCCCTGCTATCCCAATAAGGTTTTAGTTGATTGCTAATTTCACTTTTATGCATGGGCCATCCCTTTTTGATTGATTTTTTTAATGCCTGCATTTCGTTATCTTCCCTAGTCCATTTTTGTATTTCTAAAAAATGTGAGTCTGTTAGAGGGTTCATCGTTGTTATGGCACATACTTGTGCTTGCGCTTCGAGGTGATCGCGCGTTGTGATATTATCGGTATGTGGCAACGCCGCTCGTGATAATGCGTCCGCTATGTATAGATATTTACCTGGTTTATATATTAGTGTAAACGAATATGGTTGAAGTCGCATTAGCATTCTCTGTAGGCGTGCTGGTGCATTCACTAATGGCTTGTTTATAATACTCACTAATGGTTTGTGATCTGTTTCTATCGTCACATCGTTACGGCCATATATATATGTATAGAATCGCTCGCATGCAAATACACAGGCATATAATTCCTTTTCAATCTGAGCATAGTTCTGTTCAGTTTTTGTTAACGATTTCGAAGCGTAACACACGGGGAAGTTGTCTTGCATTAAACAGGCACCTAAACCATTTTTACTCGCGTCTACTGAGATAACTATGGGTTTCTCAAGAGTGTAATATCTTAACACGGGTGGACTTATTAACTGTTTTTTTAACATTTCAAAGCATTTTTCATGTGTTTGATCCCAGTGCCAAGCTACTTCTTTTCTTAATAACTCGCGAAGAATGGTTGTCTTTTCAGAAAAATTTGCAATGAAATTACTGACATAGGTTAACATACCTAAGAATCTTTCGACATCTTTTGCATTTTGTGGCCTTGACATATTTTTTATAGCCAATACCTGTGACTCATCGGGGCTGATACCGTCTTTTGTTATTTTATGGCCTAAGTACGTTAGTTCACTTAAACCTATTTTACATTTGCTTTTGTTTAATTTTATGTTTATTTCCTTACACCGTTTCAAAACTGCTCGCAATCTCTGATCGTGTATTTCCTTTGTTTCTGCGTAAATAAGGAGATCATCAATAAACAAAATAACTCCCTCTATATCATCAAAATGTTCATATAAACGTTTATGGAAAATTTCTGAAGCCGATGATATACCGTATGGCATTCTCAAAAATTTAAACCTTCCAAAAATTGTGTTAAATGTACAGAGGTCTGTACTGGTTGGGTGTAAATTTACATGCCAAAATCCCTGTTTGGCATCTAATGTACTAAAATATTTAGCACCGGATAGGTTGGCGGTTATTTCTTCTAGAGTAGGCAACTTAAAATGTTCCCGCTTTATTGCTTTGTTTAAGTCACGCGGGTCTAAACAAATGCGGAGATCTCCATTAGGCTTTTTTACTACCGTCATACTATTTACCCAATCGGTGGGTCCCTCAACTTTTGCAATAATACCCTGATTTTGCATCTCCATTAGTTTTTGTTTTACTTGCTCTTTTAACGCAATAGGTAACTTTCGTGGTGCATGAACTACAGGTTTGTACCCATCTTTTAATTGTATTTTATATGTGCCTGGTAAACAACCCATTCCTGTAAATATGTCCGGAAACTCATCCAATATATTTGCGCATCTTTTTCCCGGCTGTTTTATACTCATTACCCTTTTTAATAATTTTAATTCATCACATGAACTTCTACCCAAAATGGGAGGTGAATTGGTATCTACAACTATGAATTGTAAAATGTATGTTTTGTTTTTATATTGTACTTTGAGATAACATGGCTCCACTTTCCTTTAGCGCCAATCTGTGCGAGGCTTCACAATTTTACAGCTTGTACATGTATTTAAGTAAAACACTTTCGTAAAACATTTTAACGCGCAAACGTCTACTTTTTGAGAAAAAAAATCCTAAAGTTTCAGAAAATTCTACATAATTACTTAATAAAATTGACGATATGCCACAGATACTGTACGAATTTCAATCTTAGGTCGTTTCGTTTTACGTTTAGACAAAGCGACAGTGGAATTTAATGGTTTTTAGTGTAAATATTGTGAGTTTTTACCATTATTTCATATTTAAATGTCTGCTACCGCCATGAACTCAATTATTAAGCAAATATAATAAAATTAAATTTAAAAAAGTTGTACTATTTTTATTAACTCTAAAGATCGTAGGTAACGAAACGTAATCGATTGTAAGATTAGCGAGAAAAAAACGTTTGACAGTTGTCACTCGTTTTTTTTTTTACCCCGAAGGGAAGGCTATAGTCTTTTGACCATATTGCCTAGTCTTACGTCCTTCACTCGTGTTCTATTTTTGTTTTTTTATTATGTTACCTATTACACTACACACTAAACTTAACACTCACTTAATCTTCACTAAGTAAAAAAGCAATGACAACTTAGGATGCAAGAGCGAGCGAAGCGAGCTCGGGACTTAGGGCACCCCGACTCGGACAGGTTAGGTTAGAAGGGGATGGCGGGGTCAAGAGAGCGAGCGAAGCGAGCGAACAGACCCCGCCATCCCCTTCGTGGTTATTTTTTTATAATCCACTCAGAAGTAGGAGCCCCGCGAAGCGGGGCTCCGTCGACACTTGGCTCCATCGACATGCAAACCTAAAACATTATAATAAAATAAAAAATGCCTTTGCCCTTCGGCGAATGACCTTGACCTTCGGCTTTTAGGGTGTTAATCTTGACCTTGAAGATGCCATTGATCGTATTATTGCTTGGAAATAGTCTTTACACCCATCACGTGATCTTCTTCACCCCTAATTTTTCACCATTTTTGAAAAATTTTGACAATTTTTTTCTCAGCCCCTATGGTTTTGCGCGTTTTGGGGTTTTCAAATTTACACTAAAAAGGGTATCCTGTACCCAAAAAAAAATACCTACTATAAATCCGCGATTGGCGCTAAATGAAAGTGCTTCCCTTTCTGCTGTCGAGAGTGGCTAAAACAAGTGCATCTACCAATAGAAAAACTGCATTAGCAGTGAAATTTATGTGCTAACCACTTTGGAAAAAAGGATTTCAACAAAAAAGGCAATCGTCTGAAAAGACATGCAATACCAACTTTGAATTTGATGGCCTTCTCACTGACGCACAATTCAAAAGTCAAAAGGTAACTTAAACACCATAATTTATCTCTATTATAATAATATAATTCAGTAAAGTCCTTTTAGCAAGACACCAACTGTTTTATTTTTGTTCTAGAATCTTGTCCACCAGCTACTGAACAGAATGATAATATCCAGGAAGTGCAAACAGGTACGTGGAATAAATACATATCTCTGATTGCCATCAACCAAACACAAATCCAGATTCCAGGCTTGTGTTTGTTGTAGAAACAACAAACACATTATTTTATGTTAGAACACTTACTTAGCTGACTGTTCTAGAAATTCCAATTCATTCAGTTCCAATTCACGTTCCAAAAACACAAGGGACTCTGCATTAAAAAGGGAATAATAATTATACATTTATACAGTCATAATTATTATAAAACACAAATATAGGGTGAACTGTTGAGATGATCTGAGGAGGGAAAATTAAACTGGGAATGAAATGTGGGATAATTTCCATTCTCCACACGGGTGAAGTCTGTCATTTAAAATGTTTATCTTTTATTTTAATTAATAAAACATTAAGAGACTGAAACAATTAATGAACCTTGAATATTTGGTGGTTACAAACTAATTTCAAATCATAATGTATCTTTCAGATCATTTGCCTGAACCAGTGCCGTCCACAAGCCAACATTCGAGACATATCCTTAAGGAGCTGTCTCAAAATGGTAATTATATTACTATATCCTACTAATATTATGACGGCACGGTTGGCGCAGTGGTTGAGCGTTCGGCTGCTGCGCTGCGTGTCGCGGGTTCGATCCCCGCTTGGAACAAATATTTGTATGACCTGCAGATAGTTGTTCCGGGTCTGGGTTGTCTTGTCTATGTAAATTTACACGTTTGTGAGTGCACCACAAACATGTAAATTCACATACACAACCACAGGAATAATTCCTAGTGTGGGGCAACGATTAAATAATAAATAAATTATAAATAATTTGAAAGTCTGTAGGTATGTTGGTCAGTATGTGATTTTGGATGTTTGTTAATCACCTTGGCTGAACTGATATTTGGCACATTTAGACCATGCAAGACATAATTATGTTAGGACAAATGATTTTTTTTATCCGGGTAGTACATATCCGTAGGATTATTTTCGAACTAAACGCATGTGAAGCCTGATTTTTTAAACAATATTATCAAATTTTATTCTTAATAATCAAGAAATAAGCTGGATGAGAGTTGCCGGAACCAAGCAATCTAATCTAAAACTAGTTTCAAATCATAACATAATATCATTTCAGATCTTTTGTCTGAAGCAGTGCCATCCGCAAGCCAGCAATCGAGACATATCCTCATGGAGCTGTCTCAAAATGGTTAGTATCTTTTTAAATAAAAATCAATTGAAAAAATGTTTCATCCGTGCATCACTTCAAAGTGGCTGCACCTATAATTCCTTTTTTGTTGTATTCGTAATAGTCAGGACAAGGTTTTTAAAATATTTTTTGGGAAAATCCACCTGTAGAGTAGGTAGGTATATGTAGATATGTAGGTAGGTAAGTAGGGTAGGTATACCTTAGATAAGTACTTAGTGCTACCCGTGAGAAGCTGGGCCGGGTAAAGCTAGTTTTAAATATGATTACCAAATTCTTTGAATAACATATTGTCAGTATCAATCTAAAAATTCTATGGGTTTATAACAGAGAAATATTGAGAATGAGAGTATTTGTCACTAAGGCACAGGTTAAATTTTTATACTGCCACTGTTGTAGTAATTCATGACACAGGAAAAATTAGCTATTCTTTTACTAATTTCTCTTTGCATTTACTTTTCAGAAAGAATGCATACCCAAAGTGAGAGAGAGAAATTTAAAGAAATAAAGCAACATTTAGAAAACTATCTGAGGAAAAACTAAGTAAGTACTTTATCATTATGATTATATTATTTATAGTTAGACGCCCACGCCCTCCTACGTGAAGATTTTACCATACTTACAACTAAGGTTCGGTTCCTATAAACAAAAACGAATAGTTTTGCTTACCAGCGGTAGCTTTTTTTTGCCAAACGGCATAAATAGATTCGTAAGCATACCTGTGATATAAGGATACAAGTCTTAATTTTTACCAATAACGTTCCGTACATTATAGGAATCGGTCATTCTTCTTCTTTAGCCTCGCCTTATCCCGTTACACGGGGTCGGCTTTCTTTATCATGCGGCGCCATGTTGTTCTTTGTTTGGTGTCTTCAATGCTGACATTGAGGCTTCTCATGTCCTTTTGGACATTTGTCATCCACGTGGTTTGTGGTCTTCCCCTACCCCTTTTTTTAGTAGCCATGGAAAGGCACTTCTTCACAACATAATCATCGGGCCTTCGCATCACGTGCCCATACCATCTTATATAAATTTAAAACCCTTTCCAATTTGTCGTGATTTAGAACCCTTCCATTTTGTTTCTTGCAAACAGCAGATGTTAATGCGACGTCGTTCTAAGATAGCGCTTAGTTCGGCACTGCGTCCTGTCATTGTGCCAATGTTCCAACTAGCGACGCGTAGTTCGGACATTGTTACAATGTTTTGTTGTTTAGATCCGCCGTCGCTTTGGGGGGATGCCCTAGTATGTTTCGCAGTTCCATCTCCAACGTCGCTTAAGGGGGACGCCCTAGTATTCCTCATATCCTTTATTTTATGTTGCCTTTTCATGATAAATATAGGTTTTTTGGCTATGTGTTTTTACGGCCGGCTGCCGCCTGACGCCAAGGTTGTGACCCTCCTGGAGGGCCCGGGTGCCGCCGTTGACCATTGGTTCATCCGCCGCCATCCCTACTGAGTTCTCCAACCCGAAACCCCAGTGCACCAGTGGCCTTAACTCTAGGTATGCCAGAGCAGCCCACTGGCGAGGTTTTTTTACGAAGTGTCCTTCTTCGGCCTTGTGGTCCGCGGGAGGTATTTTATTTCCCTCCTGCCCATTAGTTTGCCGCACTCCAATTTGGAGTTTGCCAAACCGCCGGACTTTCCCCTATCCGCCACCTGGGGACGCGTTCCCTAGGGAGTGAGGCTACCCCGGGAATATAGGAATCGGTCATTAGTATTAATAATTATCTTCCAGTCATCATTCCACTTCCAAAAAATTGGAATTCACATAAATGAATGCAACTGATATGCTACAGAGCTAAATCTAATTTTTAAGTTGGTATAATACCTACACAAATTAGTGTTCATTATAATCCATAAAGCTTTTCTCACGTGATGATGTTAAAAACAAATATACAGCCAGATTGAAAGATATTCTCAAAATTGTTTGAGTTAATTTGTGCTCTACTGCTCATTTCAAATAGAAAATATCCCTGCGTTTTATATGCAGGGAAATGTTTACAAGTCTCATAGAATATTTTGCTTATATTTAATTATCTTTACAGATTTAACACCAAGGAAAAAGCATTTAATGGAGCAATTAGAAAAACTAAATGCATCGTGCATCACTTAGATGCAGCGCCAGTCTCTTGGAAAAATTGGAGTCAGGCGTTCTGAAAGAAATTGTGACAACAAAAACAAAAAAGAAAGCTCGGCGGTCGACGTTGGTTGGACAACGAAAAATAAAATATCAGCCTTGACTATATTTGAGAGGCCACCAAAAGCCTATAGATACTTGCAGCATCTCATGCCATTGCCAAGCGTAAAAACAGTGTACAATGTTTTAAAAAAAAATCTAGTGACCACTGGTGTTAACAAGGCGGTGATTGAACATTTAAAAAAAAAAGATGTCAAAGACAGATACTGCGGCTTAGTATTTGACGAAATTGCCTTAAGGTGGATGCTCCAGGGTAGCCCGCGAAATTCGAATTTTCTTACGTTTTTTGCAATTTGCAGGTCAGTGTCAGGTTGTATCTTGGTCAAAATTTGATTCACAGCCGTAGCAAGTATGTATTTATAGAACTGTAATCATTAAAATCATCAATACAACTCTTTCAGTTAGTATTAGTACCAAATGTCATGATTTCATGAAATACTACATTTAGCACTAATACTAACTGAGAGAGTTATATTGATGATTTTAATGATTATAATTGTAGAAATACGTACTTGCTACGGCTGCGAATCAAATTTTGACCAAGATACAATCTGACACTGACCTGCAAATTGCAAAAAACTTAAGAAAATTTTAATTTCGCGGGCTAGGGTGGAGCTTTAACCTTAAGGCCCTACTAACGGCTAAGTGGCGCCCTTATTGAATAAAAAGTCGTAGCATAGCACAGAAAATAAATATTAAAGAATCCAACGTCACGTTTATTACAAAGAGGATAAAGTATTTTTATGTTGTTAAAACAGGTCTCGGAATGTTTAGTATCCAAAGTAGTAGGCAAAAGTGTCAGAAACGGCCGTTTGTACCGGCGCCACTTAGCCGGTAGTAGACCCTTAAAACGACGTCTTTTCTTAGATATTAATACCGATAAAGTTAAGGGATATGAAGACTTTGGCTTAGAAGCAGGACGTAGCTCTCAACTGAACGACCATGCATTGTTATTTATGTTGCAAGGTGTTAGAGCAAAGTTTAAGCAACCAGCTTTTTAATTTGTCAAGGGAACACTTTCCTCCCCAAAACTTGCATCTATAATTAAAGAAATCATAAGTATTGTTAAAGATACCGGTTTTAATATTAGAACCACAATTTGTGATCGGGGCCCTACAAACACGGGAGCCCTGAAATGATTAAAATCATTGTCCTCTCTATACAATACGAGTGAAAATTATTTTACAAACTGTTATGACAAAAAAAGTTTATATTATCTATGATGTACTCCACATATTCAAGTCAATAAGAAATAATTTCCACAACTATATATTATTTAGAATAGATATTATTATGGATCATAAAAGTGAATGCGTAGTAGTAGCCCGCAATTTTTTTTTTGCAATTTTATGTCAGGTTGTATCTTGATCAAAATAATAATATGATTCGCGACAATAACAAATAATTTCAATTCTTATAATTAAAAGTATATAAACTCATAATAATATTTGTTACTGTCGCAAATCATATTTTGTTTAAGATACAACCTGCAAATTGCAAAAAAAACGCAAGAAGAAATGAATTTCGCGAGTTACCTCTACGCACGTTTAATGTAAAAGTTGAGCTTTTTTTTCCAAGATTTATTTATAATCTTTAGTGTTTATGCTTGAGTTCGTTTTTAATGGCATAATTGAGTGTGCTAGCTAACAAGTGGCGGATTATTTAATTTTATGATTATATTTTAGACATCTATTTATTTTTCTGTTTTACATATGTTAAGATTGTTGCCTATAATTATATAGATTCAAGTTCTTCAAACTTAACAGACAGATGTGTTGCTGGGGAGTTTGTTGGCTACTTCTTCTTCACAGCTAAAACACTAGGAAGTGGTGACGGGCGGGCGTTTTTGGGGGACTGTCTTTATGTAGAACTTGGACGTTCAAAAAGTGCTGGTTCTCAGCCTAGTTTGAATAAATGACTTTTGATTTTGATTGATATTTGATTTCTATTTTTTTCATCTAAACCGCATCTGTACAAGTATTTTTTACCCTTTTTTTTCAAAATAAATTGGGAATTTAGTAACCCCGTATAGCTGCATAGAATGCATTTTATCGATATCGATGAATTCCAAATATCGATAAGTTTTTGATTTCTGTACGTTGCGCATCCCTAGCTATGACAGTTCTATCCTTTCAAGGTCATGATTGTCATTGTTAGTGCTATTTAGAATTTTTATGTTGGTACTCATGTTTTTTTTTCATGTGGTTGGATAAAAACCGTTAACAATTCTCGAAAACCGAATGTTCTAAGTTCCGCCTCATTCTCTTTGCATTTCCCCAAATTGGTTACCGCGGACTGGAGGTTTCGGGCTATTGCGACTGGATTTCTCCCGGTGTAGTAAATAGCCGTGTCGTCAGCAAACAGTGTTAACTCGGCTTTTTTACTCTTTGGGATATCGCTCGTAAATAGGGTGAAAAGCAGGGGTGATAGCGGGGAGCCCTGAGGGACTCCTGCTCGGATGGGGTGGGGGAGGAGAGTTCTCCTTCTATGCGATAGCGGAAGGTGCGGTTTGACAAAAAGTCTCGTAGGATGATCACGAGCCTATCTGGCACTCCGATTTGGTACAGCTTATAGATTAAGCCATTGTGCCAAACTTTGTCAAACGCCTTTGCTATGTCAAAGAACAAGACGCCCGTTATATGTTTGTGCATGAAGCCGACGCTTATGTGCTCGACAATACGGTGGACTTGGTGGATGCACGAGTGTTCGGTTCTAAATTCAAACTGCTCGTTGGGTATCAGACTCTTGGCTTCGGCATAATCCTTGAGCCGCTTATAAATAAGCCTTTCGTAGATTTTGCCGAGCGCATTAAGTAGGCTAATGGGACGGTAACTGGAGGGATTAGACTTGGGCTTGCCTAATTTGGGGATTCCAATTACCTTGTGTTGCCTGTTTCCATTTTTGGGGGAAAACGTTATTACTTAGTGCGCCATTGAAGATGGCGGTCATTAAAATAATAATTTGGGCGGGGAGGAGTTTGATTACTCTGTTGGTTATGCCATCAGAGCCTGGGGCTTTCTTGGGTTGAAGTCTTTTGATGACATCCTCCACCTCTTCTGGGGTGACGGGGGGGAGGAGGGGAGGGGATCATCTGGGTCTTCAACAGGTGGGATGGAAGCTCTCCTTTCGACTTCGGCATCCACCTCTTCGAGGTGGGCTTGGTCTAGGCGTAGTGTAACTTTTGTTACTTAGATAAATTTATGATCTACCTCACGAAGTAAATATGTTTTACTTCGTATTCAACCATTCTTAGTAAATATAAATTCTGTGAACTTAAAGTTTTTTAAATTACCCACCCGTTTACAAGGTAAGTTATTAGGCGATAATCATATTGGTCGTTCTTTAATACTGCAAGCAATATTGTAGAAATGAAAACAAATTAAAAAAGAAACTGATGTTTAGGTGGACTGTTTGCTCGATCTTAATATTGACAACAAGTAGACGCGTATAATCTGGTACGATGGTACGGAACCTTTCATGCGCAGGTTTGACTTGCACTTGCCCGGTTTTATTTAATTCGATATAAGTAGTTATTGTAGGTACCCACCTACAGACAAACACAAAGGGTTCTGTTTTTCTGTGGTAAATAAGAAAATCTCAAATAGGTAGGTATAGCGGTAAGACATAAATTAACGCTCTACAAAATTAATACATCTACCCTTATTATAAATAATATCATCAAACTTACGGCGAAGTAAAATAGTGTACCCTAATGGAAACGTAAAAGGCATTTAAAGGGTTACAGGTAAGGTCCTAAAACCCCTTTAAACCATTCTGAATGGTCGTGTCAAATTGAATTTTAATGACCAAACCGAAACCTTTTCTGGGAACCTCCTGTGATGCATTAAGTTATAGCGGTCAAAAGCTGTCGAAACTTAAAAGTTAAAGTACCTAATTTCATGGGTTCTATTTAACTTATCATTATAAATACCCGATCCGACTGTAAACAACTAAAAAGTTCCAAACAAGTTACTTTTCAAGAAGTCTGATGCACGTGGTGGCAGTTATTTTAGTTCAATTATTTAATTTAAAAAAAAAATGTATTTGTGAGCTATATTTTTGGAATCGCCTTCTCGAACCCTTTACCCCACTTAATATAGTTTTTCGACTTTTCTTTTTTCTTTTTCACAATATGGCGTCTGGTTGTCGCTATATTGTATTTTGATTACTGTCATATCTTTAGTAGCACTCGCAAGATTAAGACGAATCAATTGATGTAAGAATTATCTAAATCGGCCCACGCGTTTGGTCTATAAAGCGCCACAAAGGAATAAACATACTATACCTATATATGCTGATAAACACATTACCTACCCTCCCTGGCTACCCCTCGCACTGTCGGGTAATAAGGCACTAAGTGGGTCTTGTTGATCTAGCGCCACCAGTGACCAGTCGCTGAACATGCGGTGCTGGTTCGATTCCCGGATCGTTCAAAGTTTTATTGTTACGTCTGGAATTTAACAGTAGTAGCCCGGAGTCTGGATTCAATTCAGTAAAATAATGTTATTGTTTAAAAAAACTCAAAAACATGCTTTTAAGTCACGTCATTTTATTTTTAACCGACGAAAAAAAAGAGGATGAGGTTATCAATTGGACCGTATAATATATTTTTTTACCGACTTTCGAAAAAGGAGGAGGTTATATGTTCGACTGTATGAATGTTTTATACATATATTTTTTTATGTATGTCCGCCGATTTCTCCGTCAGTTGGGGACCGATTTTCAAAATTCTTTTTTTATCCGAAAGAGTGTACCCCGAAGTGGTCCCATATAAATTTTATCGAAATTGCTTCAGCGCTTTTTGAGAAACTGAACAAAAACGAAAAATACGTGTACCTCGATGACGTTTTGGTGTTCTCCAAATGTTTAAATTCCACGTTCCATGTTATATGTTATTGGGGTTTTTAGTTCTGGAGTATAACAACTAAAAAGTGAAAAATAAAAAGATTTTTTACGAAAACAACAACCGACTTCCAAAAAAAAAAACACTAATAATTAAGAAATAACTTTAATTTCGGAAGTCGGTGTCAATTAACGAAGAAGTAAAATACAAACATCGCAACGCAATCGCATTTATTTCAGGTTTTTTTTTTTTAAACTACCGCCTAATCTTGAAGTAAAGAACTACTTTTAGAATTTTTTCAAAATTTTAGGCTTCGTGGTATCGGAGATAAGCGCGGGCGGTGGAATGGTCATTTTAAATTTATTTTCTTATATAACTTACAAACTGCATATTTTAAAATTATGGAAAAAGGGTACACGTTTATTTATTTATTATATTCTTTATTGTACACCATGCATGATATATAACTAAAGAAACTTAAAAACTAAAGCAAATACAATGGGCGGCCTTATCGCTTTCCGCGATCTCTTCCAGGCAACCTAGAATAATAATAATAATAATAATATATATTTATTTTCTCACCACAATATGACATTAAACATTACATGCCATCAGAGTCAGACAATTTTTTAATATTGTGGGAGACTGGTGCCTAAACTAAGCTCAACGCCTGTATTTCAGGACACCAGGTCTCCGCCCTGTTACAAAAAGATATATTTTATATTGTTTACAGAATGGAGAGTAATTGCCTGGACAAGATATGGGGCTGTCATTGGTGTGACAATCAATACCAATATTCAATATAATACAACAGATACACATATACATACATATGCTGTATAATATATACACAAATACAATATATATACACATATAAAGTAAAAATAAATGACGACCAACGATAGTCACAGTGACAGGTAGTGTTCCTTTACCAGCCTTTTAAACACAGGCAACGATTGAGCGCGTTTTATTGGGTCAGGCAATGCATTCCACAGACGAGTAGCTTGGACAGCAAAGGATTTATCCAAGAAAGTCGTGGAATGCATCGGCATTTTAAGTCGTAAGTTATCTGATGACCTGAGACATTTCGTGTGGGAATCACAAAGAAACTGAAAACGATTTTTGAGGTAAAGAGGGGTGAAAGGGGAAACGAGTATATTATATTATATTATATAATCACGTTCGTGATTGGGTCAAAGATATTCATTCATGTGTGTACCAATATTCAATCCAGTGAATTCGGAGCAAATTGGCTGTGACAGACGGACAGGCAGACACACGAGTGAGTCCTATGTGGGTTCCGTTTTTTCATTCGGACTTTCGGAACCCTAACACTAACTAATCCGCCATCTTTGGGAGACCGCCATATTGGATTTAGAATGACGTCACTTAGCTAACCATACATTACCATCAAAACTAAACATGTATCAAAAATTTCAGCTCAATCGAAAACTGGGAAGTGGGTCAAATTTAACTTCTAAGACTTTTTTTACATAATTAGTTAGAGTTGAAACTAACGAGGTTGCGTCGGTTGAGACTAGTACCTACTATAATATTTTACTACCAAAGCACAGAATAAATAATAGACCAAAGTGCCATACCTAGTTCGTCATTACGAAATTGAACCCACTCTGCGGCCCTAACTTTTTAGGTACTATAAAAAGAAGTGTCTTCATTGGCAAACCGCGAGCGTCAAACTTTGATGGATCGTGAAACGCGGAGATGTCGAGAGGCACTTGTTTCATTGCTTTAAGAAGACGGATTGCCTACTTGTTAGTCACCTAGTACATACAGGGTATAAAAAGACAGATCACAAAGCCGTCAACCACGCATATAAAAAAAGTAGCTTTGCGCAAAAATTATTGCTGGGAAACGACTTTATTTTTAGATTTGAAAAAAGAGCTATTTTTTATTGCGCGCAATGTAACGCGAACCCAGGCAAGTGGAGTTAAGCCCCGCCCCTTTGCTCTAAGCGCGTAAGTACTTGTCGGATACGTTTGATATTCATTGCGTTTTTGTAACTTTAAATGAGAAATTTGTTAAAAAAAATCGAAAATTCATGTAATTTTTGGTTTGGAAAAAGTTTACTTAGTAATAAAAAACACTCGGAATTAATTTTCAATTGCGACTTTGACCTTCAATATCTCCAGAACCAGTGGATTCCCGTATGGTCTAGTGGAAAGAAATGATCCAAATAATGGGTGGAATATGTGGCTTTCGGATTCGAAAACTGTTTTTACACCCGTTATTTGTAGACGGAATTAATATTATAGGCAGTAGGTAAAACTAAAAAACAGGCTTATTGTCGTCATTTTTTTTCCAACTATCTTCGGGTTGGCTTCCAGTCTAACCGGTTGCAGCTGATTACCAGTATTTTACATGGAGCGACTGCCTATTTGACCTCCACAACCCCTGGGTAATACGATACCCCTTGTCAGTCTTACGACTGGATGTCAGACTTTCGGGCTTGAAAGATCTACGAATGACAGCCGGGACCAACGGCTTAACGTGCTTTCCGAGGCATGGAGGAGTCTCGGTATGTAAAGATGGTCACCCATCCATGGACCAACCCCGGCAAGCGTTGCTTAACCTGTGTATCAACCCGTGCGGCTGTTATTACTTTAGTCACGCTCACGAGCCGAACGAAATCTATACTAATATTATAAAGCTGAAGAGTTTGTTCAGTTGTTGAACGCGCTTTTCTCAGGAACTACTGGATTGAATTGAACAATTCTTTTAGTGTTGAATAGTCCATTTAACGAGGAAGGCTATATAACATCACGCTACGACCAACAGGAGCGGAGCATCAATGAAAAATGTGGCAAAAACGGGGAAAAAATATTCCTTTTGAGAGCAGTTACGCAAAAATTATGTGTTACGGAATTGTTCCCCATTAAAAGTTCTAAAAAAAAATTCGCGACAGCATATGGTCTGTCTTATAAGGTTAACTCACTATAATCTTATTTATGGTAATCATATTTGTTCTAAAATAATGCATTATTTGCGAAGATATTTTTATAAACATAATATTTCCATATCCAAATAAATACGTTATTCATCATAAGTATTTAATTTTGAAAATAATTGCCCTTGACATCATTTGATTTCAACGAATATCTTAGAAGCTATCATAGTTTTAATCAAGTGCCACGCGGACATTCATGATGAGCAAGGCGGGCGATCATGAGGGATGTGGTGTGCATGCGCTGGCCGGCCGCCGCCAGTAGCTCTGCGAGGTACCGTTTTGCACTGTATAGCCTACATATTGAGGAAGGTTATAGACTTTATAACATCACGTTACGACACAAGAACCATAAATGCGGGTGAAACCACGCGCACAGCTATTACTGAATATATACATAATAAAAGTTGATACAAGCGAGAGCTATATTGTTGCTGCTTTGGAGGTTCCCTCTTGAATGCCTTACAAACAAAAAAATATCTGTTCTTACTTTTAAAAGCTTTAAGATAGTTCTGCCTTTCAATGCCCACCTCATCTTATTTTTATTCCAAAGAAAATTATGTGGAAATATCAATAGCGTTTATAACATTATGCTTTATAAAATTTTGCTTCATTATTATTATGCCAACTATATTTACGGCAATAAACATTATGCCAAAACATTTATGCCTAATTATATTATACGTAATGATCATTAGTGGTGGCCCAGTGGTATAGGCCGCGACTTACAAGTTGTAGGTCGTGAGTTCAAACCCAGCCACGCGCTTTACTTAGTGTAAATTATTTCATCAACACTGTTCTCAAAACGGTGAAGGAAAACATGATGAGGAAACCGGCATTTCCTAGAACCAAAAATTCGAAGACATGTGACATCCACCAACCCGCATTGGACCCGCGTGGTGGATTACGGCCTACACCCTCTCACAGAGAGGAGGCCTGCGCCCCAGCAGTGCGGACAATAAAAGGCTGATGATTATGTTGAATTTCGATACGCCAATATACATTTTCAGGCGTCAGGCGTGTCTCTTTTGCGCTAAAGGGAGCCAATTTCACCCGGCTCCATCTTTCCGAGATGTAACCATGTTGATAACCGACCAACTTGATCTTCTTGGTGTTACTTTAACATCTACCCTCAATTTTGGTCCCTTCATAGAGGAAAAGGCTCATCTCGTGCTCCATCTTCGACCACATCATCGCTTGCCATCAGGTGAGATAGTGGTCAAACGCGAACCTATCAAACATAAAAAAAAAAAAAAAAAAAGTGGCTGCCAAAAAGTTGGGGTTCCTCGCAAAGGTGAGACGGTACTTCACGTCGGAACAACTGCTCAAATTTTATCAAGCGCGAGTTCGATCGTGTATGGCGTACTGCTTTCGACTTTGAGACGGATCTGCCAGATACCAGCTTGATGCCCTTGAGACGATTAAGAAACGAGCCAAGAGGATCATCGGCAATGATAGGCTCGTCGAGTCAAAGCTCCAAAGTCTTGAGCATAGACGCCGAGTTGCTAGCCTGTCGGTTTTCTATCGGTTACATTTTGGGGAGTGTACGACGGAATTGCATAATTTGATTCCGCCAAGCCCGTTCCATCATTGGATCACAAGACATACGGCGATGCGCCACCGTTACATGGTGAATATTCCATCCACACGCACAAAACGTTATGAGAACACATTCATTGTGCGTACAGTAAGGAGTGGAATTCCCTGCCGGAGTCTGTTTCCTGATAGCTACAACCTGGGAGTCTTTAAGTCAAGAGGGAATAGGTTACTTCTAGTCAAGCGTGCTCCATCTTCGACCACATCATCGCTTACCATCAGGTGAGATAGTGGTCAAACGCGTGCCTATCAAGAATAAAAAAAAAAGGTTGACAGAGTATTTTATGTTTATCATTAGTAAACCTAAAACGCATCAAAGTGGGGGCATGTTACGTCACTTCGTGCTAAAAAGTGTATCAAGGCGTGACGTTATGTCAAATTCCAACGCACTGTTTCGTCCTCATTTTTTGTTTACGTGACAAAAGGAAAAATACGTGTCTAATATTTTTTGGTAAACTAACAAACGGACCAATTACATTTTTTTACGAAACTACCCTATTTCACAAAACTTCAACATTCGCAATAAAAATTAAAAACCCACAACCAAATGGTGCATAAGTTATAACATTACCCAATCTCGTCTTCAACCCTTCACAGTAGTGCCCAAATATTTTCCGAGAACACCGTCCGTACCAAGCAATCTCACTTGCGTACATTTTTAAATTTAATATCTCTTTGTAGCACAGTCCCCCGCGAGTATAACGTCGTACGGAATTATAGAAACGTCGAATGATATAAAATTCTATGTTGCCTCACCTAATGGCTTATTCGTTGCCGACCCATACATTTGAAATGTCTTGTTCTACTTACTTGTAGACTCGTAGGTGAGTTACTGGCGTATTTTTGGGTTAGGTTTGTGAATATTGTAAGGTAATTTGACTACACTACATTTTACTTGTGATGTGCTATTGATTTTGAAGCCTGTAAAGGGCAAACCTGAATGAACATCAGTGACCATTGTACCAATTTAGTAAAGTAAATCCATGGACCCTAATTCCTGTAACAAAAATTCTACTTGAATCAGTCCAAGAATATGAGTTATATCAAGTATAGCGTTGAATCGAGTTTTTTTTCTAAATAAAATACAGCGAACCTGAAAAATTCAAGATAACTTTCAAGGACTAAGTATATGCATTCTGAATATTATAAATGCGAATGTAACTCCGTCTTTTTGTTACCTTTTCATGTCTTATAGGCTGAAAGGAAGACACTAAGCGTACAGGAAGGCAAATGTGCTGGATTAGGACGTGGTCTTAACTTAACCCGGCAATAAGTTCCATGATCAATTATCGACTTAGCGTGAAGCTGCTAGCAGAAACTAGTCTGTCATAAATTTTAGCTAACTGCAACAACAAAATTAGTAAGGTACCAACAAGCTACATCACTCTCCGAACTTGACCCATAAAATATCTAGAACACCTCGCTTTAACTCCCAAACGGACATCGCTCACAAATTAATGTTTGTGAGATTAGTTCAGTTTGATGTTTCTCAGTAACTGCCGGCTTGGGAGACGTAGTCTTTCCTTGTATTGTTAAGGCTATGTTACCAAGAAATAATATCGTGGAAGCTGCTTCTTCTTGAAATTTAGCCATGGCAACAGCATTCGCTGACGCAGCCATAATACCGGCGCCAGCGTCAGGGCATGCGGCGCAAGGTGAGACCTGGCCATGGTCCGACAAGACGCCACATCGACAACGAAGATCAGTCTCTTGAACACAAGATGTCACAATGCGTCTTGCGAGATAATTCAGACAGGATTTCTGCTTTATCCCGAAGGAACCCTTCGAAAGCTGCTTTGGGTTACTGGATCGCGAGAAGAGGAATGACATTGATGTGCAAATCGTTATTTTCAAAGTCGATGACCTGCAGAGAAGTAACATTCGTGAATTAGCTTCTAGCTGCGATGTTATAAATATGTACGTAGTAAGGTAGTAAAAAGTTTGTAAAAAGAAACAGCAATATGATAAAAGTAGTCGCTAAAAAGAATCATGAAATTCTTTCAGATAGCTCTATGAAATGCACTAGAAAATAGACTCACACAGACGCAATTCACCGGACATTTATTCGGGTCTTCTTTCCTATGCAAGCACTGAAAATGGTTACCGATTCAGGGCTTTTAAAAAATCAATCTGCCTAGCCTTTTCTCGACTATGTTGGGGTCAGTTTCCAGTCTAATCGGCTACGAGATAAGTGGTGCCGATTCTTTTGTTCAATAACTTAACTAAAATAGAGAATCAGTATCTTTTACTAAAAGGCAGTGCGAGAAAAGGACGGCTATAGCTATGAAGTAAGTTAGAGATGTCAAACTAGTTTACGCCTTGCGCTTCACCGTGTTTTTAATCAACATGTTTTTATGTGTACCCTTAATTTGTATGGAAATATTAGTTCAACTAAATTTGACAGCTCTAATTTACGTGCGTCTCTTTTTGTTTTATTAAAGATAAAAAGATAGGAATAGCTTAAATTAACAGAATCCGCACCATTATCTATCTGATCTTCACAACCAAGTAACTGGGTAACACAATACCCTTTGACAATACTAGTGTCAGATTTCCTGGCTTCTAATGACTACCCGTAACTACTGTCAAAGATCTACAAATTAGCCACGATCTCTTGCAGGGCTTTTTTTAAAATAAAAGACATCAAATTGACAAATAAACATGAAGAGATAATTTTCCTTTAGTGAGAAAGACTTTCTCCATCATCTTCGTGTCGCTGGCACGACAGAGTTTTGATTTTTTTTGTCCCAAAACGTTGCCACCTCTACGGCGTCGTCGGTAGCAGCGCAGAGGTCACTTATGCTACATGTTTCGGAGCACAAACGGCAGGACAGCAAGTGCTGCATAGTTTGCAAATCGGCTCTACATCCACAACCTGCTGCCATTCCAAATTTGTCAAGGTAGCCCCACTTTTTTTTTTTGTTTTTGGAACGAAGTTCCTTATCGTTGTAACGATACTTTCTGATTAAGACCAAAAGTTGTAACGACACTTTTTGCTATAGTTGTTGTTATTTTTTTTTTGAACGAAGTTCCTTATCGCGCGTTCGCGAGATGATGGGGTTGAGGTGAGATGAGATGAGATGAGATGAGGTGAGATGAGATGAGATGAGATGAGATAAGATGAGTTGAGATGAGATGAGATGAGATGAGATGATGAAGTATAACTTCTTACGTGCGTACATAAGTACACACACACTTTTTTTTTTGAGTCTGTACGTAATAGCATTTCTACATAAGACTATGCGTCGGCAGTGCGGTTAATATTACAATATATTTGTTAATCATAAAAAAAAAATATTATAACTGTAAGTAGTTCTTTACTTATAGATTTGACGACAGGGTTGGCGCAGTGGTTGAGCGTTCGGCTGCTTTTTTTTTTTTCCCCGCACAGAACAAATATTTGTATGGCCTACAGATAGTTGTTCCGGGTCTGGTGTTGTGTATGTGACTTTACATGTTTGTGAACGCACCCACGATACAGGAATAATTCCTAGTGTGGGGCAACGTTTTAAAAAAAAAAAAATAAAAAAAAAAGATTACAGGAGAACCTATAAAGTGGAGGCAGTTTAGAAAAAACCGTTAACAATATAACTTAAAAAAAATAAAATTACATTACAATTCCTTCACTAATTAATCGAAAGGAATGGGGGGTGGGAAATCATTCAATGACTTCTCCAGCTCCGGGAGGGCGTGTCAGACTATTACTGACTAAAACCCACCCCTGTTCCTTCCCTGCCTGAGTGCCCAGGGGTGCGGTAACTCATTTTCAAAATTTATCCGCTACAGGGGTAGCGGATAAATTCTTCATGCAGGCACCGGCCACGATGGGCCCCCGTCTGTGGTGGCTGACACTCATCTCTTTGTGGCGCGCGTGGAACACTACGCGCCGTTGACTCACGGGCCTACCAACTGCTCGCCGTCCGCAGGCCCGGGTCTACGGTGGCCGGAGATCGTCTCGCGAAGTCCTACGCCCAGTGCCTCTCCTGCGATGGTAGCGGTCGGGGCCGTGAGGCCAATCTGTTGAGCTTCTCTCACGCGTCCAGCCTCCGCCTTCGCGAGCATTACTGTTTCGCAGAAGGCGGAGACTGCTTCCCATTCTCTCTCGCTCCGTACCATGGCCTGAACCAGGGCCGGCCCTGGTACGGCCCGGGCGCGAGAGGTCGCCGCCACCTATCGCATCCACGAGGACATGGCGGTGCTCCGCCCAAGCGGAGCAGACCTCTACCATATGCTCCACCGTACTTTGCGAGCTTGGAGTTACACTTTTCAACTTGGGTCTTAAGGCGGTTCAGGGACTTCTAAATAGACCATGGTAGTTCAGACCCTGCGGGAAGATGCTCACGTTGTTTTAATCAAAATTAAAACATACAGCCAACTAAATGTGAAAATCAAAGTAAAAAGGGTCGAGTTCTCGGCGTTTAGTTTCCGAAATATACAGTTTTCTAAATTGCATCATCGTGATAAATTGCATTTGCGATTATAATTGATTATTAATTAATGCTCTCAATTATCAACAAGTTCTTAGTCTAGTCTTAACTCAATACCCCACTACTGGACCCAATTTGCTTCGACGTCCACTAATAATACAAGCTGCATGCCGCAGAATAACAAGATGAAACTACAGTGTAACAAGACCTTAAGGCCTTAACAGTCTGTTAATGCCTTATGACCGGACCATCGTTACCTGCATACTAATGTACTTGATGAGTTATGGGACTGTGTGGAAGGTAAATCATGATGCCTTATTTCAATTATGTAGGTTAAACGTCTCATCTCAGTGAATTATAGCCTGTTCGTTTTGTTATGGTTTATAATAACACTGATCTACAAAAACATTACCCACTTTCTAGGGCAGTCGGGTAACAAATAACAAAGAACTATTTTTGTTACAAGTTCTTATTCAGCATTTATTTTTACTGCGTAAATAAGTGTCACGTGACTTATCGCAGGTAATGTTATTGCCATAAATGTTATACTTAGCGTTAGCGTTTTTTTCTGCTGCTGGCTGATCAGAAAATCTGGCGAGCATATTTTTTTTTAGTGACAGCCACTTTATAATTTAGCTTGATGCTGGTCCTTTTTAAGTGTTCAACTTACGAGGATTCCATTTGTCCTAGTAACATGATTCATGAAAAATGTCCTATTTGTACCTATCCTATCTCAACCTCTATGTTAATCGCTAATGTGATAGCTTCAGTAAGATTTCCATACACACTGTTTCTTGAAAAAAGAAATTACTGAATAACTAGACTTATTTTGATCTACAGGGTACGGAATGGTGTGGTTATATTTTAAGAACCGGTTCTACAAATAATAGAAAATTCCCAAAAAAAATAATTTGACTTTCCATTCAAAGTTATCATGAGCTGATCAATATTCGTATGGGAGGTAAACATTTTTTTTTGAGATATTTTTCCAAAAAAAATGTTGTTGTTGTTTGTTGTTGTGTTGTGTTCTTAAAATATGAGCACACCTTTCCGTTACACCCTGTATATTATGTCACAACATCTTAAATCAATTTAACGCATCGGGTACCAGCGGATAAGGTTATAAATTTATAATAGATGTTCTATTGTGTCTGTTTCTCCGGTAACTGACGCGTTAATACTTTTTAACACGCTTTTGTCAGCTTCACCTATAATTTGACCCATTTACCGGCTTCCGATTGAGCTGAAATTTTGCACACAATATGTTTAGTTTGGATGACAATGCATGGTTAGCTAAATGACGTCATTCTAAATCCAATATGGCATACTTCTAAAGATGGCGGAATAGTTATTTTTTTTACATTCTCATGATGTGGGTATCAAATGAAAGGGATTTACGAAAGATAAAGCGTGTTTTTATTTTATTTTTGTTTTTTCCCCTAAATTATAAATGAAACGTACTATTTTTAACGTATTTTAACCGATTTCAAAAAAAGGAGGAGGTTCTCAATTCGACTGTATTTTTTTTTATGTTTGTTATAAATTAAATATTTTTTTATTTGAAAGCTGATTCTCATGTGGTCCCATTTAAATTTGCTGAAGATCTGATGAAGAAATTCGGAGATACACAATGGAACTCTTCAATAAATGATAGCAAACCTTCCAGAATTGCTGCAATCGCATGTCTGTTTATTGTTTACACCACTTCACAATATGACATCACGCTGATACGCTCTGAAGGGGTATACAGATTTTTACAGTTCACAATTTCACCGACTATGTTCAAATGCCCTATTTTTGGTGCTATCAATTCGGCTTGAATTAAATATCTCAGGTTGTAGCTATCAGGAAACACAGACTCTGGCAGGGAATGCCACTCCTTAGCTGTACGCACAATTAATGTGTTCCCAAAACACTGGGTTGTGGAGGTCAGATTACGCAGTCGCTCCATGTAAAATATTGGTGCTCAGCTGCATCCGGGTAGACTGGAAGCTGACCCTAACGTATTTGGGAAAAGGTTATGTAGATTGATGTCTAGGTTAACCGCCTTTTTTGTGGGGGGTGGGAAATCACCCAATGACTTCTCCCGCTCTGGGTGGAGCGGGAAAGCGTGTCAGACTTTTACTGACTAAAAACCCACCCCTGTTCCTTCAGTTGCCTGAGTGCCCAGGGGCGCGGTAACTCTGTTTTTGAATTTATCCATGACCCCTGGGCAGGCATCGGCCATGATCGGCCCTATCATGTGTTGCTGACATCTCTTTAAGGCGCGCGTGGAACACTACGCGCCGTAGACTCTCGGGCCTGGTCCTGATCGGACGGCGAGCTACTCATCACCACTCGCCGTTTGCAGGGATCGCGCCTACGTTGGCTGGAGATTGACCTGACTGACGAGTTCTATGTCGTTGGTTCAAATACAGGCAGACGCCTTACTCTGTGTAATTTATTTCATCACTACTGCTTTTAAAACGGTGAAGGAAAACATCGTGAGGAAACCGGCATGTCCTAGCACCTAAAAATTGAAGACGTGACATCCACCAACCCGCACTGCGCGCGGCCCGTTTCCTCTCCTAGAGAGGAGGTTTGAGTCCCGGCAGTGGGAACATTATAAGACCGATCAGTTTATGTATTATACCCAAACATCCTGGCAAGCCACCTTATGGATGGGACAGGGGCCAGAAGGGCCTGCCTCCGCATAAGTGGCGCCCTCATTTAATACAAAATCGTATCTTAGCATAGAAAATAAAGATTAAAGAATCCTATGTTGCGTTTGTTACAGAGACGCAACAAAAAGCAACACACAACAAAAAGTGTCATAAACGGCCGTTTTTGGTACTTTTGCTTACTACTTTGGATACGAAACATTTTGAGTCCTGTTTTAACCACGTAAAAATACTTTATCCTTTGTGTAACAAACGCAACACAGGATTCTTTAATCTTTAGTTTGTATGCTTTGCTACGATTTTTTATTCAATGAGGGCGCCACTTGGCGGATATATTCGCCTTAAGTACAAAATATCACAAGCATCATCAGACACCCGGGCCTGCGGACGGCGAGTAATGTGTAGCTCGCCCGATCAGCACCAGGCCCGAGAGTCGACGGCGCGTAGTGTTCCACGCGCGCCTCAAAGAGTTGTCAGCAATATAGACGGGGCTCGTCATGGCCGATGCCTGCCCGGGGGTTAGAGGATAAATTCGAAACAGAGTTACCTCGCCCCCGGGCACTAAGGGCAGGAAGGAACAGGGGTGGGTTTTAGTCAGTAAAAGTCTGACACGCCTTCCCGCTCCACCCAGAGCGGGAGAAGTCATTGGATGATTTCTCACCACACAAAAAACAAAAAAAAAGCATCATCAGACAAACATAGCTACATATTGCTATATAAGTAAATAGGATGTGTCATAGGATACATACCAAGACATTTGAACACGTCAATGTCCAATAGTACTAAGACAGATTGTAAAAAAAGAAGAGAAAAAGAAAATGTTATGTCACTACGAGTCATCATTCTCCTGCCCTTATCCCAATTTGTTTGGGGTCGGCGCAACATGTCTTTTTCTTCCATACTCATCTATTAGTCGTCATCTCTGTAGTCACCCCCTTTTTACCCATATCCTCTTTCACACAGTCCAACCATCGTTCCTTTGGCCTTCTCCTACTCTTATAGCCATCCACATCCATACACAAGACTTTCCTCACGACATTTTCTTCATTCCTCCGCATCATATGCCCATACCACGACAATCGATTTCCACACAACTTTTCAGTCAGCGGTGCCACTTTAAGACTTCCTCTTATATACTCATTCCTAATTCTATTCATGCGTGTAACACCACACATCACTCTTAGCATTCTCATCTCAGCCGCATGCAATTGCTTTTCATTCATCCCTTTTGTGGCCCAACATTCTGAACCATACAAGACAGCAGGTCTTACCATCGTTTTATAAATCATCCCCTTAAGTTTAAGGGGAATGCGGGAGTCACAGATAGTCCCGGTGACCTGCCGCCATTTGATCCATCATTCTCCTGCCCTTATCCCAATTTATTTGGGGTCGGCGCAACATGTCTTTTTCTTCCATACTCCTCTATTAGTCGTCATCTCTGTAGTCACCCCCTGTATGTATGTCACTACGAGTATGAATGTAGGTATAATTATATATAGGATTTCTGGTGACAGTGAATATTGCTTGTGTTGTAACCTATGCCATTGTTCTATAAGCAACTAAGTCAATAAACACACTATTATGTGCACTTAGCAATGTGAATAGAAAAAGTGTTTTGCAGAAAGTGTTATTATATTATAATGTAAGCGTACCTTACATTATAATAAATATAATATTAATTCGATTTACTTTATGATTAATAGGTAAAGGGTAAACAGTCTACACGCCTGTTTTGCTCGAAAGGTTAAGTAGAGGTTAGTTACAATATTGTAAAGTGATTATAATTAAATATAATATTGATAAATATAGTTTTTAATCCAACTAACATTATAAATGTGAAAGTTTGTGAGAATGAATGTTAGAATTTTTTTTACTCTTTCACTCAAAAACAACTGAACGGTTTTTGATGGAACTTTACAGTATCTAATATAGCTTGTACATTAAAATAACAAAGGCAATAATCTATAATGGGAAGGAGTACCTACTAATACTACACGGGCGAAGCCGCTGGCAGGCGCGCGCTGGGGCGCGTGGTAGATAAATTCAAATGTTTGATAGATGTTTGTTTCTTAATCTGGATAAAATTTGGCTGTTTTTTTTTTTGGGGAGTGTATTAATTCCAACCGGGCGAAGCCGTAGGCTGACGCTAGTAAAGGCTATTAAGATCTTTAAAGTTCTTAATCGACTAGGTACATAGTCCTTCTATAATCTTTTTTTTTGTGACTATGGGAAATCATCCAAAGACTTCTCCCGCTCTAGGTGGACGTGTCAGACTTTTACTGACTAAAACCCACCCCTGTTCCGTCCCTGCCTGAATGCTCAGGGGAGCGGTAACTCTGTTACGAATTTATCCGCTACCCCGAGGCATGCAGGCACCGGCCATGATGGGCCCCGTCAGTGGTGGATGACAAATTCTCTTTGAGGCGCGCGTGGAACACTACGCGCCATCGATTCACGGGCCTGGTGCTGATCGGACGGCGAGCTACCCATTACTCGCCGTCCGCAGACCCGAGTCTACGGTGGCCGGAGATCGTCTCGCGACGTCCGAAGCCCCAGGCGTCTCCTGCGGCGGCTGCTGCTGAGGGTGTGAGGGCAACTCTGTTATTGAGCTTCCCTCACCTGTACCGCCTCCTCCTTCGCGAGCATTACTGCTTCGCAGAAGGAGGAGACTGCTTCCCATTCCCTCTCGCTCCGTACCATGGCCTGGACCAGGGCCGGGCGCGAGAGGTTACTGCCGCCGATCGCCTCCACTAGGACACGGCGGGGCGGGGGAATGCCATCTTGTAGTTTCAGTCGAAATTTCTTTAATTCAAAAATCAAGAGTAATACCTACAAATCCACCAACAACGGTGCATGCCGTTTTAGAATAAGAGCATGTGTACCTTATCTTAATGATATGAACTGACCCGAAAGTGGCTCATGGGCACACAGGGATACAAAGCTACCGGACATACCTTTGAAATCTCAGGCAACGCCTAAAAGCCTCGCGAGCTTTCATTATCAACCCTTTTAAAACTAAAAGCCTTTTCGTATGTTCCTATTTACTCAGTAGGTTCCTATTTACAAGGAGGTTTATCAACTGGTTTTATTGAATATATTTTGAAGGTTTTAAGTATTAATAATAATAAATTAATTTATTTCTGGCTGTTGCTCATAAAAATTTGAAAACAATTTTACATTAAATATTTTAAAATTACATTTTGCTGATATAGTAGGTACAATGGAAATAAGTTATGTTAAGATGTGAAATTTATACAACCTAAATAAAATAAATTACAGATGCCAAAACCATAAATTAAAATTGTCAATAAATTAAATTAAAAATGGCAATAAATTAAATTAAAAATGGATGTGGATGAGATCTTGGGTGACGGTAGTGCCTATAGCCAGAGGCCCGATTTCCATTCACCCACAGCCAGTAGGCGGGCACGCTCAGCAGTATTGGTTGACGTATTTAAGAGATCATTCCGTACCAATCTACAAAGCGGCTCGCTGGGAGAATGGGTTCTCGGGCAAAATCGTGTCCGGGCAAGCCATTTTCCAAGCGTTCATTATGCCGGTCAATCACGGCACTTCCCAGCCGTGCCACCTAACCAGTGATGGAGTCAAAATTGTTTTGGTTAACTTTAAGTAACAAAATAAATAAAATTTATTAAGTGATTCAAATAAAAGTCATTACACAAGACTTTCCTCACGACATTTTCTTCATTCCTCCTCATCACATGCCCATACCACGACAACCGATTTCCACACAATTTTTCAGTCAGCGGTGCCACTTTCAGATTTCCTCTTATATACACATTCCTAATTCTATCCATGCGCGTAACAGCACACATCGCTCTTAGCATTCTCATCTCAGCTGCATGCAACATGCTTTTCATATATACCTTTTGTGGCCCAACATTCTGAATCATACAAGACAGCAGGTCTGACCATTGTTTTTTAAATCTTCCCCTTAAGTTTAAGGGGAATGCGGGAGTCGCAGATAGTCCCGGTGACCTACCGCCATTTCATACATCCAGTGTTAATTCTGTGCTTAACAGTCCGATCTATTTCGCCATCGCTTTGCACGAGTGAACCGAGATACCGAAAATCGTAGCAGACTGGGAGAAGCGCGCAATCTAGCGCTATAGCTTCAGAACTGGAGAGACCGCCGAAATCGCAGAACATGTATTCAGTTTGGTTCTGCTGATTCACAAGCCAACTTTCTCCAGCTTCTGTTGCCATTTCTCCAATCTGCTCTGGATCTCAGGTTCAATTTCACCGACCAGAACAATGTCGTCGGCAAACAGCATGCACCAGGGTGCCTCCTCCTGTATTTCCGACGTAAGAGCGTCCATAATCAACAGGAAGAGGTAAGTACTTAAAGCCGACCCTTGATGCAAGCCTACAGCCGCACTGAACTCGTCGGTGTTGCCAGCAGCCGACCGGACGTAGTTACTAGATTTACTGTGCATAGCACGGATCAACTATACATACTTCCCAGGCAAACCTTTCTCTTTCAAGGCCCACCATAACACATCCCGAGGTTTAAGATCAATGAAAACTATGTGCAAGTTCTTGCACACGTCTGTACTTCTCGCACAATTTACGGAGAGCAAAGGTGACGTCCATTGTCGAGTCGACCTGGCATAAACCCAAACTGGTTCCGGAGGGTTCCGTACCATCGTACAATATTAAACGCGTCTACTTGTTACTATTATTAACATCAAGCAAAAAAAAAACGAAAAAAAGAGAACACGTTTCTAGTAGGCGTTTGTTTTTTTAATTTTTTTTTTGTGGGGATGGGAAATCATCCAATGACTTCTCCCGTTCTGGGTGGAGCGGGATTGCGTGTCAGACTCTTACTGACTAAAACCCACCCCTGTTCCTTCCCTGCCTGAGTGCCTAGGGGTTTTTTTTTTGTGGGGTGGGAAATCATTCAATGACTTCTCTTCTTCTTCTAGATGAGGCCGGTGTTTCCTAGCTGACTACCCTGAGAAGAAACACCGAAACAAACTCAGAGGTCAAAGTCTCTTTTAAAGTGTGCAGGGGTGCGGTAACTCATTTTCAGAATTTATCCGCTACCCCTAGGCATGGGTACGGAGCCCCAAAAAGAACATAAAAATTGCTCTAATCTAAAAACCCTCCCTCCCCCCTGTAATTTTTAACTTATTTTTATTATTTCTTGTTATAGCGACTTGCCATACATCATAAAGGATAAACATGATATAGTGTTGTTTGCAGACGACACTTCACTTTCATTTAAACTCAAACATCAGCAGGTGGTTGTTGATTATGTAAATAATGCTCTTTCAACTGTAGTTATCTGGTTTAATATCAATAATCTTCTTCTTAACGAGAATAAACTAAATGCATAAAGTTCACATTACCCAATGTAACACAAGTGAACACTAGTGTGTCAATGTGGGGTAAAGAGTTGAAACCCGAGGATTCCACAGTGTTCTTAGGTTTAACTTCATATAGCCCCCATATGAAGTTATATAGATAAACTGTCCAAAAAACTTAGCTCTGTAGCATACGCCCCGTTAGGAAAATTCGTGGTTTAACTGATTTAGAGACAGCTCGTTTAGTATACTTTAGTTATTTTCATAGTGTGATGTTGTACGGCTTTCTGTTGTGGGGAAATACCACCGATATTCAGACGATATTGATTAAATAAAAGGGGCTATTCGTGCAATTTATAAATTAAGTCCCAGACACACAAATTTAAAGAGATTAATACTATGACTGTGCCCTCTCATTATATTCATTAGAATCTCATTTATGCGCATAAAATATTAATCTGTTTAAAAAATACAGTGATCCATAGCATAAATACTAGGAACAAACACAAATTTGCTTTTCCCAAACCAGGCTTTAAGAAGAAAATAAGTGGTTCGTTTAGATGTCAATGTATACGTTTCTATAATAAACTTCGTAGCCATATACAACAACTAAGCATTTATACATTTAAATCATTTATTAAACGTAAACTATGCCAGAAAGCTTTTTACTCAGTAAAAGACTATCTTGAGGAAAAAAGGTTTGGGATTGAGCTGCTTCAATGATATACATTAGCCAATTTTTTCGTTTATACTCTGTTTTTTTATACATAATGACGTTTTAAAATTTAAGGCGCAGTTATACGACTTTTAATGGTTTTTAATTGAGAATCACGTTTAAACGACTAGTCTTATTTCTTTGAAAAAAATATATGTTTACTATTTCCGTCATAATTTGATCTGAGAATATTTGAAATTATATTTTTATAACATTGTGTAATTAATTTGTAAAGTTATGTCTAACGCGTATAAAAAATTGAGAATCACGCAAAAACTATAAAGCGTATTTTTATGAAACTTTCACCATTTTAAAGATCATTTAATTATTTATAATTTAGTCTCAGAGTTTTAGTTTAATACTTGTTGTTTTAATTAATAATGCGTCTAATTTCGGACAGCGCTTCTTGATGGGCGAGTCCTATTACTGGGTGGACATACGACGCGTTACGTGAGCTCAGCGCAGAACACGCAAGCTGACCACTCAAGGTCGTTGGCAGCTAATAGCGCCTTAAACGTCAATTAGGTTCTGAATTAAGTTCTGAAATTAGGAGTGACCTATGTTTAATGGATTACCGATGAGATACCCTATACTTGCTTCGACAGCTCCAATTTTACTGCTTTTGCTGCTGGTCAGTTATCCCATTCAGTCTCCAAATTTGTAGCTCATTTCGCTCACTCATTAAATTATGTAGGTCGTTTCGCTCGTTCTTGCATATTTTTGTTATAAAAAAAAGTTTTTTAATTTTCACTTTTTATTTATTTATTTAAAAATTTATGTACACACAAGATAACTATAGATAAACAACATAGTAAAAATTAGCACAAAGGTACTGCTTATTTCTAAAGAAATTTCTGCCAGCAGACCCGCGAAAAGAGAAGTGAAAAAGAAATGTAGACAATAGTGTGTAAAAAACAGAAAAAAAGAGTACGAGAAGTCTTAAACTAAGGAATTAAATAAACCTACACATATAATGTTAATATTAATATATATTCACATAAATATATACCTAATAATATATATATACACAACATACACATACATATATAAATATTTACTACAGTAGAGAGGAATGGTAGTGCTCTTTTAGACGCTTTTTAAAGACAGCAATAGATTTTAAATCACGGATGCTAGGCGGAACTGAGTTCCACAACCTTACCGCATGGACAGAGAAAAAGTAGGAATAGTAGCTGGATTTATGAGGATGGGTTTTAAGGAGGGATTTAAGGTGAGATCTGCACGGCGCGTCACTTGGGCGATCGTAAGTGAATCGCTCACGCAGGTAGGAGGGATAAGACGGATTGTGTAGAATGTTAAATAGGAGACATAAAATCCTAGTGTTCCTGCGAAGACGGATAGGGAGCCACTTGAGTTCCTTGCGAAGGTGAGAGACATGGTCATACTTTCGCAGACCAAAAATAAACCGGATACATAAGTTTTGCAAGCGCTCAAGCTTGTTTAGTAGCTCCTCAGTAGCATCCAGGTAGCAGGCGTCGGCATAATCAATGATCGGCATTATCTATGTATTGTTAAATTATGTTAACAATACATAGATAAACAATCGCAGTAATCGCGAGTCATTTGCTGTTAGTTATTGAAGAGTTCCACTGTCTATCTCCAAAGATCTTCATCAGATCCTAATGTATTATAAACTAAAAATCTTCCTTGAAAAATATGCATTTGAATAACGAAAACCCCATCCAAATCAGATCAGAAGCTTTTGAAAAAAAAAATCGCGGACAAACAAGCATACATACGTATATAATATATACGGGTCGAACGCAGAACCTCCTTTTTTGAAGTCCGTTAAAACAGTGAGAGTTTAAGCTAACCGAGTCAAGAAAGAAGCCAGAGTCGAATAGCGTATACTTTAATTGTGCTATTATAGGGTCCCCAACTTTAATTTCTTTTTCATCGAGCGCGCAATGAGTATGTAGGTAGGAATAAAAAGCTGATATCAAACTCAGACTTAGCCGATTACATAACTCCAATTAAAAACAGTGCATCATTTCCATAAACGAGCCAAATTAAGAGAATAAAACGACGCAGTCAATTAATATTCCAGTTGAACTAAATTGAGCATTTTTATTTAGCAAAACAATTTGATTGTTAAGAAAATCGTGCAATGTACCGATAAAGCATTTTCAACACATTTGCTCAAAAAATGCATTTACGAAGCCTGTATACATTGTTCGAAAGTTAAAAATTACGCACCCTATAATGGAACGGGCGGTAAAATAGGTACTCACACCTAAGTACCTATTTTACCGTACGCTCCATTGTATAGCGTGCGGTAAAACCGTGCGTATCCTTTATGGTTTTTTTTTTATTTCCATAAAAAAACATAATAAGTATAAGAATTTCTATTTTGTTTTTTTTTTGTGTTGTTATTGGTTGTGGTGGTTGTTGTTGTTGTTAGTTCTGGTTTTTTTTGTTGGTTATTGTTGTTGCTTGTTGACGTTGTTTGTTGTTGGTTGTTGTTGTTGTTTATTGTTGTTGGTTGTTGATGTTGTTTGTTGTTGGTTGTTGTAAATATTGTTGTTGGTGGTTGGTGTTGTAGTAGGTAGTGTTGTTGTTGTTGGTGGTTGTGGTTGTTGTTGTTGTTGGGTGTTGTTGTTGCTGGTTATTGTTATTGGTTGTTTTTGTTTGTCGGTGTTGTTTGTTGTTGGTTGTTGTTGTTAAGGTTGTTGTTGGTGGTGGTGGTGGTGGTGGTGGTGGTTGTTGTTGGTAGTGTTGTTGTTGTCGGTGGTTGTTGGTGGTTGTTGTTGTTGGTTGTTGTTGTTGGTTTTTCTTTGTTGTTGGTTGTTGTTGTTTGGTGTTGTTGAGTGTTGTTGTTGTTGGTTGTTGTTGTTGGTTGTTGTTGGTTGTTTTTGTTATTTGTTGTTGTTTGTTGTTGTTGTTGTTGGTGGTTGTTGTTGTTGTTGGTTGTTGTTGTTGTTGTTGTTGGTTGTTGTTGTTGTTGGTTGTTGTTGTTGTTGGTTGTTGTTGTTGGTTGTTGTTGTTGTTTGTTGATGTTGGTTGTTGTTGTTGGTTGTGGTTGTTATTAATTGTTGTCGTTGTTTGTTGATGTTGGTTGTTAGTTGTTGTTGTTAGTTGTTGTTGTGTTTCTTTTTTCGCATAGATGTTTCTAGGCAGAAGGGAGTCGAGAGCGGTAGCGTAGTGGGAGCTTCGTGGCACGACGGCGTCATGCCGTCACGACATTCGAGTCGGTTTTACTGCCAAGCCGCGCCAATAGATGTTTCAAATCAAAAACAAAAGTTTTTTTTTCATCACCTATTTATTGTAGGTACTGTTTTCTCGCAAAAGTGTTGAAAAACGTTGTATGACACACGTGCGGATTAGTATTTACTCGTACAAACTCGTGACTATGGTAAGCCCTCGACTTCGTCTCGGGCTTACATTCGTCTACTCGTTTGTAAAAACCAACTTACCGCACTAGTATCATAAATAACTATTAAGTGCTTTGTTAAAATTTGCTTGCAAAGGTAATGATGCGACCTGTTACGTTATTTTACGACTAAACAGTACATATATATTTTTATTGATTAATCGTGAAAATGTTTGCTTAACGTTTAATTATTTTATCGAATTTGTACAACTGTAATTTTGCCAGTTTTTTTTAATTGTTTGAAACCTTCTCAATAGATAGTGAATAAGTAATGTTTGTTTTACGAAGATAATAAATAGTACAGCTGTTGTGGTAAGAACAGACAGTAGTTCACTTGCAATGTGGGTGAACGTTGGTTTTTTAATTTTGACTTTTGTGGGAGGTGCTTTGAGCGGTTATAAGCCACCAGGTAGGTTTAATTTCAATACTAGCTTCTGACAGCTTCGACCGGGTACTTCCCCCATTATAAATTATAGCCTTTATACTATTCCAGATTATAATCTATCTCCATGCCGAATTCCATCCAGATCTGTTCAGCCATTCTGGCGTGATTGAGTAACAAACATCCATTCAAACTTTCGCATTTATTATATTAAGTATAAGATATTATAATATTAAGTATAAGATATTAAGGAATCGTGCCGGGTAACTTATGACTAAATACTTTTTTCTTTGTAATATTATGAAAATGCATGAGGAGTATAAGTAAAAACTGTATACACATTTTCTGATCCACGAGTGATAAGCACTCGAGAAGGCACTGACTATGCTTAGGCGGTCTAGGAGATGCAGTTTATCTCGTTATTTCTAGGAAATAATAACGTAAACACTTGTAAAACCTTAGATTGTCTCATTATTTTTATCTTTCACGATTTCAGAGCATTCGTGTCCACAAAATGAATACTTTACGCGAAATGATCAACGATGTATAAGGACATGCGCCAACAAGTGGGTGCCAATCTCCAAAGACTGCAAAAACTTCACTGGATGTGTCTGCAATGATGACCTCGTAAGACTCAACGATGATGGCACTGGTGACTGTGTTCCTGAAGACAAATGCCGTAAGTAGACATCACTTACATATTTCCCTGATGTTTTTTTTTCTCTTTCCCTACAAAAAGTTGCGGCGAATTTTGTTGTTTACGTCTAGACACTGTTACTCGGGGTGGAGACCTGGTGACCTGAAACACAGGCTTCTAGCCTAGCTTAGGCACCAGTCTCTCACAATATTGTAGTGTTTATTTAATAGCTTACACTATTATGGAAGTTACGATTTGTAATCTTTAAAATATTGTGGAGAGAAAAATAAACATTTTATTATTATTTACTTAGAGGTACTGACGCCTCAGTATTCTAGAATCACCAGGATTAGGATTGAAGTTCAGTTGTTCGTAGGTTATATTTATAGCCTTTATCTAAAATCTAAAATATTGTTGGTGCAGTCTTTTATCACATCTATTCTACTTTTGTCATGTGGGTTACGTTTTTGATTATGTCTCAGTCAAGTCAGACATTTAAATAAGTCAGTCGGATCAGAAATACAGAACCCAGAATAGATTGTACCTACTTTGCCACCTACTACTACTTACCTACCTACCTACCTACCGTACCTTTACTTTTTGCTACTTTACTTTGCTTTTTTGCCTTTGCTTTGCTTTGTTCATGATTAGCTTGTATTTGCCAGATCATGGACAAGGCCCATATTTGACTATACCAGATTAAGTTCTTCACGATTTTTAGGTTCACATGGCAGGTTTTCAACACTTTGCTTAGTTCTTAAGAGATGGGTCTGTGAGCGACTAGTTCCTTTATTAGCGTTCCGTGCCCAAAGGGAAAACTGGACACTATTACTAAGACTACGCTGCCCGTCTGTCGGTCAGCGGTCTGTATCTCATCTATTACGGATCATGAGATACAGCCCAAAAAAACACGTTTCTAGAAACGTGGTTTTGTTGGTTTTTTTTTTCAGTTTATGGTATGGAACCGGTGTGCGAGTCCGACTCGCACATGGTCGGTTTTTATCATCATATCTATCATCCACTCTCATCCAAGGGTCAATTTAGCAGGGTATCTCAGTATTCATATTGTTGTCAGCTATATCTTCTTTCACACATCCATTTACTGCTGACTTATCTATTTTTTTCTTTTCCTTCTTTTCTCGTTGTAAATTATTCATCGGAATTAATAAATTTATTAGGTACCTAATGGGGTAAGGTTTGTAAAAAAATACACATGTGAAAACAAAATTGTATAATCGGATTGTGGTTAATGCGAAATAGTATATAAATTCATAGCACAGTACAATAAAATCATGCTGATATTGTGTTTACCACAATTATTTGTTAAAATAACAATAAATCATACCCGTGTGTTAAAAAAATTACACAGCTGGTTTTATCGCACTTTTATGGTTAATTAATAAGGTTTATCTGTCTGATAAACAATAGACCTTAGAATTATAATTATGTAGTGGTTTAACAACCTCGTGCGTCACCTTTATATGTTTTTGAAACCATTTGTAATTGAAGGTTAAATACTCTTCTGGTGGCATTTTAAAACGCTATTAACTGCCAACTACCTTGAGCTTGCGTGTTCTGTGCTGAGCTCACGTTCACCCAGTAATAGGACTCGTCCATCAAGGAGCGCTGTCCCAAATTAGACGCATTATTAATTTATTATACATTCAACAACACGTATTATACTAAAACACGTATACTAAAATATAAATAATTAAATGATCTTTGAAATGATGAAAGTTTCATAAAAATACGCTTTATGGTTTTTGCGTGATTCTCAGTTTTTTATCCGCGTTAGTCATAAATTTACAAATTAATCACACTAACTTATAAAAACATAATTTCAAATATCAAATTACGAAAAAAATAGTCTAGAGTATTATATTTTTTTTTCAAAGAAATAAGACTAGTTGTGTAGACGTGATGTTCAATTAACAATCATTAGAAGTCGTATAACTGCGCCTTAAGTTATGAAATAAAAGCGATTTTTCTCATGTGGTTACGAACTACAGCTAGAATTGCAGGTTTTGTAAAACAATTAGGTTGCAAGCAAGGATGGCGGCGGGTTGACTACCCATGATTTTTCATGCACAGCGAGTGCATAATTAGGTACCTATTTATCTCGTTTTATACACAAAAAACGAATACAAATATCAGACATTGTAATTAGTCTGCTCTACGTATATTTCTTCTGTAAATACATTCAAATTGTGTTACTTAACTCACTTTCTATGCATGTTAATTGTCTAAATTAAATATTATCTCTTTTACTAACGTCGCATCGTGACCAATTAAACTTCATATATCTTTTCATATCTTTCAAATTCATCAACATACTTTTACGACATTCCGTGAGTCATATTTTCCATTATTTTCTTTTTCAGCTTGTAGAGATGATCCCAAACATCCAAGGGATCAAGTTTATACAGCTCATGCAGAAGCTCTGGCTTTCGCAGAAGCTACTCAAGAAGAGGCATTTTCAGATTGTGATGGAAAATCAATCCGACATTCTAGTTCTAAATCCTCATCTCTTGCCAAATCATCTGCTTCTTATACATCTGTTAAATCTTCTGACTGTGGAGGTGATTCATCTTTTCTTTCTTCTTGTCTATCTTCTTATATAGTCAATATATTAATATATTTATTTAAATATTTGTGTGGCATTATTTGTAACATATTTCATGTAACTTAAACTAATCATTCCGTATTTCTTCTCTCGTCATCAATTCATTAATCGTACTTGAGTTTTATTACAGCAACTCTTTTTTTTAGTAGATATGGGAGATATTTAGCGATGTTCTTAATATTCCAGGTAAAAAATGCAGTGATCCAAACGCAGTATACAAAGATAGGCTAAATCCATGTCCCTTGACATGTGCCCACCCCAATCCAGGGGTATGTAACAAGATGGCCATAAATAAAGGGGGCTGTGAATGTGCCGAAAGATTTGTCCTTGATGAAGCTACAGGAAAATGTGTCCACCCTAAGAATTGTCCAGGTACACATAATTCACCTATTCTTATATTTCTTTAACTTGTTGGTCTTTAGGTCGCAAGGTCGAGAGGGGCTCGTGGTTATACAAATACAAAATACAAAATATTTATTTCTGTACCAACTAGTGTATACATTAGTTTATGATTGGAGCCTCCTTTTAAGCATGATGATGCCTGTGTTAGGAGACTCCGCTCCTCCATAGCTTTGGCTGTTTGTACAACTTACAAAATGGTTATGACTAATAACAGCCACATGGGCCGATCTTCAAGGTAAAATTCTTCTTCTGAAGCCAGTCTGTGGATGACCACCCACCATCCACTATCAGGTCCCCTCTGTGCTTCGGAAAATACGTTGTGATTTGCAGATCTTTAACAGTCGTTATATATGTCTTCTCGACGGAAGTCAGAAACCGGAATATCTGATAACCAGTCTTTCTCACAAATGAGTAACTTTTTTTTTTGGGGTGGGAAATCATCCTATGACTTCTGCCGCTCTGGGTGGAGCGGGAGCGCGTGTCAGACTTTTACTGACTGAAACTCACCCCTGTTCCTTCCTTTCCTGAGTGCCCAGGGGCGCGGTATTTCTGTTAGAAATTTATCCGCGACCCTAAAATGAGTACCTACCTTGTTACCCTGACAGTGGGTGATGAAGGTCAGACAGGCAAATGCTCCATGTAAAACACAGGTATTCAGATGCACTGGAAGTCATCCCCAATATAGTTGGGAAAAGCTTACGCAGAGTATTTACGCAGAGGCCTTGTGGTCGCAAAAGGGTTTTCAATTAGGGTTTTTTTTGGTAGTAGCCTGTAGCCTGGAATTGTGCCCGGTAGATATGGCAATAATACGAACTTAACTGTCAAATTGTGAGACCATAAAAGGTACTCCTTGAATATTATACTGTCAATATTTTAAATAAATTTTAAATTAAATATTATATTGTCACTAAAAGTGACGTGGTGGGTGGTAATTCACAGACCGGTTTCAGCAAGAATTTTAACTTGAAGATCGACCAATGTGGCTGTTATTAGTCCTCGAATATTATATTTTTTTGGGTTGAGCAATATTTTTATTAAATTACGGACAAACAAGTGTGTCACTTTTTCACAACTAAGCCGGTTGCTGAATTGAGTATTTGGAGTAAAGAATGTGTCAAACCATAGTTCAATGTCAAAGTTTGACAGGTTTTCGGCTATAGTAAAGATTAATTTATAGTCAAATCCGCCGGCAAAAAAGTCAGTCTAAAAGCTTTTTGTGTATATATTAATACATTTTGAACTTTATTTGTGAATATCTCTGTTTCAGAAAACAAATGTAGAGAGCGAAATGCAATATACAAAGATTGTCCTAATCCTTGTCCGTTATCATGTGCTCATCCATTTCCAATGCCATGTACTAAGGTGTGCAGAAAAAGTGGTTGCGAGTGTGCCCCAGACTTTATTCTGGACTTTGATGACAGGCATGGAAAGTGTATTAGACCTGAGGACTGTCCGGGTATATTTACATTTTTAACTATTTTATTCTGTTGCTTTTATTCTTACGGTCCTACACTTTCCCATTCTAGAAAAGAAAACAAAGAAAGAAAAATATTTATTTGCCTCCTTCCACTCCTATCATTTACGCTTTATTTTTCCTATCTGATAGATTTTACTTTATTTTCAAATTTCTTACAGAACCAATATGGTGCCCAAAACATTCACATTACGTTATAAACGATAACCAATGTCCAAAGACTTGTGGGAATCGATTGTTGGCAAATAGTGACGTAGCTGGCGCCTGCGTTCCATTCACAGGCTGTGCGTGCAAACCTGGCTATGTCAATAAGTATGATAACGCTACTGGACCTTGCATAAAAGAAAGAGAATGCCGTAAGGATATGCCTTTTTATGAACAAGCTAGAAAATGTGTAAATGAATCGTACCAATGATTTAATGCTTTATATTTTCTAGCTCCAATTCCAACTCATTGTGGAATTAATGAAATACCAACTAGCTGTGCAATCGTATGTCCACCACAAACATGTACTAGTATCTTCTCTAAATACTCCTGTCTTCCAACTGACTGCGTGCCAGGATGTAACTGTCAGAATGGTTTTCTGAGAAATGACAAAGGCATTTGCATCCCGTCTGAAGATTGTTTTAAACCTGCTCGTATGTATCATGTCTTGCAGCCCTTAATATTTCTAAACTATCCGGATCTGCAGCATTGATGATAAAAAATATGTTTTTGTTTTCAGCAATTGAATGCAATGGACCAAATGAAATATACTCTGACTGTGCTATTACATGCCCACCTCAGACATGTGACAGCTTATTTTTAGATTACCTGTGTGCAGCGGATATAATTTGTGCAGCGGGATGTAATTGTCTTGACGGATTTCTTAGAAACAGTCTTGGGATATGTGTAACGATTGAAGAATGTTATAACGGTCAGTGCTGTACTCAACTATACATATCTAATGTTAGTAGAACATTTGGTTAACCAAATATTTTCAAGAAATAAATTATTGAAGAATTATAGAAGAAATATTTATTTATAAGGGCGTCACTCACAGGGCAAAGAGTGGAGTCAGCGTCAAGGTAGGCGCTGGTAGCTTTTTGACTCTTGAAAGCATTCAAGGTAATGGTATCTCTTTCCTTCTTTGGTCAAGTTGCCGACCTCACCTCTACGCGACGACCCTTAGTATCTTAAATTTTGCATTACATTCATAAGTTTGCTAGCAGTGTTTATAGATCCGTCTTTATAAAGAGGTTATAGTGAACTGTTCCATTTAATTTGTAAACAACTGGTGTAAGCTGAAGTTTCTGACTCGTCATTATTTAGTATTGCTTAGTAGTATTCATTTAAACAAACTGGTTTAAAATCGGGCACATTAAGACAGTAACAAGCTATCGTGTTTTCGAGGTTTCCCACGAGGCTCAACCCTAGGACCGGTTCTAAATTTAATTCTGCGTGTTATGCCATACTAGATCCAGCAGGATGCGGCGGAGATCGCAATGCTACACGTGGGCGTGGATGCGGTAGCCCATGTCCCCCGACCTGTGATAACCCGGAACCTGAAGTGAAGGAAACTATTTGTGTACTAAACGAGTGTGAATGTAAAACCGGATACATTGTGTCTTGCGATGACGGGGATTGCATTTTAGCGAGTGATTGTCCCGGTGAGTGATTTTATATTGGGTATTTACATAAGAAATTGGCGTTTTTTTCTCACAAATAGAGAACCTAGTCACTTCTATGAATTAAAATATTCATCAATTGCTTGATATTATATCGAATAATGACCATCATAAACAACTACCAACAGTAAAAAACCTAATAAGGTATTTTTTTGTTTATAAAACTATAAGTAATAACTCATAGTTTTATTTATAAACAAAAAAAAATACCTTAAAAATGACTCCTCTTTTTGTTAGCAGAAATGATAACTACATTTGTTTTAACTTAGCCAAAACTTATTTTTGTTGCTTAATCTAAGTGGCATACGTTATCTTAGTTTTTAAACATTATTGCATAAAAGTTTTAAAACATTAGTGTTCATAGTTGTTAAATAAATTAAGAAAATGATAGTATGAAAAATGCAACTTCTTTAAAATTCTCCATACAAAACGCTGATTTCATAGGTGGGGATCTGATATTATACTTTTTGGACGGCGTTTTTCAAACACAATAATATTATTCGTAAAATCAGTATCCCCATTGTACTATTGAGCTTTGAACTGTTTTGTTTGCCAAGAAACCTTATAAAACCATGTATAATCTATCTGCCAATCATCATAATCATCTAAGGCTTCACAACCGCGGGAGGGCTTGCTCAAGTATATTTCTTCATTGTGATCTAGGTACTTCCTGCGTTTTATCTGCACTTTCTTATTATGAGTATCTGCCACTAAATGTTGCCAATAATTTCATTTTAAAATCTTTAATTACTTGTTAAGGTGGATCACCAAAATGTGGAGCAAATAAAACATACGTGGGATGCAAATTTGGTTGCCCTACCAACTATTGCCCAGCTGATGATAGCAGAGCTCAGGTAGCTTGTTCTATGCCGCGTTTTTGCCAAGGCGGTTGTGCTTGTAAAGGGGGCTATTTGATCGTCAGTCGTGAAGATCCACGATGTGTCTTGGCTTCAGACTGTCGTAAGTAAACATTATATTTTATTATTTTTTTAAGATAGCTACACTGCTTAGTATAGGCACAGTTTGCGAAACATCGTCACATAAAAGATGACCTTATGTTGGGGGAATCAAGATTCTTACTAAGGAGGTTACAACACGATTACGATAGTTGGGAATAGTTTACTTACAAGTTGTGGTTCGTGGTTCGAACCCAGGCAGGCGTTGTACTTTGTGAAACTTATTTCATCACCACTGCTCTCAAAACAACCAAGACAAACTAAGTCACGAGTTGAACCAAGTCAAGAGTGAACAGGTTACTTCTAGGCAAGCGTGCTCCATCTTCGACCACATCATCGCTTGCCATCAGGTGAGATAGTGGTCAAACGCGAACCTATCAAACATAAAAAAAAAACAGTGAAGAAAAAACTCCTCGAATCAAAAACTTCGAAGACATGTGACATCCACCAACCCGTTTTGGGCCCGCGTGGTGGATTACGGAAGAAACCCTCTCACAGAGAGGAGGCCTGTGTCCCAGTAGTGAGAAATGAGAACATTAAAATTATAATTGTCAATGTCCTTCAATACTAAGAGTTAAATTCAAACATAGCTAGGATCGAATATAGTAGTAAAATAGCCTATTGAACCTTTTCGTACTTGATTTTAGCTGAAGTTAAATGCACAAGACCAAACGAAGTATGGGATTCCAATCCCTCTGTTTGTTTCTTGGAAAGATGTGAAGATAGAGGCACCGATTGTGATTTTATATACCCGTCTGCGCCAAGATGTGTCTGTGAAAAAGGTTTCTACAGGAATGAAAGCGATATTTGTGTTCCCGAATCAGAATGCCGTAAGTTATTATGCCTTCAATTTGAATAATTTTGTATAACATAATTTGGTTGTCAGGAAAAAACTGTCCAACTATTTCTTACTACCTGATTTCTGAATTAAAAATTTGAAGTTGAATTTTCACCAATCTCTATTTTAGCTAGAAAATCTGCGGAACATTGGCATTAAAGTAGAGTTCGACAAGTTCTTAACTCCAAATACTCAATTTAGAAACGCGCACTTAAGGGTCTACTATCGGCCAAGTGGCGCCCTCATTGAATAAAAAATCGTAGCATAGCTTAAAAATAAATATTAAAGAATCCTACGTCACGTTTGTTACAAAGAAGATAAAGTATTTTTACGTTGTTAAAACAGGTCTCAGAATGTTTCGTATCCAAAGTTACTACTTTGCGGCCGTTTTTGGTACTTTTGCCTACTACTTTGGATACGAAACATGCTGAGACCTTTTTTAACAACGTAAAAATACTTTATCCTCTTTGTAACAAACGTGACGTTGGATTATATTTATTTTCTGTGCTATGCTACGATTTTTTATTCAATGAGGGCACCACTTGGCCGTTATAATAATAATAATAAAGCTTTATTGAATTCCATTAGCCTACTTACATTACAATACATGCTGATTTATAAAAAGGATAAATAAATAAAATTCTTAATAAATAATTACAATTGCAGTATGCATGATTAGATTAATTAATTATGTTTGTTTTTATTTGACGTGGCTTATATGGACCCCCTTCGGGTATAAGCCTCCTCCAAGGACTTCCATCCTTCTTTGTGTCTAGCCATGGATAACCAATTTTCTCCTGCTACTTTTACCAGTTCATCTGTCCATCTAGCGCATGGGCGGCCTCTAACCCTACTACCCGTAGGGCCTTGCCATTTCACAATTCTAATGGTCAACCTGTCGTCGTTGTAGCGGGCTACGTGTCCCGCCCATCTCCATTTCATTTTCAATGAGAATGTTAAAGCATCGGTTAGTTTGGTTTTGTTGCGAATGTGCTTATTTTCAATCTTGTCTCTTAATTTTATACCTAATAAGCTTCTTTCCATTCTTCTTTGTGTTGTTTGTATTTTGTTCATGGTTTTTAGGCCGAAAGTCCAAGTTTGAGAGCCGTATGTAAGACATGGTAGAATCACTGAATCCATAACTATTTTCTTTATTGACGGTGTGAGTTTTGATTTGAATATTTCTTTGTGTGCCCAGTATTTCTTCCAGGTTATTGATATTCTACGATCTATTTCCTCCATGTTTCTAGATTTTATAAAAGAAATCTGTTTGCCCAAGTAAACGTAGCTTTCTACAAACTCTAGAGGGGTGTTGTTTACAAAGATGGTCGCTATGTGGTGATTAGTCATTATTTTCGTTTTGTCAAGATTCATTTCGGCCTGCGGACGGCGAGTAGTGGGTAACTCGCCGTCCGATCAGCACCAGGCCCGAGAGTCGACGGCGCGTAGTGTTCCACGCGCGCCTCAAAGAGTTGTCAGCAAGAGACGGGGCCCGTCATGGCCGATGCCTGCCCGGGGGTTGAGGATAAATTCGAAACAGAGTTACCTCGCCCCTGGGCACTCAAAGGCAGGAAGGAACAGGGGTGGGTTTTAGTCAGTAAGAGTCTGACACGCCCTCCCGCTCCGCCCAGAGCGGGAGAAGTCATAGGATGATTTCCCACCCCACAAAAAAAAAAAAAAAAGATTCATTTCTAGGCCGACCTTGATGCTAGCTCCGTGAAGATCGCTAATCATGTTATTCAGTTGTGCGGAGCTCTCAGAGAGCAGAATTATGTCGTCGGCAAAACGGAGATGGCTTAGGTATTCTCCGTTTATGTTTAATCCCTTCGTTGACCATTGTAAGTTTTCCATTAGGTGTTGTAGTACAGCTATGAATAGCTTTGGTGAGAGCGGGTCGCCCTGTCTCACGCCTCTGTTTATAATAATTTTCGTGCCCATTCTGTCCAGTTTTATTCTACTTGTGCTTTCCACATATAAGTTTTTCAAAATGTTTATGTACTTATCTTCTATGTTTATTGACTCTATAGCTTCCCAGATACTTTCGTGCGATATAGTATCGAAAGCTTTTTTATAGTCAATGAATGCTACATATAAAGGTCTGCGAAATTCTGCATATTTTTCGATTACCTGGTCTAGAACTTGGATGTGGTCATGAGTACTGAAGCCTGATCTGAAGCCGGCTTGTTCTATCGGCTGATGGGCGTCAATCACTGAAGATATTCTTGCGAGCAGACAGGAGGCAAACAGTTTGTAAAGGCAGGACATTAGGCTAATTGGACGATAATTGCCTATATCCCTTGGGTCTCCTTTTTTATATAGCAAGATTATTTCTGATTCCGTCCACGATTGTGGCACGACTTCCTCTTCTAAAATTTTGTTAAATAATATAGATATTGGCTTCAATAGTAGAGTTCTTGCGATTTTAATATGTTCGTTTGAAATTCTATCTTGACCTGAACTTTTTTCAAATTTGAGCTTTGTAATTTGAGTTAAGATTTCAAGTCCAGAAAATTCAGAAACTGAGGATGTATTCTTAGTCTGGTTGGTGATTTTCGTGTGGTGTGCACAATTAGACTGGCTGTAGAGGTTCGCATAAAAATCTGTAGCAACAGTTATGATATCCATCCGGGTAGTAGCTTTCTTCAAGTTCGAGTGGATACATGTGATCCAGTTTTTTGCTCTATATAATTCTTTATACGCCTTTTTTGCTGATCTTGACTTGGCCGTTAGTAGGGCCTTAATGTCATACATTGGTTTCGTATCATTAAGTTGAAAACTGCCTTATTGACCTTGACAGTAGATTGATTGGATATTTATTTGCTACTTATGAAAGAAAGTAAGAAGGCTGTAGTCTTGTTGCTGTAACCAAGTTTGAAACTTTTGTACATTATTTTCCCTCTCATGTCACAGCTCCACTTGCTTGTAAGGGCGACTTCAACGCAACGCTAACGCACTGTCCAAACCCTTGCCCTAAGACCTGTGATGATCCAGATGCTGGAGATGACGGATGCATTGAAATATGTCTCGAGGATGACTGTCAGTGCAACCCTGGATATTTCAAGACCAAAAAGGTTGGAGGAATATGTATCAAGCCCGAAGATTGCGAAAGTAAGATTTATTTTAATTTTACGACTCGAACTCGTACAGATATGTATGTTATACATATTCGAGTTAATATATTTATCGGCCTATTTACAAATTGCATTATAATAACATTGTAATAATAGAGAAGTTCGAGGCACGTTACCATAATTTTATTTTAATGACTTGCCGTCCTACCAGGTTGCAAAGGTGATCCCAACGCAGTGTACAGCTATTGTCCTAGTAACTGTGAACCGACTTGTACTAAGCCGAACCCTAACCAAGTGTGCACCAGACAATGCATGCCACCCGGCTGCATTTGCAAGAAAGGATTAGTTCGTAACGAAGAAACTGGAAAATGTATCAAGCCCGAAAACTGCCGAAGTAATAGTTTATCTTAAATATTTTAGAACCGCAGCAAAGAGTAAAGACCAGGCTGATGTGAACATTTTTTATAAACCAATAGTTTTTTGGCTTATTATTTATGATCTTTATATTGTTACTTCTCTTACTTTGATATCAGAGTTTTATTTTTAATTTTCTCTTGTATTCAGGTTGTGGAGGGGATCTCAACGCTGTATACAGTACCTGCCCGTCTGCTTGTGAACCAACTTGTGATAACCCGGACCCCCAAATATGCACTTTACAGTGTCTGCCACCTGCTTGTGTTTGCAGACCAGGATTTGTTAAATCCGCTAGTGGAAAATGTATCAAACCCGAAACCTGTCCAGGTAACATATCTGACAGTAAAAGAGAAGCAAAAGCCTTCGAGGAAAAACAGTTCTAATTTAGATATCTTATTTCTTTAATCTTAGTAAAAGGATGCAAAGGTGATCGCAATGCGACGTACAAGGAATGCCCCAGTCATTGCCCCTTGACCTGCGATGATATGGATCCAACCAAAGCTTGTGTAGCCATGTGTGCTCCCAGTGGCTGTGAATGTAACCAAGGATATGTACTGACGGTTAAAGGCAAAGGCGGAGTTTGTGTCTTACCTCAAGACTGTCCAGGTAAATATGGGTTTATTTGAATAGGATCTTTTGTGTCAGTTTAGAAGAGCTTATGGTTAAGTAATAACAGCCACCGGGGTCAATCGATCTGATAGGGTCGCGGCAGAGATCGAAAGAGTCACTGGAGACCTAGCACAGGCAACTGAAGGAGCACAGGTGGCTCTGACACGCCCTCCCGCTCCACCCAGAGCGAGAGAAGTTATTTGATGATTACCCACCCCATAAAAAAGGGTCAATCGATCAGGTTAAACAACATTAGCCGAAGTTTGTCTCCGTAGGGCGTAGACACGAGGAAAGAAAAACCTGAAAGTCAGACAATCAGTCTTGCCAAAAAGTATAGAGTGAGACAATACGAGTACGTGTCCAGCAACTCGGTTGTTGAGTTGAGATAGGCAGCCCATTTATGTAAAATACTTGTACTCCACTGCATTCGGTTCCACTGGAAGCTAACCCTGACCTCATTGGGAAAGGGCTACACAGGTGCTGAGGGTTTATTGAGTTTAGTTAGTTTTTATTTTTTATTTCCTATTTTGACATAAATAGTTGTATAATATTATATTTTTATTTTTTTTTTGATTGACATTTTATTATTACTATTTTGTTTGAAATGAATATTTACTTTTTAAAGTATTATATTTTTATTTTTTTTGATTAATTATTTATTGTAAATGTGAGGACTATGTGGGTTATTATTATTATTTTCTCCTCCTTTTTACAGTAATTTTTAACGTTGTCTGACAGTTTGAGTACTTTTGCGGCCTACCCAAATGTCCTTTCTTTGGTATTGTTCGTCAAGTCATTGAGCTCCTTAGTGGTTTTTAAGTTGAGCTATTCGACTATTGACAAATGCTTGCAGTGACTGGACAGGTCCACTCAAATATGTGTGGTTCTTTCTTCAAAAGACCATTCCATACACTAAGCTGCATGGTCCTCATATAGAATAATGTGAATGTGAGAACTATGTATGTCGTTATATTCATGTAGATTTTATGATTGGCAGTTTGAGTATTTTTGCGGCCTACTCAAATGTCCTTACTTTGGTATTGTTCGTCGGTTCAAAGTTCTGAGTTGAGCTTCACGATGACTGACAAATGCTTGCACTGTCTGGACAGGTCCACTCGAATTTGTGTGTTGCTTTCTTCAAAAAGCTCATCCCAGACATAAACGTACATGGTTCTCATATGATTTAACCATTACACATTGTATGGATTTGAACACTTTAAAAGAGACTTTGACCTCTGAGTTTGTTTCGGTGTTTCTTCTCAGGGTAGTCAGCTAGGAAACACCGGCCTCATCTAACTTAAACTGACAAAAACATTGACGTGTAAGAGTGTTCCTTGTAACCTATTTACTGAATAAACATCATTTATCATTTAGAATGTTGGATCTGAAAAAATTTGACGGTCTTATTGATTTAGTTTACGTTGAGCATTTGGAATTTTCGTTTCAAATAATTGTGTTCGTCATGTTACAGACAAAGGGTGTAACGGTGATCTAAATGCAACACACAGCGATTGCGCCAGCTTTTGCCCACCTACTTGTGAAAATCGACATAGTAAAGAAAAAGTATTGTGTCCCGCTATATGTGATCCGATTGGTTGTGTATGCAAACAAGGATACATTTTTACTAAGAAGGGTGGAATATGTGTCTTGCATGAAGACTGTCCAGGTACTCAATATAAATGTTTTGGGATTATATGGTTTGGTCTTCTTTTCGTCAGTAGGTACTAGATCTTGACCTCGATATTGTCGATCTCTCGTCTGGACTCGATGGATGGTCTACGATAGAATGAGTCCTAAGATCAATATTCTGATCTGAGGGGTGTTGCCTGATCGTCATGTTGTTATTCACTCTCTCATTTAGGTATACTATAGTGTAGTGTATCAGTATCATAATTTTTGGTGGTACTTTTATTTGATACCACTTTTCGTCGATGCGCAAGTATATTTTGCTTTCGTATCATTTGAATTTTTTTAACCTTATGTGAGTATTTTTCAAAAACAGATCAAGGCTGTAATGGCGATCCCAACGCCGAGTATAGCGACTGTCCAAGCGCCTGTCAAGCAACTTGTGAAAACCCGAGCACAAACCAAATATGCACTAAGCAGTGCATGCCACCTGGTTGTGTGTGCAAGCAGGGATTTGTTAAAAACAAAGATGGAAAATGTATCAGGCCTGAAAAGTGTCCAGGTAATATTTTCTTTTTTTTAATCAGCTTTGGGTAGTGTATGAGGCATTTGGGTTTGGCAAAAACTTTAGAATGCCACCTACTACAATCCTTACATAATTATCTTCGTTTCCGTTTACACAATCTGGTCTTGTATTGATATATTTATTGTTGTTTTTTTGTTTATGTTGCTATAATATCCAGTATAAACCATACTGGATATTAGATATACTATCGTAGATTCATTAGATATACGATTACTTAGATATACAATCTGTTTTCACTGAAGTATTGTTAACTTGACGGTTTTTACTAAAGGAGTGCTCGATGTGAAAGTCTTTTAATTTCACTAATTCTTTTTTTTTGTTGTTTGTTATTGTCAGGCGATGATTCTTATGAAAGAAAAAATTAAGAAAGTAGCGCGGAAAATTAGAAAATTTCAGAAAACTTAACGAATATTTAAACTTATTGCGTTTGACATTTCATATCTAAGACAGGACAACGTTTGTCGCATCAGCTAGTTTTAATATAAAAAAAACTTTTTTACAAAAAAATAGAACCGACTTCCAAAAAAAGTGCAAAATAACTTTAATTTCGGAAGTCGGTGTTCCTGTTTTGTGTCTTTGTTTTTTGACACCGACTTCCGAAATTAAAGTTATTTTGCACTTTTTTTGGAAGTCGGTTCTATTTTTTTGTAAAAAAGTTTTTTATTTTTCACTTTTTAGTTGTGGTCCCCCATTAAACTGTGTTAACAGTTCATAGACATACGATAGCAGCAATCGCGGTTGATTTGCTGTCAATTTTTGAAGAGTTCCGTTGTCTGTCTCCGAAACCCATCATCAGATCTTTTTGAAATTTAAATGGGACCATTTCGGAATAAACCCCTTTCGAACAAAAAAAGAATTTTGCAAATCCGTCATCATATGACGGAGTTATGCCCGAACATACATAAAAAAAAAAAAAAAAAAAATACAAACATCCGAATTGATAACCTCCTCCTTTTTCGAAGTCGGTTAAAAATGGATAATTGTTTTGTTACAAACTAATTTAACTGCTCGTTCACAAGTTTGTTTCTTTACTTAAACAGTGCCAGTATGTGAAGATCCCAACGCAGTTTACACAGACTGTGCAAGTGCTTGTGAACCAACTTGTGCCAATCCGAACCCCATATGCACCCTGCAGTGCATGCCACCCCGTTGTGTTTGCAAACAGGGATTTGTTAAATCTGAAGATGGAAAATGTATTAAGCTCGAAAGCTGTCCAGGTATTAGTTTCTCTAATTAATTCAAATACACCTTGGGTTTTGAAGTATTTATTTAATTAATTGATTTATTAGCAGTAACACACGTTGAGAAAAGGAATAATTTCTTTGACGATGTTAAACTACATACTCGTATTTATCATACTATGTAATTTTTCAAAGTGCCATTCTGATTTAACTTTTGACTGTAAAAATGATTAGTTTGACTCTATGGAAAACACACGTTCTGATTTAACTGATCATTCACACGTTTATTTATTTGCGTTTCTTTACTCAAACAGTGCCAGTATGTAAAGATCCCAATGAAGTATACAGCAACTGTCCAAGTGCTTGTGAACCAACTTGTAACGATCCAAACCCCGTATGCACCAAGCAGTGTACCCCGCCACGTTGTGTTTGCAAGCCAGGATTTGTCAAATCCGAAGATGGAAAATGTATTAAGCTCGAAAACTGTCCAGGTAATTGTTTCTCAAATTAGTTTAAATGCGCCTTTATTATTGAAATTATTTATTTGTTTTATAAAGAGTGACACACATTGAGAAACGGAATAATTTCTTTGACGATGTTAAACCACATAATATGTAATTTTTCAATATGTCACTGTGATTTGCTTTTTCACTGGAATATCATTTGACTTTCATTAATAAAACATTACCAGGTTGTGGAGGGGATGCCAACGCAACGTACAGCGACTGTCCAAGTGCTTGTGAACCAACTTGTGCCAAACCACACCACCAAATATGCACCTTGCAGTGCTTGCCAGCAGGCTGTGTTTGCAAACAAGGTTTTGTTAAATCCTTAGACGGGAAATGTATTAAACTCGAAGACTGTCCAGGTAATAGTTTTCTCCAATTAATTCAAATACGCATTGGTTATTAAAGTGTTTATTTATTTCATTCATTGTTTTAAAAGCAGTGACAAAATAAATATTGGTGCGGATTCTGTTATGCACAAACTAAACTTAATTTAGGCTTTCTTTTTCTGTCTAGTAAAACAAGAAAGAGACGGACGTAAATTAGAGCTGTGAAATTAAGTTGAACTCATACTTCCATACAAATTAAGGGTACACGTAAAAACATGTTGATTAAAAACACGGTGAAGCGCAAGGCGTAAACTAGTTTGACATCTCTAACTTAGTTCATCGCTATAGCCGTGCTTTTCTCGCACTGCCTCTTAGTATAAGACAGTGAATCTCTAATTTTAGTTTAGTTATTGAACAAGAGAATCGGCACCATTGTCAAAATATTTTCTTAGTATAATAGATCTAGAAACCACCGTTAGCTATGCCATTTCTGTGAAATGTGTATAATATTGCAGTTGAAATTGTTAGTGTGTATCTAATAATTTTGACGAGGAAAAATTCTTGTTTCTCACAGCTGAACCTCAATGCAAAGGGGATCGCAATGCAACTTACGTGGAGGACGCAAGTTACTATCAAGCAACCTGTAAGAATCCAGACCCTGAAGATTGTACGGACATGCCCAGGCGACCGGGCTGTGTGTGCAAACAGGGATTACTGAGAAGAAAAAACAACGGTCCGTGTATCAAGCCAGAAGACTGTCCTGGTGAGCAACACTAGTATTTATGAAGTGAAAATTTCTTTAGGTAGGTACGTTGGGCACTTTTGGGATGGGGAAAAAGCACTTATCTCGTGTGACCGTCACGCGAAGTCGAGCCGTAGCGTGAAGCTAAGAAGTTTTCACTTCTGACGTGCAATCCTACGACTTACTTTTTTCAAACATACATATAACGTAACTTAAGTAAGATAAGTGCGTAAGCTTAGAAAATATTCATTACTTTCATTATTACCAATTGTACACTAATTTGTATGCTGTTTTTCTTGCACCTCGCATTTTCCTTGCTGTAGCGATGTGAAAAGTTGTGTGTTGCGCTCGGCAGCAGAGTTATTCTTCGTCTCGTACCTTTGAAACCCTCACTACGTTCAGGATTCTATATTTAAACCACTCGCTACGCTTGTAGTTCAATCCTAGAATCCTTCGCTTGCTCAGGTGTCAATACAAGTACCTGCTCGCGCCAAAAAACCACTTTGCAGCCTTGTATAACATATACCGTAACTGACCGTAACCATTGATTTTATTGTTTCTTAGGTGGTTGGCCAACTTGTAGAGCGAATGAAACCTACGTCTACTGTAAAGTCAGCTGCCCAACAGACTACTGCCCGGTTGACGACAGCCTGGATATGGTCGCTTGTGATCCTATGTATCCATGTCCTGGAGGTTGTGCTTGCAAAGGAGGCTATTTGAAGTTCAGTGAGGATAATGACTGCTGCATCCTGTCTTCGGAATGTCGTAAGTGTAATTCTAATCCAAGTATTAGTCAGACTGGAAGCTCATACCATTATTTCAAGTTAGCCTAAAAGAAAATGGAGGGAATCCGCCAGATAAGTAAGATGTAATGCAATGTACGAGAAAAAAAAAGTTTTAATATCTGAGAACAATGACAATAGAGAAAGCAGAGAAAGCTAACATTTCTCTAGATTAATTAAAATGAAAAACTCTTCAATAAAAGCACCACCATTCACCATTCCGTGATTATATTTATAATTGATATTTATTTAATATTTAATTATGTACTTAGGTTTATTGTAAAGTTAGGTATATTTTATGTATGAATTATTTATGTATTCTAGTCTATTTTATGTTTCCATATCTATTTATACACACTGCACTGAAAAAAATAATTTCTTACTACAGCACATTAAAGCGATTTCATTAACATTCATTGACTTTATACAGTAAAGCGAAATGTTTTTAACACATTAAAAGGCAAAACAGTAACGTTTAATGATTGAACAGTTAATTTAACGGATAGCTCTGTAAAACTCACTGATCTTGATGCCCGAAAAAGTAACCGTGTTGTAGCAGTAAATTTTAAAGGTTTGAACGATATCTCCAAATGACTAAAACAGTTAATTTAACAGACAGCACGATAAAACTAACTGATCAGTATTCCCGAAAAAGTACCCGTGTTGTAGCAGTAAATTGTAATGGTTTGAACGATATCATTAAATGACTAAAACAATTAATTTAACAGATAGCACAGTAAAACTAACTGATGATTATTCTGCAAAAAGTACCCGTGCTGTAGCAGTACGTTATAATGATAGGAACGATATCACTAAATGATTAAAACAGTTAATTTGACAGATAGCACGGTAAAACTAACTGATCATGATTCCGAAAAAAGTACCCGTGCTGTAGCAGTAAATTGTAATGGTTTGAACGATATCATCAAATGACTAAAACAGTTAATTTAATAGATAGTACAGTAAAACTAACTGATCATGATTCCCGTAAAAGTACCCGTGTTGTAGCAGTAAATTGTAATGGTTTGAACGATATCACCAAATGACTAAAACAATTAATTCAACAGATAGCACAGTAAAACTAACTGATGATTATTCCCCAAAAGTACCCGTGCTGTAGCAGTACATTGTAATGGTTTGAACGGTATCACTAAATGATTAAAGCAGTTATTTTTGACAGATAGCACGGTAAAACTAACTGATCAGGATTCCGAAAAAAGTACCCGTGCTGTAGCAGTAAATTGTAACGGTTTGAACAATATCACCAAATGAATAAAACAGTTAATTTAACAGATAGAACGGTAAAACTAACTGATCATGATTCCCGTAAAAGTACCCGTGCTGTAGCAGTAAATTGTAATGGTTTGAACAATATCACTAAATGATTAAAACAGTTAATTTGACAGATAGCACAGTAAAACTAACTGATCATGATTCCGGAAAAAGTACCCGTGCTGTAGCAGTAAATTGTAATGGTTTCAATGATATCACTAAATGACTAAAACAGTTAATTTAACAGATAGCACGATAAAACTAACTGATCAGTATTCCCGAAAAAGTACCCGTGTTGTAGCAGTAAATTGTAATGGTTTGAACGATATCATTAAATGACTAAAACAATTAATTTAACAGATAGCACAGTAAAACTAACTGATGATTATTCTCCAAAAAGTACCCGTGCTGTAGCAGTAAAATGTAATGGTTTGAACGATATCATCAAATGACTAAAACAGTTAATTTAACAGATAGCACGGTAAAATTAACTGATCAGTATTCCCGAAAAAGTACCCGTGTTGTAGCAGTAAATTGTAATGGTTTGAACGATATAATTAAATGACTAAAACAGTTAATTTAATAGATAGCACAGTAAAACTAACTGATCATGATTCCCCAAAAGTACCCGTGCTGTAGCAGTACATTGTAATGGTTTGAACGGTATCACTAAATGATTAAAGCAGTTATTTTTGACAGATAGCACGGTAAAACTAACTGATCAGGATTCCGGAAAAAGTACCCGTGCTGTAGCAGTAAATTGTAACGGTTTGAACAATATCACCAAATGAATAAAACAGTTAATTTAACAGATAGAACGGTAAAACTAACTGATCATGATTCCCGTAAAAGTACCCGTACTGTAGCAGTAAATTGTAATGGTTTGAACGATATCACCAAATGAATAAAACAGTTAGTTTAACAGATTGCACGGTAAAACTAAATGATCATGATTCCCGTAAAAGTACCCGTGCTGTAGCAGTAAATTGTAATGGTTTGAACAATATCACTAAATGATTAAAACGGTTAATTTGACAGATAGCACAGTAAAACTAACTGATCATGATTCCGGAAAAAGTACCCGTGCTGTAGCAGTAAATTGTAATGGTTTCAATGATATCACTAAATGACTAAAACAGTTAATTTAACAGATAACACGGTAAAACTAACTGATTATGATTCCCAAAAAATTACCCGTGCTGTAGCAGTAAATTGTAACGGTTTGAACAATATCACCAAATGAATAAAACAGTTAATTTAACAGATTGCACGGTAAAACTAAATGATCATGATTCCCGTAAAAGTACCCGTGCTGTAGCAGTAAATTGTAATGGTTTGAACAATATCACCAAATGACTAAAACAGTTAATTTAACATATAACTCGGTAAAACTAACTGATCATGATGCCCGATAAAGTACCGGTGCTGTAGCAGTAAATTGTAATGGTTTAAACTATATCACGAAATGAATAAAACAGTTAATTCAACAGATTACACAGTAAAACTAACTGATCATGGTTCCCGAAAAAGTACTCGTGCTGTAGCAGTGAATTGTAATGGTTTGAACGATATCACCAAATGAATAAAACAGTTAATTTAGGGTGTGTGTTCATGAAAATGGATGTTAAACAACCTTTATGGGACAAAAGAAATAAGTTCCTATCATACTGATGGTGACTAGTAGTATTTCTTCGGGTGAAATGGGTTTTTTTTTTTTTTTCGTGGGGTGGGAAATCATCCTATGACTTCTTCCGCTCTAGGGTGGAGCGGAAGGGCGTGTCAGACTCTTACTGACTAAAAGCCACCCCTGTTCCTCCCTGCCTCGAGTGCCCAGGGGCGAGGTAACTCTTTCGAATTTATCCTCCACCCCCGGGCAGGCATCGGCCGTGGCAGGCCCCTTCCCTTTGCTCACAACTCTTTGAGGCGCGCGTGGAACACTACGCGTCGTCGACTCTCGGGCCTGGTGCTGATCGAACGGCGAGTTGCCCACTACTCGCCGACCGCAGGCCCGGGTCTACGGTGGCCGGAGATCGTCTCGCGGCGCCCGAACCCCCTGGCGTCTGATGCGGCGGCTGCGGCTGGGGGCGCTAGGGCGATTTGGCTGTTGTCGAGTATCCCTAACGTATGCCGCCTCCCTCTTCGCGAGCATTACTGCTTCGCAGAAGGAGGAGACGGCTTCCATTCCCTCTCGCTCCGTACCATGGCCTGAACCAGGGCACGGCGCGAGAGGTCGCTGCCGCCTATCGCATCCACGAGGACACGGCGGTGCTCTGCCCAAGCGGGGCAAACCTCCACCGTATGCTCCACCGTGTCCTCTGGGCGATCCTCGCAGTGGAAACACCCGGGGGGGGGGGGGTGGGGTTAAATGGGTTGAACAAGCCAGTTACACCATCTCTTAATTTTCTATTTTATTAAATACTAGCTGCACCCCGCGGTTTCACCCACGTAGACCAGGATAAAAAGTAGCCTATGTGTTAATCCAGGATATAAGCTATCTACATACCAAAATTCATCCAAATCCGTCCAGCCATTTGAGCGTGAAGAAGTAACAAACATACACACTCACGAACTTTCGCCATTATAATATTAGTGTGACGTAGTTACTTGTATGTTTCTTGTGTCATGCTGGTATAATCATAAAACTTGTGTTCATCAAACTTTGTCTTTTATAAATAAACTAACTGCGCCCCGCGGTTTCACCCGCGTAGACCAGGATAAAAAGTAGCCTATGTGTTAATCCAGGGTATAAGCCATCTACACACCAAAATTCATCAAAATCAGTCCCGCCATTTGAGCGTGAAGGAGTAACAAACATACACACTCACAAACTTTCGCCTTTATAATATTAGTGTGATGATAATATGACCCATGCCTACTTTTTTCTTTTCGTGTTATAGACACAAACTGTTCTTTTCTTTCTAAATTTATAATAACACTTTCCAGAGTTAAAAATTTGTCGTCGAACGAACTGGAGGCCGTGGTTGTCAATAAGGGCAGATTTATTTGTTTCTTTACAGCTGATCGCGGCGGTCACTGCCCTCACGCGCGCGCGAATTTCAAACTGTTGTTATTGTGAAAAAAGTGAATACGTATAAAAAAAAAAGTTTCTTTGGGAAAGTTGTTTGTAATCATGAGTACAATCACGTGTTTAATTAAGTATCGGTCAATAATTACCAGTCACCCTATATACAGGGTGTAACGGTAAGGTTTGGTCATATTTTAAGAACCGGTTCTGCCCATGGAAATGAACAACTTTCTCTAAGAAAAAATAGAAAATTCCCAAAAAATCCTGTATATATTTGATACATTTTATTCAAATTGTAATCAACTCGATGAAGACTACGACATTGTACAAAATTTCAAATAAACTACTTTCGTCTTATGTATTTCAAAAACATACATTTTCTCATATCTAATGGTTGCATCTGGGGAGTGTGCGGACGGAATTGCATAATTTAATCCCACCAAACCCGTTCCATCATCGGACCACAAGACGTACGGCGATGCGCCACCGGTAGATGGTGGACATCCCACCTACACGCACAAAACGTTTTAAGAACACATTCATTATGCGCACAGCTCCCAAACTCCCAACCACCTAACAAATTATTGTTATCGCGTATTTGTGTAGATAGGTAGGTAAGTACCTATAACAAGGGAAACAACAAGCTTTTCGACCATGCTCGCGTTGACGATAGACGGATCGGGAAAGGCCGCCCAGTACCTAGGGCTCTGTCATGGCTTACGGCCCATCACCCATCTATGGACTAACCGTATGCCTTATGCTTTCCCTCATCGAATTGTATTGTTTTTCATTGTTGTGTATTGCTTTGTACTTAATTTTTTGTTTTACTATTATGCGTTAAAAAGTGGTAGGTAAATACCTATCAATCGCCAGAAGACATAATGGTTAAATAGTACGTACACCGCTTAGAATCTTCATTAGGTACATCATATTGAATAATAATCAAAAATGTAGGTAAGTACAGAAAACAAATAAAATCTAGATTGTCTTCTTTGTTTCAACTTTTTCGCTTACATTTTTCGGGACCCTGAGGTCCCGGGTCTTTGGAAAGCGTACCTAGCTACGAGGGGCCGAAACCAACTCGCAGAGGCCCATTTAGACGCTTTTTATGAAATGAGGCACACGATTATTTTTATTTTTAAACTAGGTACTTACCTATTCTTAGGCAAGTTTATTGTTTACGAATAATGAAAAAAAATTACAAATATACAAAATTTACACCCTATTTTAACTGAGAATAATCTTTGCTTCCTACAACGAATCTAAAGCTGCAACTAATGATCTTATTTTGATTTAAAAATTTAAGCAGCTGACCCATTGTCCTTGACAAAACTCTTTATAGTAATACTAGTGACCCATCCCAGCTTCGCACGGCTACAAATTACACCTAAACCTTTTTCATGAATCATTCGGTGTATTGGTGAAAACCGCATGAAAATCTGTTCAGTAGTTTTTGAGTTTATCGCGTAGGTACAGACGCGGCGGAGGACTTTGTTGATCAAAAAATATTTTTAAAAACAAGCTCATAGCTGGGACAAAAAACTAAAAAGTTAAAAATAAATTCTAGTAAGTAGGTATTTGGCTTGTAGATACTTACCTATATTCTTAAAAGCTTGAGGCACTACCCGTTACAGGTTAGAGGTTAGGTACTTACTTACTATACTTCTGTGCCTCAAGCTTTTAAGAATATAGGTGAGTACCTACCTAACTAGCTAGAAGCCAAATACTTAGGTACTAAAACTTATTGATATTCCTGGAGGAACATTGGCTCATACACGGGATAGAAAAAAATTCTATTCCGTGGGCTCATATAACACAGGCTTTTTGCCTAGTTTAGGAGGCTGCAATTCGAGTTTTGATTGTCACCATGTAGGTACAACATTATGTTTTGTAACTGTGTTCTAAATATTCAAGTGTAAATGTACAAATGAAAGATTAGTAGGTATTATTATTTTTAACTTTTTAGTTCACAGTCCCAGAGCTCGTGGCTAAAATAATAACAGCCGTACGGGTCGATCCCTCAGGTACGCTTGTCGAGGTTGGTCCATGGATGGGTGACCATCTTCACATATCAAGACTCCTCCGTGCCTCGGAAAGCGCCTTAAGCCGTTGGCCCCGGCTGTCAATCGTGGATCTTTGACAATCGTTACGGGTCGTCAGAAGCCCGAAAGTCTGACATCTAGTATTACAAGGGGGTATCGTATAACCCAAGTAACTGGGTTGTGGAGGTCAGATAGGCATTCGCTCCATGTAAAATACTGGTATTTAGCTGCATCCGGTTAGAATGGAAGCCGACCCCAAGATAGTTGGGGAAAAGGCGCGGGCAGATTTGAGTCCCAAATAAGCTTGTTTTTTTTAATAATTTTGACTTTTAACTTATTTTTTACTTTATAGTAAGTAGTGTATTTTAGAGAAGGCGTGATGCTTTAAAATATTCTACGGATATTATGATGTGATGTAAAGTGCTCCTCAAGACGAACGATCGAGTACAAACTCGGTGGGGTTATGTTATTTTATCACAGAGATGCAGTGGCCACCTTCTAGCTTCATCATCAGACCTTGGATATTGTCTAGGTGTAAAGTGCTCCTGAAGACGAATCCATCGAGCCCAAACTCGGTGGAGTTATGTTGTTTTATCACAAAGAAGCTTTGGCCACCTTCCAGCTTCATCATCAGACCTTGGATATCATCTAGGTGTAAAGTGCTCCTCAAGACGAATAAATCGAGCCCAAACTCGTTGGGGTCACGTTGTTTTACCACAGAGATGCTGTGGCCACCTTCCAGCTTCATCATCAGACCCTGGATACAATTTGGTCGTAAAATGCTACTGCAAGACGAATTAATCGAACCCAGACTCGATGAGTTTATCTTGTTTAGTTCAGAAGTTCCTAAGGCCATCTTCTGTCTCCATCATCAGACCAGGCGTCATGGTACCATATCATTATATTGTCACCAAAGATACATAAGTACAAAAAATTTCAGTTCATTCGGAAATTGGGAAGTGGGTCTAATTTGAGTTGCAAGATTCCACCCGAACAAACATACCTACCTACATTGCAAGTTAAAAGCTGTCGACCCATTGTCCTTGACAAAATTCTTAATAGTAATACTAGCTAACCATTCCAGCTTCGCACGGGTACAAATTATGTACACCTAAACCTTTCAACCACGAATCACTCTGTATTTTGTTGAAAATCGCATGAAAATCCGTTCAGTACCTAAGAAAAGAAGAAAAGAAAGAAAATACGTTTATTTACGGTAAACATGACGCAAAAAACAGAGAAACACAAAAACAAAGAAAAACTGGGGGAAAAAATGCGTCACATCCACGCAAAACGGCCATCGCTCAGCTTAAGTGCCATGACCCTATGCAAGACAGAGCCCCAGCGCTGGTTTTCAGCGACAGCCGGCGCCGACGTCATGACGTCGACCGGTGCAGAAAACAATGAGTAAAACTTCTAAATATTATACAGCGTGTACCTATTTTTTTAATTTATCGCGAACAGACGTTAATTAAAAGTTATTGTTTAAAAGGTTAAAATAATGGTTTGTTTTATCGAACAAGTCGTAACTCGATTTCTTCTAAAAAAATATATTATTATTTTACTTAAAAACTGTTTGATGGTTATCATTTTCACATATCATTATTATAAATAAGCTCATACTCAAGACTTAAGGTTTATTTTTTTTTCTATGTTTAGTTCTTTTTCGTCGGTTTAATTTTTTTTTTAAGTTTTCTAAAGATTTTTTGTGGCCCATATCATCTTTTTATATCTAACTACTAATTGTTTAGGAAAGGTATGGTTTCCATCATCATCTCAGCTTCATGATTTGTGATTATTCCTAAACGTAAATACTTGAAAAGTAAACAGAAACACTATTTGTGTCCACAATTTTCGAGGGTTTCTCTCAATTTTATCAGGATCCCATCATCTTGACATGGGACCACCCTTGAGGTATACCCTATTTAACAAAAAAATAATCATCAAAATATGTTCATAACGAAGTGAGGGCTGAACATATGTTAAAAACCTCCTCTTTTTTTTTCGTCTGTTAAAAACAAAGATATTTTTTTCAAATAAATGGATTTTCATTTGTGTATTGATTCTAAAAATCATCAGATGATGTTTTTTACTTGGCGACTGGCGTTGGCAAAATCTATTATTATTATTTTAGTTGAGTGAAGTGCGTCCCACAGACTCCACAAAGCACTAAGTAATATAATAGGTGCGTCCTCAACAGCTATAACAACAACATGACTAAATTATGAATAATTGAATATCAAAGCGTACAGTGCAAAGTGAAATTATGGTGTATGCTCCAGGGTAGCCCTCGAAATTCAAATTTTCTTACGTTTTTTGCAATTTGCAGATCAGTGTCAGGTTGTATCTTGGTCAAAATTGGATTCGCGGCCGTAGCAAGAATGTATTTATAGAATTTTAATCATAAAAATCATCAATACAAGTATTTCAGTTAAATTGATGTCAAATGTAAGTATTTCATGAAATCATGACATTTTTCATAAATTCTAATTGAGAGAGTTGTATTTGTATTGATGATTTGAATGATTATAATTTTACAGATACATACTTGCTACGACCGCGAATCAAATTTTATGGGATCGCTTTGCGCATCGTACACTTATGACAAATAAAACGCACACCCGTTTATTATTTATTTTTTATAAGTTACCTACGTAATTTCTTACTGGTTCTATGGTTGAAAGAAACAGATGTGTTCGTAGCCTCCGGTGTTCTTTTTTGAACTTGTTTTAATTTCTGACTCCTTCTTCAATCTCCTTTTTCCTAAAACAGTTTACATGGTAAATCAGTTTTCTGGCTTGTCTATTTAAAACAGTGTTTTACCTTGGCATCTTATACCTACCTAAAAAGAATACTATGTCACATAGGACCAAGGCAGCTTTCAACTGGTAAAAGAATTTTTGAAATATGTCCAGTATATTTGGAGCCTATTGAATACAAACAAACAAACAATCAAATCTTTCCTCTGTATAATATTAGTGTAGATAAAAACTTTATTTATAGTACATTTCGATACAAGTACAAATAAAATAATTGAATCAAAAATAGTTTTGCTATAATTACAAACTGACATTAATTATTTTTTTCCCCGCTTTGCTTTCGATAAATATCACCTTTTATTATAATTACAAAGGTCTAATTAATAAAAATCACATAAAATATTCGAGCTCTACCTTACCAGATAAATTAAAATGATGCAGTTTAAAAATTGGTGTCAATTAAATTGGCCGGAATTGTACTCGTCGTCGTGAGGTACGTAAACAAGAGTATAGAACAAATCCCGAGTGACGGCTATGACGCGATGCGCTACGGTCCAATCACGGCACTTTCGCCGCCCCACGCCTCACTTCATACCACCAAAGGGACCCAATAACTCACTTTTGCGCAGGTGAAGGTCAGCGCTCAAGAATCGTGCCGATGATTGTACGCATCTAGAAACACCACCGCGTACTTACGCTGCGATCGTGCGACGGACGCCATAATTTGTCGTAACGTTAACTATCCAGACTTATAGTGTTTATTGTGCTGTTACCAATATATATTGTTTTACCGAATTCGTTTAGTTCCTACTGAAGAAATAAAATACCCCCTTAAAAATTGCGCCCAACTCGTATCACGCGCTGCGTATCCGTACGGCAAATACCTACCTACGAATCGGAAAAATAACGGACGCGTGTGTACGAAATCCACGCGAACTGTGTTCAACGTTCTACTTCTACCTAGTCACGGATCGAGTAATTTGTGTACCTACTGGACTATACTGCCGTTACCTATTCACCGTTTGCGTCCATCACCGAGTGTTATCTTCGAGAAAATGCCGCCGAAAAAACGCCACGCGCGCGCAAACGATTAGGAAAACAGTGGTTCCAGTAGGTAGCGATGACAAAAGCCACGCGGTAGCTAAAAAGTGTGCTCATTTACAAAAGAGTGCGCAAGTGTATCCGATGACTACGCCCTTCGAGGTCTACCTATGTTACGGAGACGACGCAGTGAAATCTACCGTGGAAACCTGGGACGAAGCGATACGAGGACTTCGATTCATGTTTGCGGCCCGCGCCCCGCCCACCGGATCCTTCGAGAAATATTCGCGCACGAACAAAGTGATAACGATAGTGTCGATGCCTTTATATAGTGAGTGGCAGAAATGTCGCGTGTACAAAGAAAAAGAAAGAAAGAAACAATATTTATTTGTACCTCACAACAAGAACTTAGTAACTTTAAATACTAAAAAAAAAACGACTGCGAGGCCAAAAAGGCTCCTAACTACCAAGCTACAAGCTACCAGATGTTATGCAAGTAGTTATATTTTACGACCTTTTACACCGTAAGTTCCGTAAAAGAGTGTCACGATATTATTAGGTACCTATGTAGTGTTTAAGTTTTTTTTCTTACTATTTTCAGAAAATGAAATGGCTGCATGTGCGTTATTATTATTAGATAATGTGCAAGTGACGGCATTAACTCCCGCGTTGTGACCGCACACAAAATTCAAAAAAGTTATTCCAAAAAGGAAGAGGAAAAGTTAACAGACAGTCTCAGTAAGTCTCAAAAGATAATATTTTCTGAGTTTGTTTTGTTTTCACGATCATCAGTATCTGTGTCTTTTTCACGGGGCGAATTTGTAAGTAGATTTATAGGGTTCCGTACCCGAAGGGTCCAAACTGAGCCCTATTGCTGTCACTCACGTGTCCGTCTGTCTGTCTGTCCGTCGACTGTCACAAAATTTTGTTCCAAAGAATTTTTTAACATCCCATTGACCTATGAACTTGTTTGGTGAAAATGTTTATTATTACGTATATTTTACTAACAAATACCAAAATATTGATTTCCCTCATGGTACGTAACCTTAAATCTGCAAAGACCACGCACTTGGCTGGTTTTTTTTATTTGTACTACAAAATCACCAATACCAGTCTCCTGAATGGTACACATGATAAAATCAAGCCACTGTGTATTTTTAACCAACCACACAACACTTTTTAGTTATTTTATACATACCTATAAGACTATGAATGACATGTTTTTATTTTTGGGGTCTTGTTCGCTCTTAGCAACTACCATAGATGGTCAATTGCAACATGATCAAGAAAAGACCTATGTCTTTGGACAGGAGAACAATATAGAAATATATTAGTACAAGCAATTTCCATGGAAATCCTTAGACATGATCCCAAGGCAAATGTAACAGCAAAAACTTATTTAAGTTGGCTTAACTTAATAAGTAAGTAAGCTTTGGCACTTTTAATGCACTTCACGTCTTATGTTTTAATGCTTTGTTGGTATTTTTCTTTTCAGAATGGTTATTTCCTTCAAAAATCTACACTGTTATTACATCAAACCAAAAACTGATACAAAACGAGCTCACGGCCAATACTATGACGCAGTGGCAAATTTAAAAGCCAAGTATAGACGCTCTCAACCGAACACTCCATCTGCCTTGTGTGCAAAAAAGTGGCAAAGAACCAACCAGAAACGTGTTCTCTCAAATGAAAATGAGAATTATATACAAAAAATCCCGTTTATAGCGCTCGTGTGGACATGAATTGGTAAATTTTTCTTTCACTGTTAAGAGTGTCTATTACCTTAGTCGTAAACTTATAAGGTTTCGCAACTGCATGTCTTAATTTCAGGTGACTGCTGACTTCAATCACTGCTATCCTTAAAATTAACATTAATTGGATAAACTAATGCTGCAAATTACTCAAGCATCTAAAACCTTATCAAGATGATCACCATTTAAAGAAGAACTACATAAACTTGCACAAGGTGAGTTTGCTATATTCATACTTTCATAGGTATTGCCATTATGTTATACTGTATTTTTCTGCAGGTATGTCACAGTCAACTAGTTGAATCAGCCAGTTATTTGGATGTCTAGTCAGTTAATTGGTCGGGGCCCTGCCAATTTCAAAGTCAACACATACCTAAACATAACAAATAAAAATAATTATACTTCTTTGGCTTAACAAGATAAAATACCAAACTGTCAACTGTCATGATTTTTGTGTGTGCATAAATAAATAAAGTTTACAAAAGGATAACAATAATTCTTCATGAACCACAGACCATAGCTAACTTCAGGGTATCGGTTCTAGCTAACTTCAGGCTGTAGGTTTGATGTCAGATTAGCAATCGGCACCCCCAAAAACTAATTTACACGATGCCCATATCGAATGTTTGAGAAAAAACAAGATAAAAAACCAAACTGTCTCAATCAAATTTTACAAAAGGAAAACAATCATTCTTCATGAACTACAGACCATAGCTAACTTCAGGGTGGATCGGTTCTTGCTAACTTCAACCTGTGAATTTTGTGTCATAGTGATGCGCGCGCATCTTAAATATACTCTTCAAAAATTGACAGCAAATCAACCGCGTTTGCTGCTATCGTATGTCTATGAATTGTTAACACAGTTTAATGGCGAACAACAACAAAAAAAAAAAAAACTTAAAAAAAAAAAAATAGAACCTTCTTCCAAAATAAGTGCAAAATAACTTTAATCTCTCGAATACCCAATCCTTCGACTTGTATCACATGCTTTCTAAAATCAAAATCCCCTTTCCTATTCTCTTCTGACTAACTTCTCTCCTAAACTTATTCAACTTCTATCAAAATTTTTAAACGACAACGACATCACTATGTAGCAGTGTGTGTGATAACTTCTTACGTGCGTACATAAGTTCACACACACTTTTTTTTTTAAGTGAAAACTTTTATAGGCGCGTTGGGCATTTTTGAGATGGGAAAAAACTATTGAACTCGCGCGTCACCGTCACCGACCTTCGTAGCTCTCGTAGCTGATCGTTTTTTTTTTATTAATTTAGATCGTATGGATCTTTCTACGTAAACTATTAAACTCGCGCATCACCATCACTGACCGTCGTAGCACCCGTAGCTATTTTTTTTTTACGAATTTAGATGGTATGGATCTTTCTACGGGGTTTTTTAAAGGGAGCCCAAATTTTGATTATTTTTGCGATCGGTTTTACCGTTTTCGAGATATTTGTGATTTTATATCTTAAGGCGCGGTATTACCTCAATAGTCAAAAAAATTGGTTTCTTGCATAGGCGAGTATGACGTAATGCAATGAAAATATCCTTTGCAAGAAATACAGTGGATAGAGAAGGGTTTAAAGAAAAATTGTAACCGAATAGAATAGTAAAAAATAGTTTGATATTCCCAATAAATAATTTGGAAATTGCTAAACAAAAATAAACTTTGGCGTCGAACATCTCTGTATTTTCAGCGATAACAATATAATTTTTTTAAGAATTGAATAGAATTAGCATTTTATTAAAACTTTGACCGAACAATTATTTAATTTACTGTGTATATTCTGCATAATCTAAAGAAAACCCGTAAAATAAATGCCTATCCGCATCGTCAACACAACTATTATGTTCAATTCTCAACCTTATTTGAAGCTATCTCAAATCGTAGTCAGTCCGCGCCAAGCCCCATCTATCATCAATTTTCTTTTAACTTGAAGTTTTGAATCACTTGGCTGAGTCTTGGTCAGTCATCTTCAAAGGGCTGACTTTCAACATGTCAGGTTGTTAAACGTTGAGTGATCCTAGTTGAATTAACTATCTGCTTAGCCATTTAATTGAATTAATTTTACGCGTTGCGTTTAATAAACGGCCTAAGCATCCTATTGAATGGCAAATTCAACCAGATGGGTGCGACATAGATACAACATACATTTCCAGACACTTAAAGATATCAGTAAAATTCATTCAATTGTCCACCTCGATGATAAAAAATGATGGTCACTAATTTTCGTTCTTGTTGCTTGACAGATAAAGATCCTGAAACGATTATTCTCGTTGTATTACTCCTTATGCCGCACATCATTGGACCAGTTCACTTAAAAAGGAAGAGAATATCTGCTGCATGAGTGTGTCAAAGTTTTATTTTACACTTTGAAGAGAAAAGGAAGCGCCACAGGTTCGAACAATATTACTATGCAGAAGACAATTGTTTCCGTAGACATCCTTTCGTAGACATCACGGTTGTTAGCATTCTAGTTTCATTCTTTTCTAGAAGTGAAAGCTTGTATATGGCCCAGATTTCAACAAAAACAAAATTTTAATTTTTTTTTGGCTGTAAGTTTCCAAATAAAATAAATAATATATAATATATTCCACAACTATCACACAACGCCATCTAGTCCCAAGCTAAGCAGAGCTTGTGTTATGGGTACTAGACAACTGATAAACATACTTATATATTTCTAAATACATACATATTATAGATAAATTACACCCAGACACAGAACAAATGATTGTGTTCATTACACAAACATTTGTCCTGGGTGGGAATCGAACCCACGACCTCCGGCATAGCAGTCAGGGTCACTAACCACTAGACCAACAGGCCAGTCAGTTGATAAATAAAAACATAATGAACTTTTTAGGGTTCAGGTCACCAAAATTCTTTCAAAAATCGATATTTATAGAATAAATTAAAAATATTTTTAATGAAAGTACTACATCTAGAGTAAATCTTATTAAAATTATTTATTAGAATTAAACTTTTGTTTAATCAAAAAAGCTAACTAACGATTAACTTTATGGCTATAGTACTTTAATTTAACATATTTTGTTTATTTAACCAGATTTGTTCTTTAAATATCGAGCTCGATATATTGCAAAAATACTGCTTTTCGCAGAATTTTGTAAAATGGCTCTTAAGACACTAGGAGGTTTATCTCATTAGGTCTGCTAGCAGTTTATCTGGTTAAAGTTAAAAGAGTAATGTGCATTACCCGGGCAAAATGTTGTGCTTTAGAGAGGTGAGACTATAACAAATAATTAGTGTATCATGAGGAGCAATTTGATTACTAATATCAAAATTTGTGTGAATTTTAGTTTTAAGGTTATTTGAGAAAACCAGATTTTGCTGGCGTAACGTTTAAAACATTATCCTGGCAAAATCGTTTTTCAAAAAATCGTTTCAGCCCGAAACCAAATACATGAAAAATAGCTTTTGTTGCGTGGTAAATGTTTTTAAATAGCAAAATTTGTGTGCTATGGTTCTTAAGTTATTTAAGATTTTGCTGGGGTAACGTTTTGGGATTCGCTGGTAGCGATGAAATACGCTATTGCCAAAACATTAAAAGAAAAATGGCATACTTTAAACAAATTAAAATGATTCATGAACATTTGTTCCTGTAAATTTTAGCATTCAATTACGGTTATAATGAAAGTTATATCAAAAACAAGAATCTGTCAGAAATTCTTTAATAAGCCGACCAAATTGAAAAGTTAGCAGCTTAGTGTCCGATGTTCTGTACAGTTAAGCAAAAAAACTTTATTCGTGAAGCCGAATTTTTTAATTTGATAAGTGCAGTTACCATTACACAATTTCTCTTAGTTTTCTGTTTTATTAATTGAAATCATGTTAATTAATAGTAGTTTAAAACAATTTAATTGATCACAATTACTTAAAGTCAAAGTAACTTTAAAAAGGTTAGTAATAACCTGAGTAAATAAATTAATAGTGTGATTTGAAATCAATACAAATATATATATGTATATACAGAGTGGTGATGACAATACGACATTAAATTAAACCTCGCATACCTCAAGACGTTCTCAGTCTACATACAAAAAATCATTTGAATATATCCAGTAGTTTAGTAACAGGAAATTATTTTCGATTTTTAACATTTGCTACATGATGTATCTGATAATAGGGAAACACTGTCAGGTTAACGACCCACATCGGTATAAACATCAAAACATTAAAGCCACGTTGCCAACTCGCTACTTTAACACTTTCGCCAAATTAGTATTTTCATCTGATTTAGTGAAAATTATACCTTAACTCTGAGTAACAAGAGTCATAAAGCGTGTCATCAGAGTTGGATAAGAAAGTAACGAATGCGGAAATTGCAATGCACTCATAATATTAATAAAAAATTTAGTGTGTGCGAAAGAGATAAATCTAGTTTCGTTTGTTACTTCGCTTTCTTGAAGAAATTTGCTACAACAAATTTATGTTAGTGTGTTGCCGGCCGCCGCGATCCTGTGACGAGTCACGCGTCCTCAGATGCCGCTAACTTTCGTTCGCGCCGCGCGCGGGCGCCTTTGATGAGGGACTTCCCCGCCGCTCGTGTTTAAATTTGTAAATTCATTTACGACTGTATTAGTGCGAAATTGGACGCTTTATTTTAGTGACAGGACACGTAACGTTTTAGGTATTTAGTTAAACAGTGAGTGAATTGTGCGAAATTAGACGCTTAGTTTTTATTGTTTTCGTGTTTTTTTTTTTTTAATAATCATGCCGCGCTACAGTTACACAGCTTCGGAGTACACCGACATGATTTTAATTTATGGGGAGTGTCAAAGAAACGCCGCTTTGGCTATACGGACATACCGAGAGAGGTTTGGAAACACTCGATTTTGTCCGACCAACGGGCGCACCATTGTCCAAGCTGTCCAGAGGATGCGAGAAAATCGATCCTTAATCCCGCATGTGGATAGTGCTCCTCCACGTGTAAGAGTGACCCTTGAGGAACGAATTTTAAATTATTTTGAACGCAACCCAACGTGTAGTTCGCGAAGGGCAGGTCGACATTTTCGTGTTGACCATACAACTATTCTTAAAGTTTTAAAACGCGACAAACGGAAGCCGTATAAATACAAGAAATTGCATGCATTGTTACCTAGAGACAAACCAGTTAGGGAAAACTTCTGTCGCTGGATTGAAAACAAACATTTCGAGAATCCGGATTTCTTGTACAATGTGATGTGGACTGATGAAAGTACATTTACAAGGAACGGTTTATGGAACAGACAGAATCTTCGTTACTGGAGCCGCGTGAATCCGCGTCTAGGACGGGAGACTTCGCACCAGTACAGATTTACTGTGAATGTTTGGGCTGGCATTCATAGAAATACTATTATCGGTCCGGTTTTCATTGATGGAAATTTAAATGCTGAAAAGTTTTTAGAACTCCTCAATGGACCTGTTTGCGAGTACACGGATAAGCTTTCGGTAACTGCGTTCAGGCAGATGTGGTACCAATTAGACGGAGCACCAGCTCATTCAGTGGTGTCTGCTAGAGAGCGTTTGTCTCAAATGTTCGGACAGCAGTGGATTGGCCGTTATGGACCAACGCGTTGGCCAGCCAGGTCCCCCGACCTTACACCACTGGATTTTTTCTTGTGGGGTCATATCAAAAATGAAGTGTACTCAACAGCTGTTGATACTGTTGATGATTTAAAAGATAGAATAATCATATCTTTTAATAAATTAAAACACATGGCTGCGAATGGGGACCTTTTGTCAGACGTTAGAAATAACCTTTTACGTCGGTGCAATTTGTGTATTCGAATTCATGGCGGCCATATTGAAAAACGAAAAATTTAGTGACTTTCATACCTACATCCTGATCGTGATTAATAATTTGATTAATAAATAACACGCCGTTGAGAGATGCCTGATTATTTGGTTAATAATCTGTGATTCAGTGTAATTTTACTGAGCATTAATCCATAATTAAAAGCCAAAAGATCAAGTCGCTACAGGACCGCGCGTTGTTGCCGCTCTTACGACAGGTTAGTGAAGTAATATTTATAAATGGTGTTCTATTTCGTTTCTAGTTTTATGCCATTTAGTTTGTTTGAAATTTTTATTTTCGATGTTAGGATTTTTTTGATAGCTTAAACTTATTCTTATGAACTAGCATTGTCTGTGTTTTCATTTATTGTCGTATTGTCTTCTCCACCCTGTATATACTTTTAGTTATTTAGCATTATAATTAGTTATATAGCAACGCCACGCTAAACTTTATAACGTTCTCGATGCTAGTCAGAGCAGCGCGCATCGCTGCGTGCGGTGCAACAGCTACATGCGTTTTCTTACTTACTCTTTATCTGTGAGTAGTTAAGTACGCTATGATTTTATACAATTGTTACAGGATAGACACAATACCGGCCCTCATAACGACAAGAAAGATAGACAAAACGATAATACCTATTTCGTTAAATTTATCATTGAATATCCTTTAAGGTCTTCGCACATTACGCCGACGCAACGCCTACTCCATTCTATCTCAACTCACACTGTTGCATTGAAATGTGGGCTTTATGTAGTGTCACTTAAGTGGATTCAACATTAAGTTTAAAGAAGTGACGACGCGTTGACGATGCGTGGTTCATGCGTTGATCACCTGTGACAGTCACATGTAATGTTGAAATATCCACTCTAAGTAACACGTGCATCATCAGCTTTTTTAATGTCCCCACTGCTGGGGCACAGGCCTCCTCTCTGTGACAGGGTATGGGCCGTAATCCACCACGCGGGCCCAATGTGGATTGGTGGATGTCACATGTCATCATTTTTTTTGTTCTTGGACATGCCGGTTTCCTCACGATGTTTTCCTTCACTGTTTTGGGAGCACTGGTGAAAAAATAATTTACACAAAGTAAAGCACCTGCCTGAGTTTGAAATCGCGACCTACAATTTGTAAGTCGCGGCCAATACCACTCACTGGGCCACCACTGCTCACCACGTTAACTTAGTTACGCCGCGTTAAATTAGTAACACGTTACAAAGCTCATATTTAAATGCCATACTGTGAATCCAGGTGGAATGTAGCCCACCAACTTACCCAGGATATTCGTACCTATCTACCTCTTAAGGAAAATTGGACAAACTATTACATTGTATTTTAAGTTTTAAACATTGGTACTAACAGAAAAGTATTATGTATCCAAATATTGAAATTAAGTAAATACTCCACTTATGATTTTTCTTTAAAAACGTTAATGCTTAGGCAAAGCAATACATATAATTTATATAGGATTGATTTTTAAATCAAAATAATGAATTTTACCTTTTTATTATTTTTACTACTCCGACCAGTAAACTCTTGTATGCAACTGTACTAGCAAAACATCAATATTATGACGTTCATTTAAGATGATTGCGCTTACGTATGGTGCGATCGCTTTTAAGTTATCTTTTCAATTTGGTCGGCTTATTAGAGAATTTATAACATATTCTTGTTTTTGATATAACTTTCATTATAGCCGTAATTGAATGCTGAAATTTACAGAAACGAATTTTCATGAATCATTTTATTTGTTTAAAGTATACCATGTTTCTTTATGTTTTGGGAACTGCGTATTTCATCGCTAGAGTACGATCAGTCTCAAATCAATCAAATTTGTTTCTATCTTCTTATCGTGTAAAGTTACAAAATCTAAAATTCCTGACGTTATAAGCGTCTACCACGGGTATATTATTTGATTATAAGTGTTTTTGTTTACTTGCAAATCAGTTTTTCTGATTTTTGAAACCATTTAATTACATTGGTTTACGTCAACCAAATCAAAAAGTAATGTTTAAACAAATTAAGGTTTCTTATTGTTATTTTTTTCAAACTTCTGCGTTGAGCCGTTTTCGAGATCTGGGTAATCCCAAAACGTTACCGCAGCAAAATCTTAATTCTATTTACAAACATTTAACACGCAACAAAAGCTATATTCATGTATTTTTGAAAAACGATTTTACCAGGGTAATTTTTCAACGTTACTCCAGCAAATCTGTTTTTCTCAAATAACTTTAAAACTACAGTATTCACACAAATTTTGATATCAGTAAACAAATTGTTCCTCATGGTACACTAATTATTTGTTATAGTCTCACCTCTCTAAAGCACAACATTTTGCCCCGTTAATGCACACAAAATATTAATAATTTGCAGTTGTTGAGCACAGTGTTATCATATTATATTGTGTTGGCATTTTATTTGAATTTAGTGTAGGTGGATATTTAATTTATAGCAGACTAATTTCAGTAGCAATTACCCCAGACTCAAACCATAGTTCGATTTTTCTTCAAAAGGTGTTTCAGAACAAAACTGTTTTGAATTTATTTAATTAGAAACATTTTCAATATTATATTGTTTAACTATCGTTTTAATTCTAAATGTTGTACTTAAATTTTTGACTGTCGTAATATTAATAATAATAAGTTTATTTCACAATAACCTAGCACTTTGCACTGTATACATTCTTTGAAAATAATATTTACATTATGATGAAATAGTAGACTATCTTTTAAACTAGGACTAGCCTGTATTTTAAAAGATAGGGTTCAGCCAAATGGATTCTGTTAATATTCACAACCTAAAACAAGTGTAAACAGTGTCACTGATTAGTAATCTGTACAGAAAAATACAAAATTTAAAAATAAAATATTAACAAAAAGTGATCCTAAGTAACACAAAAAGTGTAAAAGACAGCAGACATGCATGTGTATGTATGTATGTGTAGGCGTGTGTGGGTGTATGTGAGGGGTGTATATAGGGTGACTGGTAATTAGTGACCGATACTTTAACACGTGATTGTACTCATGATAACAAACAACTTTTACTATGGGACAAAACCTGAAATCGCGAAAAAAAATAGGCAGTACATTACATTTTGACCAGTCAGTAGGCCAACATAAATGTACTGAAAAGCAGTTTTTTGCACGATTTCAGGTTTGGTCCCATAATAAAAGATGTTTGTAATCATGAGTACAATCACGTGTTTAAGTATCGGTCACTAATAACCAGTCATCCTATATAGCTGTGTGTGTGGGAAAGGCAAGTGATTCCGTTAATGTAATAAATATGTAGTAATTGGATATAAAGTGTGATTACAACAAAGGTTTTAAATTAAATTTTAGATATAAAAAGGTTTGTGGTAAACATAAGAATTTTACAAGTTTAATATGTGTGATTGTTTTATAATAAATATCGTAAATAAAATATTTTTTTAAATTTATTTCACGTCACCTGCTACTCTACACATACAGTACTCGCTACTGTAAGTGCACAGTTACAGGTAATGTGAAGGATAATACTTTTTAATGTGCATGCTCAGTAGTGAGTACGGTTAGTGGCCAGTTACAAGAACGTGACGGACAGTACTTTTTAATGTGCATGCACATTAAAAAGTACTGTCCTTCACGTTACCTTTTACTGTGAAATTCATTATCCGCTACTGCGCATGCACATTTAAAAGTACTGTGCATGCACATTAAAAAGTATTGTCCTCCACGTTACCTTTAACTGTTCATGCACATTAAAAAGTACTGTCCTTCACGTTACCTTTAACTGTGCATGCACATTAAAAAGTACTGTCCTTCACGTTACCTTTTACTGTGGAATTCATTATCCGCTACTGCGCATGCACATTTAAAAGTACTGTGCATGCACATTGAAAAGTACTGTCCTTCACGTTACCTTTAACTGTGCAAGCACATTAAAAAGTACTGTCCTTCACGTTACCTTTTACTGTGGAATTCATTATCCGCTACTGCGCATGCACATTTAAAAGTACTGTGCATGCACACTGAAAAGTACTGTCCTTCACGTTACCTTTAACTGTGCAAGCACATTAAAAAGTACTGTCCTTCACGTTACCTTTAACTGTGCATGTACATTAAAAAGTACTGTCCTTCACGTTACCTTTTACTGTGAAAGTCATAATCCGCTACTGTCTATGCACATTAACAAGTACTGTCCTTCACGTTACCTTTAATTGTGCATGCACATTAAATAGTACTGTCCTTCACGTTACCTTTTACTGTGAAATTCATTATTCGCTACTGCGCATGCACATTAAAAAGTACTGTCCTTTACGTTACATTTAACTGTGAAATTCATTACCGGCTACTGCGGATGCACATTAAAAAGTACTGTCTTTCACGTTACCTTTAACTGGGCACTTACAGTACCCGCTACTGTGTATTCACATTATTTTTAACTGTTTTAAACATTTCATTTATTAACTGTTTTATACAGTAATTTTTTACTGTTTTAAACAGTATTTTTTTTATTGTTTTACACAGTACTAAATTTTACTGTTATAAACGGTTATTTTTTTTACTGTTTTAAACAGTACATTTTTTTACTGTTTTAAACAGTAAATTTTTTTACTGTTTTAAACAGTACATTTTTTTACTGTTTTAAACAGTACATTTTTTTACTGTTTTAAACAGTACATTTTTTACTGTTTTAAACAGTACATTTTTTTACTGTTTTAAACAGTACATTTTTTTACTGTTTTAAACAGTACATTTTTTACTGTTTTAATCAGTACAATTTTTTATTGTTTTAATCATTACAATTTTTTACTGATTTAATCAGTACTATATTTTACTGTTCTAAACAGTTGCATTTTTTACTGTTTTTAACAATTTTATTTTGTGACCCATAAAACAGTAATAAATTAATCCACATAAAACATTAAAATTTACCGTCATGACGGTAGCATTTTGCCACAAGCTTTAACTGTTTTCGGATCAGTAAAAAATACTGTTTTGAACGATAGGCTCATATGGAACTGTTAAAAGCAGTTCAGAGTAATGCTTTTTCATTATTATTTACTGCTTATTTTTTTCAGTGTGTGTCTACATTTCTTATTCAACCTTCCAGTCGCAGGTCTGCTGGAAGAAATTTCTTTTGACATAAGCAGCACTTTGCATTATATTATTATTGCATTTGTTTGTTTTTCTCTTTTAAGTGTTTTTGTGTGTGCATAAATAAATGAATAAATAAAATGTTAATTATGTATTTTTAGCAAAAGTAAAATGTACCAGACCAAACGAGGTATGGGATCCCCGTGCTCCAGGTTGCCTGCATGAACGATGTGACGATAGACACATACCTTGCGATTTCCAATACCCCGGTCCACCAAAATGCAGATGTATTGATGGCCATTACAGGAACGAGAAGAATACCTGTGTACCGGAATGTGAATGTCGTGAGTATGAACTTTCAGAATTGAGTTAGCGCATACATCGAGTGTTCTCATACTTTGATGGAATGTTCAACCATGGACATCCACTTCGTTTTGACATTTTTTCTAAGGTGAAATGACACGATTTGCACGAACAGATCAGCATTTTTTTTCTGTAATCTGTATCTCGTTTTGTAATGAAGAAACGTTTCTTGCTAGACCAAGGAGTCCGCTAGGAAGCATTTGAGCTCATTCGCACAGGAGTGTACAGAAACCCAAATATTTAATTATTTAGATCATAATTACTTACTAATAACAGAGAAGCTCGAGGTTAAAATAGCAAAATGCACACAGGTCGATCTCCAAGTTATCCTTACAAGGTCGGTATTTGCATTTAAACAAACCGAGAATCCTCGGTGTTCCGGTTGTCATTTGTTGATCTTTCCAGTTATTAGGGTTCCGTACCCGAAGGGTAATCAACGGGACCCTATTACTAAGACTCCGCTGTCCGTCCGTCCGTCCGTCCATCCGTCCGTCCATTCGTCCCTTCGTCCGTTTGTCTGTCAGTTGCTGTTTGTTGTCAGGCTGTATCTCATGATCCGTAATAGGTAGACAGTTGAAATTTTCACAGAATGTGTATTTCTGTTGCCGCTATAACAACAAATAATAACGTCCGGTCCAGCTGTTTGAGTGGTCAAATTGCCATCGTTGATTAATTTGTATACGAACCTATTTTTTTTTTTTTTTTTTTTATGTTTGATAGGCTCGCGTTTGACCACTATCTCACCTGATGTTAAGCGATGATGCGGTCGAAGATGGAGCACGCTTGCCTAGAAGTAACCTATTCACTCTTGACTTGACTTATTTCTACTGCAAAGCAGCGTTGTTGTGTTCCAGTTTGAAGGATGTAGCCACGTAGCGAACTCTGCGCTGTCTCCTAGGACGCCGTGAAATGCCGAAGGTATAGGCTTTAAAACTGTTCAAATTGTAGCCTTGCCAGTGATACGAAGAAGCAGAATTTTGAAGGGTAAACACAGGCACATGAGACACTGTATTCTATGTGCAGGGCATTTTTCAGAGGTCCGTACCCGAAGGGTCCAAACGGAGCCCTATTGCTGTCACTCACATGTTCGTCTATTCGTCTGTCCATCTGTCCGTTTGACCGTCGTCTGTCACACAGGTTTTACAGCTAAACGGTTGGGGCTACAGTCTTCAAATTTTCAAAGTATATGCATCTTGTTGACCAAAAGCCATACAAAATAGTCAAAAATTGGTACGGTACCTTAAATGTGTGAATTCTGACACTCACTTGGCCGCTTTTTTTTTTCAACGGTGGGAAATCATCCAATGACTTGTCCCACTCTGGGTGAAGCGGGACTAAAACCCGCCCTTGTTCCTTCAGTTGCCTCTGCCAAAGGCCGCGGTAACTCACTTTCGAATTTAGCCGACCCCAGGCAGATCCGCGACCCCACCGTATGGTAATAGGGCCTTATTTATAAAAGAATATCCTTGTGATTAGTTTAAACACTGATTAACAGCTTCTTATTTCAAAATTTTCTCCCCGAAAGAAGGGTAGGTAGATATTGGTAAAGTGCTGATATTTCATATAAAAAAAAAGTTTGGTTTTTTCCTATAATCAGTTGAATCTGATAGATGAGACATTTATGTTACCTGGAATTTAGAAACCGTTAAGCAGTATTTAAATTAAGCATGTGGTTAGCGAGTTTTATAAATAAGGGTGTTCGTCACTAATAGTCTGACGACCTCTGTGCCCGACCCGGGGCGGACAACATCCATGAGGACTTCTACACATTAAGGGTCTACTACCCGCCAAGTGGCGCCCTCATTGAATACAAAATCGTAGCATAGCATAGAAAATAAATATTAAAGAATCCTACGTCACGTTTGTTACAAAGAGGATAAAGTATTTTCACATTGTTAAAACAGGACTCAAATGTTTCGTATCCAAAGTAGTAAGCAAAAGTGACAAAAACGGCCGTTTTTGCTTCTTTTCTTTAATATTTATTTTCTATGCTATGCTACGATTTTTTATTCAATGAGGGCTCCACTTGGCCGGTAGTAGAACCTTAATAGAAAGGGCTAAGGCACTTCCGATGTCTCTGCTTTTGCAGATATGCGCGGTAGGCAGTGATCTCGCAACACCAGGGGCCGAATTATGACGTTTTAATGTCATCGTGAATCCGTTGTGAAAAAGGGATATTCGTCTTATTTAGCTCCGTCTTTTTCTCACACAGGAACAATGATAACTTTAACCAGCTGCTTGCACTAACTGCTTACTCGTACTTGTCGCCCTAAATTATATATAAAACTAAAATGGCTCTAAGCGTTGTCTACACCGGCTGCCTGTCTGTCTCTTCATGTTTAGGTATCTCACTAGCTGGAGTAACAATTGGAAGGCTCTCTTGACTGCTGTTGCAGAGTATTTCAAAGTTCAGCTGCAGCTTGAGAGCCATCTGTGCTCGTTGCCCCGTCAAGTTAAAAAAGCCATCAGCTGATATGTAAAAATGTTTAAGATTTTGTTTTTGTACTTTCAAGATGTGACTCACTTATATTTTATTCTAGATAATGTTAATGAATAGGAAAAGTAATAGCATGATGCACAAACAAAAAAAGAACAATGAGGATTTAACAGTGACTAACCCCTAAAAAAATACAAGGTCCCAAAATGTTGACCGTAGCCTTCGCATGTTATGGTTTTTGATGAAGCTCAAATGGAACTGGTTATATCAATGTAGGTACTTATTCGGTTTAAAAATAGGATTGTTGTAACAAAATGGAGACGGAATTGTTTACTTTTACATTCAAAGCGAACTAATTTCGTATATATATATTATGTGATAAAGATGACGTAATTAAATCAGATTAATTTCTAAATACTTGTTTCTTTAAAAGGGATATCTGTCCGGTTATAGGCTTGAGAAAAAATACCTGTTATACGTAATAGGTAGGTCATACTCATAAAATATGAGTTATGTTTACCTGTGATAAGCAAATAAATATAAACTTTTAAGGGTTCATTAGTTGGGTCTGCGGACGGCGAGTAGTGGGTAACTCGCTGTCCGATCAGCACCATGCCCGAGAGTCGACGGTGCGTATTGTTCCACGCGCGCCTCAAAGAGTTGTCAGCAAACATGACGGGGCCCGTCATGGCCGATGCCTGCCCAGGGGTTGAGGATAAATTCGAAAGTGTTACCTCGCCCCTGGGCATTCAGGGCAGGGAAGGAACAGGGGTGGGTTTTATTCAGTAAGTGTCTGACACGCCCTCCCGCTCCACCCTAGAGCGGCAGATGTAAAAAAAAAGGGGTTCATTAGTTTCTTCAAAATAGTACTCTTTTGAAAGTCTCTGTTTGTGTCGTGGTCGATTTTTAACCAACTTCAAAAAAGGAGGAGGTTCTCAATTCGTCGGTATCTTTTATTTTTTAACCGACTTTCGGTACATGGTGGCCATCCCACCCACACACACAAAAGTTTTGGGAACACATTCTGGACCGATTTGGAAAATTCTCCGTTTAAATTTGGGAAGATCTGTTAAAGAACTTCAGAGATTGTAATGGAACTCTTCAATAAATGATAGGAAACCTTCCAGAATTGCTGCAATCGCATGTCTGTTTATTGTTTACACAACTTCATAACATAAAATCACGCTATCTCTGAAAGGGTACACAGATTTTTACAGTTCACCCTGATACACCCTAATTTCACCAATTATGTTCAAACTCTGTGTTTGGGGCTCTCAATTCTGGCATAACTTTACTTTAGTTATGGGGTACACGTATAACAACTAAAAAGTGAAAAAAACCTGGCAATCCGGGGTACCGTCAGAACTTGAACAAAAATGCCCAACGCGCCTCGTGATCCGCTATGAGTGTTAAAACGCTACGCATTGTAGCACTATCGTAGCGAATCACGTATCGGTGTCGGTGGCGCGCGAGTTCAATTGTTTTTTTTCCATTTTGCCCATCTCAAAACTGCCCAACGCGCATAAAGAAGTATTCACTTCAATAAAAAACTTAAAAAAAAGTGTGTGTGTACTTATGTACGCACGTAAGAAGTTATACTTCTTTGGCGTAATAAGATAAAAAAACAAACTGTCACAAAGTTTAAAAAAGGAAAACAATCATTCTTCATGAACCACAGACCATAGCTAACTAAAAAAAAGGGTGGTGTCGGTTCTAGCTACGAGTAACTTCAACCTGTGAATTTTGTGTGACAGTGATGCGCGCGCATCTTAAAATTTCACTCTCATATTTTTTTCATAACGCGCCTAAAGAAGTATAACTTCAATAAAAAAAAAATATAGTAGAAACGTGTTATTTTGTTTTTTTTTTTGCTCGATCTTAATAATGGCAACAAGTAGACGCATATAATCTTTTGCGATGGTACGGAACCCTTCATGCGCGAGTCCGACTTGCACTTGGCCAATTTTTTTTCAGTCTTGCCAAAGGGTATCTTGGCAAGACTGGTGTCAGGTTGTCAAGGCGTTACCTAATTACCGGGTTGTGGAGGTCAGATAGGCAGTCGCTTCATGTAAAATACTGGTATTCAGTTGTACCCGTTTAATCTAGAAGCAAATCCTAGCATTGTTGGGAAAAGGCTTGGCAGATTGAGTTACCTACCAGTAACAAAGTTTTCTATATATTATATAAATGTATATTGCAGCTAAACCAGGATGTGATGGCGATTTGAACGCAACATTCTCGGAGTGCCCCAGCAAATATCCTGCCACCTGCTGCGAGCCTGACTCTGATAAAGGAGACCCCAATGACTGTGATTATCCCGGCTGTGTATGCAATGAGGGATTCCTCCTGTCTAAGCATGGTGGCTGCGTTAGACCCTGGGACTGTGATGGTAAGACTATTGATATTTGTAAGTTTTGTCCACCAAAAGCACTTCCAGCTGTTAAGTAAACCGTTAATAAGGCCTACCTGACTTACCTTTCATGCTTGAACTTTCATTCTGACAAAGTTGACAGAAATTCGTACAGCCAACAACGAAATCCGTTAATTTAACACTTGAGTATTTAAAACAACAACACTGAATAACAGGATAGATATTGTGGCGGTGGTATATAAAAATGACACTAATGCATGTTCAACCATCGTATATTCCTGAACGTACCTTTTTCTATAATACTATAATAGCTATGCAGTTCCCATATATTAGTAATGACTGCCAATTTTAGGGGGATCTCCACACTGCTGTGAAAACATGACATACACCAGTTGCAAGATCGATTGTCCAATGAACTACTGTCCACAGGACGAAAATGAAATAATGATAATTTGTGATCCTGTATGGCCCTGTCCTGGGGGTTGTGTGTGCAAACAAGGCTATTTGATGCCGAAAACAGGCTCTAAAACCTGCATCTTGGCTGCAGATTGTCGTAAGTATCTATTGTGTTTTATGGTATGTGAAAATAAGTCGTTACTGGTCGTCAGAAGCCCGAAAGCCTGACAATCAGTCTTACCAAGGGGTATCGTATTACCCAGTAACTGGGTTGTGGAGGTCAGATAGGCAGTCACTCCATGTAAAATACTGGTATTCAGCTGCATCCGGTTAGACTGGAAGCTGAACCCAAGATAGCTGGGAAAAAGGCTAGGCAGATTGGATTGGTATGTGAAAATAAGACTCGAGCATCTGCGATAGAAGGAAACCAGGCGAAGCAAATAATTTTAGAGCTATCTTGAATAAATGCTACTTATTGTGCAAGCTTTTAGATCGCGATATCAAAGTTATCAGCACGAAAAATTTTTATAGAAATTCGACTAAACCCGTTGGCATCGGATTGCTAGTCCTAGACATAACACCTACCTGGTCATAGGATCCTTTCCATGGAGGGCGTGGCATTTTTTAACCCGTTCCTTTTTATCATCAACATCATTTCAACCGATAGACGTCCACTGCTAGACAATGGACATAGACCTCCCTCAAGTGTCGCCATAACGACCGGTCCTGTCCGTTTCGCATCCATCGGCTACTCACGACCCTCACCAGGTCATTGGTCCACCTTGTCTTTGCCTTCCCACACTGCGCACCGGTACGCGGCGTTCGGAAAGTTCCGTGGTATCTTCTCATCTCACATACCACAGTGTCTCAAGACGAAAGTCTATGACCAGTGCGTGTTGCCAGTTATAACTTATGAAACCGAATCGTGGTAGCTCACAATAGCCCTCATCAGAAGGCTTAAAGTCACCCAAAGGGCAATGGAGAGGGCAATGCTCGGAGTTTCTTAGCGTGATAGAATCAGAAATGATGATATCCGCAAGAACTAAGGTTACCGACATAGCCCGAAGAATCGCCAAACTGAAGTGGCTGTGGGCAGAACTTAATATTGCTCGCAGAACAGATGGTCGATGAGGCCGAAAAGTTCTGGAGTGCCGTTCCTTTTGCGTCTAAAAAGTCAAACATAATGACAGGTAAAGCTAAACTTTTTTAAAACGTGGTGCAACAGGATATATTAAGCTCTTTTTTTTTTGCAGCTCGCTTTGAATGCACACGTCCAAATGAAGTACTGGATCTTAGTCCTTCCATTTGCAACTATGAGAGATGCGAGGAAATGTATTACGAATGCGGCGACCCAACCCCTGGACGGCCCAAGTGTGTCTGTAGGCCAGGTTACTACAGAGACAACGGGGGAGTTTGTATTCCTGCTGAAGAATGTCGTAAGTACTTTTATATTTTTCTGGATTACTAGTCGAAGGAAATATGTTTAAGTAAAATAATAATAACGGGTGCAAAAAGACAGTTTCCGAAACCGAAAGCCACATATTCTACCCATTATTTGGATATTTTTTTTCCTGTAGACCATACCTGGGAATCCACTGGTTCTGGAGATATTGAAGGTCGAAGTCGCAATTTTTTTTAAAACTTTTTTACGGAATTGAATTCCAAGTGTTATTACTAAACTTTTTGCCAAACGAACATTACCTGAATTTTCGTTTTTTTTTTCGAAATTACGCATTTGAAGTTACAAAAACGCAATGAATATCAAACGTATCCGACAAGTACCTACGTGTCTTAAAGCGAAGGGGCGGGGTTTTACTCCACTTGCCTGGGTTCGCGTTACATTGCGCGCAATAAAAAATAAAAAAAACAATTTTTTATTGCGCACAATGTAACGCGATTTCATACCTAAAAATAAAAGTCGTTTCCCAGCAATAATTTTTGCACAAAGCTACTTTGCTAAACGTGCAGTATGCGTAGTTAACGGCTCTGTGATGTGTCTTTTTACACCCTGTATGTTAAACCTTTAAGTATGAGTATCGCTTTATACACTGAAAAATCTGTTCAATGATCAGTCTTTTGGAAAGTGTTCTAAGTTGTCTTCGCTCGCAGATTGTGTGAAAGCGCAATTTTATCTTGAAATTAAATAGATTACGCCATGAAGATGAACAGCACTTCTTTTCTTAGTACTCTGTGAGTCTCATTAAATCCATCTTAAAATAAAATTCTATCTACAACAATGTACTGGTTAATAGTTAGACAAGGAGTGGCCATATCACACTTTGGCACAAAATTACCACCTTTTCATCTAGGAAAAAAATCTTCAGAATAAGGAAATTTAGTTCTATCTACGAGGAGTTGAGAAGGATTTATTGTCGCTTGCATTTCAAAGATATTGCAATAGAATACCACGACGGTTGGACACTGAACCTTATTACCATATTTTTCATTTGAATTTTGTCAGGACGCAAGGAGATCTTGAGCATAAATCTGTTGTAACAAAAAGGGAGAGATTTTTTAGAATTCTATCGTTGCATGGAGAATGCATGCGTGTTTAAGCCATTTGGAAACTTTTGTCGTCTAGGTTCATATTCCTTTCCATTAATCTTTTATAATAGTTTTTCGCAAGACCGAAAGAAAATGTTTAATCTAATGCTGATAAATCGTCTTCAATTTCATTAATTATCGTTACAAATGTACGGTTGGGATCAAAATAATTTTAATTAAACTGCTAAGGCAAATTGATTATTTGTCTTCAAACAATTCCGTTGCTTCCAAGGGTTTCAATGAGAAATGCGTTTACTCTAACTATTGTTTGGACAATTTAGAATCCCAACAGGTACCTTGTTTATTGAATCGCTTTGTTCAGATGCCTTTGAGCGAATAACACGTAACTGAAAAGTGGAAATAAATCCCGGCTTTTTGGAAGGAAAGTCAAAGGCTTAGGTGGAAACCCAAGTGAACAGGTTCCTTCGATTTAAGTAAATGTAATAGAAAATATTTCGAAGTTGGATTACGGTTTATCGCCATCTTTCTTTTATGGATGACGTGCTTTTAACCGTAAAATACATATTTAAAGGATTTTATTTGTATCGTAACACACACGAAGTTTCATTGAACGAGTCTTAATCGAAGTGCAGTAAAATGTGCTAATTGAAAATTGTGAAATTAATTTATTGTAAAGACCACTTTGTCGAGCAAAAGTTAATTTATTTCTCGATAAGTTAATTATGGAAACGTTAATTAAAAACAACCGGTCAAGAGCGAGTCGGCCTAGCGCACCGAGGGTTCCGTACCATCATAATTATTATAATAATTAATTAATTCAATATTTTTTTTGTGGTACTAATTAGTCAGAGAATTTTAACACTGCAGTGTAGAATATTGCAGCTTAGGGCAGCGCTATCTCTTGACCGATAGTGGAACTAATGTAATTTATGTTGATGATTTCTGAAAAAGTGTGCTATTTAGAAACATCGTTTTATTTTTCCCGTAATCAATACATAAACTTCAATCACATGGAATAATTTTAGATTATTTCTACGCAAACTTTGGAACTAAGGGGAATGGTTTTTTTTACATTCAAAAGTCGAAAATTATGAGAAAAAAACGGTTTTTTTTTCGAGAATACGCAAACAGCGTTCTTTCTTATGATAGATTTTTTAAGAACCCCCCTTTCATTATCACTGTTGCGAAAAAAAAAACAATTTTTATTTCTTTCTTATTTGCAAAATAGTTGGGCAAACGTTATCTAGAACTATTCCAAATTTCAAGTTGATAGCATTAGTAGTTCTTGAGATATCCAGCTGTGACAGACGGACAGACAGACAGACTGAGGCGCACCATAGGGTTCCTTTTTACTATTTTGGTACGGAACCCTTAAAAAGCTCTGCCAATTATTTTTATGCAGCTTGGCGCTATCTTTATGATTTTCAGCCTTACTTATATAAACTTTTTTTAACTTAGGAAAGTTTTTCTTTAAAAAGTCCAATGTTTTTAGTGATAGTCTTTGTATAGGTATTTTACTAACGACAAATAAAGATGACGAATGAAAACAGTTTTTCATTATATTTCGTTACAAAAATACATACCTGCAACTTATTAAGAAAAAGCCAGAAACTTAGTAACTACATCAAAAACTAATAGCTGCAATTAAGGAGATATCTACAAAAGGATATGAAGTAAAGCGAACATTATCCGACAAAGTAACCTTATATGCACATTATTGCACATTTCTCCTGTTCCAACATAATGGACTGTCAGTTGATGTTACTAAGTTACATTCACAGAGCACCGATGCGCCTCGCAGGTCACTGCTAGAGACGCCATTGTCTTAACTTTATATAGGGTGACTGGTAATTAGTGACCGATACTTAAACACGTGATTGTACTCTTGATAACAAACAACTTTCCCAAAGAAACATTTTATTTAATACTCATTCATTGTTTATTACAATAACACAACAGCCGTATGAAATTCGCGCGCGCGCGCTTAGTACCTATTAGCTGTTAGCCGCGTGACGCCGTTCTGTCTCATTAAATGTTTCTTTGGGAAAGCTGTTTGTTATCATGAGTAAAATCACGAGTTTAAGTATCGGTCACTAATTACCAGTCACCCTTTATATGCCATCGGGTTTTTGTAAACTACATAAGTTTACATTAACACTAGCTTCTTCGTCCGCGTGGAATTAGCACATCCCCGCTATAAACTTGCAACCCCTTTTTCACCCCCTTAAGGGTGGATGATTTCCCACTCCCCAAAAAAAAGGGTTGAATTTAGAAAAACCCTTTCTTAGTCCACCTACTCTACACAAAGAACACACCCTCCAAATTTCATGTGTTTCTTTGAAAATTTTTAAATGAAGATTACTGTTATAAAAAACACACGCTCTTTATTTCTTTTGAGGAAAAAACTTTGATTTAATACCCATATCATGGAAAAAATAGTCCGCCATCTTTGGGAATCCGCCATATTCGATTTGGAATGACCTCACTTAGCTAATTATGCATTGGTGCGGATTCTCTTGTTCAATAAATAAACTAAAATTATAGAATCGCCATCTTTCACTAAAAGGCAGTGCGAGAAAAGGACAGCTACAGCTATGAACTAAGTTAGAGATGTCAAACTAGTTTATGCTTTACCGTGTTTTTAGACGACATGTTTTTACGTGTACCCTTAATTTGTATAAAAGTAATAGTCCAACTAAATTTGACAGCTCTAATTTACGTCCGTCTCTTTCTTGTTTTATTAGAGAGAAAAAGATAGCAATTGCCTAAATTAATTTTAGTTTGTGCTCATCAGAACCGGCACCATTGTCATCCAAACTGTTTAGTTTGGATAGCAATGGTGCCACATGCAAAGCTTCAGCTCAATCAGAAACCAGGAAGTGGGTCAAATTTAACTTCTAAGATTTTTTTTTTACAGAGAAGCTAATAAAAGCGTGATAATAAATCGCGTCAGATTGTAAACTTCTCCATAAGACGCGGATAAGTTGTAAACTATCGAATTTGGGTGGAATTTTTATTATAAGTATTTGAAATTCATGATCTGTTCACGAGAGTGAACGAGTGAACGTGTGTGTGTTTTAACGAGAGTTTATAACCTGATCAAGATTTATTACAATCTTACGATGTTTGCAATAATCCGTACATACAAATCACGGGTTAGAGAGTGTCACCGTTTACTCATAGAAATTGACAGCCCGTGATTCGGAAATTATCAAAAGGGCTCTTAGGATATAAGTACCCTGTGTCCTATTCCAGGACATGATCTACCCGTGTGCCAAATGAAATCCAAATCCATTCAGACGTTAAGACGTGAAAAGGTAACAAACAAACAGTTTCTTTCCCATTTTTATTTAATATTCTCTAGTGACTGCCGGTGATTCTGTACTCTGTGGTTACACACTATTCAGTTCGTCTGTCTTTTGTTTACTTGTTCTTCTTTCGAAGTGTTTTGAACTGTATTGTTATATAGGGTGTTTTGTTTTTTCCCTCTATTGTTTGTATTGCCAGTATTGATTGATGAAACAATTGTATAGTAAGGGAACTTGCACGGCGTAGTCTGTGCCATCTAGTGAAGAAGAAAAGACATTGGGAACTGTCTGACCCGCTTTTCGAAAAGTCGCGGACACTCATGAAATCCATATCAGTTGTTTACATACTATACCTGCTTTACAACTGTCTTCAAATTTTTTTTCTTTCACATACGGGAATGCTGAGAAAATGAGGTATTGTATTTCGGTTTACGAGTATTTTCGATCTACTTCACAAAATGTTATAAGTTACGTTCAAATTAATTATTACAAGTCGACTTCAAAAAAGGAGATTCTGTATTCGACCCATATGTATGTATGTTTGTTTGTTCGCGATTTTCTCGAAAACCATGATCTATGATCTCTCTCGAAATCTATGATCCAATTTGGATGGGGTTGTCGCTTTTCAAATGCATATTTTTCATGGAAGATTTTAGTATAATTATAACTACCAGCAAATGTCTCGCAATTACTGCGGTCGTTTGTCTATGTATTGTTAAAAAGTAAAACTTTTTTACAAAAAATAGAACCGACCACAAAAAGAAAACAAAAAAATGCAAACTAACTTTAATTTCGGAAGTCGGTGTTTCTGGTTTCGTTTCTTCGTCATCGAACACCGACTTCCGAAATTAAAGTAATTTTGCACTTTTTTTGTTTTTTTTTTGGAAATCGGCCTATTTTTTGTAAAAAAGTTTTTATTATGAATTAGGCCCGGTCACAATAACAATAAAAAACAGCTTTGCTTCCTACCGTGTGCACACCCCTCCCTCGCTCAGGTATTTTCACTGGCAGTCATTTGCACTTGTCTCTGCATGTTCACAGGTGATAATCACTCAGTTGCACTTGTCACTTTTCAAATCAATCAATCGTCGATTGATGCCATCGATCGACATTTATTGATTGGTGTAATAGCTTTGGCTGATCGACGGATACCGATGGATAAACAATCGACCGGTCGACGTCGACATTCTACCATCGATCGACGCTCGATAGATTGGTGTACCCAGTAGAAACTATCGATCGACGTCGACTAATTCATTCTACCTACTATCGATCAACTGTTGATCGCCGTAATGCATTCTACTAACACCCTAAACCGGGATTTCACGTTACACGCCACTAGCAGCTTGCAAGTTAATTGCAGTCCTACGTCATCTGTCGTTGTGATCTGTGTGTTTTGAAGTTTATATGAGCAACTACTTACTTGGCATTGTTTTACGAACTTACGATTTATCTTATGTATTGCGACTTAGTTGAAATGGAACGGCCAAACCGTTGTGTGGTATGTGATCAATCTGTGTTGCGGAGGAGGAAATGTGTACTTACTTTCTCAAGCATTCCTTCAAACATCGAGAAGTCACGTGGAATTTATTTTACAAGAAATAGCACCTCGTGAGGTATAGTCACACATTGTGTTAGCTTGTCGGCTTCGTAGTAAAATCAGTAAGGGTGTGTCCAGATCTGGCGAATGCGCCGCTCGCGCGCCTGCTACGCGAATTGGGCGACGCCCTTCGCGCGCACGGCACTTTTAATAGTTCGTAGTAACACATCATTATATTTTTTTCAAAAACCAATGACGTATGTATTCTTCGTTATTTGATGTTTTTTATTGTTAGTAGACTATGGTCTGAAGAACGTTTAGTTCTAGCAAACTGAGATTCAAATGTCACCGTGTAGAGAGATAAGACGGAGATGTTGAGTGTATTTTCAAACCGTTTTTTTTAGGTCGCTAAATGTAGGGAACAGTTGATTTTTTTTTTCGCGATTTCATGTTTGGCCCCGTAGTAAAAGTTGTTCATAGTAATATGTATAGCACTTATGGGACACCCTGTATATGACATTTTTTTTATAATATTATTATGAATGTCCAATAGTTGCATGAATACATTACGATAAGCTACTTATCACACACTAATGCAGAACAAAACAAAAGACAGAATTAAGTGCCTATTATAAACCAAAATATACTCAACTTAAACTTATTATATATCGATACTCCCATGAGCCACAACAATGCGCTTCATGCTAACATAACTAGATATTCAAACCTTTAAAATTCACCACACATCACATAGCCATCCACTGCGCATACTGTACATCTAACAAAGTAGTTATGCGCACAAATTATTGCTGGGAAACGACTTTTATTTTTAGGTATGAAAAAAAAAAACAATTTGTTGTTGCTCCTACTAATATTATAAATGTGAAAGTTTGAATGGATGTTTGTTACGCAAACACGCCAGAACAACTGAACAGATCTGGATAAAATTTGGCACAAAGATAGATTATAGTAAAGTGCTTTTTATCTCTTATAAGGTGATATTTCCTTGGGATAATTATTTATTATCACGCGGGCGAAGTCGGAAGCTAGTATTACACTACGTAGACTAATATAAAAAAACCGGTCAAGAGCGAGTCGGAGTAGCGTGCAAAGTATTCGGAAAAAAAATATTTTATCAGGTTTTTTTTAACTGCCTCCACCTTATAGGTTTTTCTGTTATCTATAAGTAAAGAACTACTTTTTGTATTTTTCCCAGTGGTTTCGGAGATAAGGGGTAATGGACATTTTTCATATATTTTCATACATAACTTCAAAACCATATATTTTTACGAAAAAAATATATTCGAGACCCTCATAATGTGCCCTTTCATTTCATATGTCGCACGACACAGTTTGAAAAACTTTGATTTTTAAATTTCCGATTTTCACCCCAAAAGTCACCCCCATATTCCAAATTAACTTATTTAGGGTAAACCCCCGTGTTTGGGTCACAGATATTCATGTGTGTACCAAATTTCAACTCTATCGGTCCAGCAGATTGGGAACAAATTGGCTGTGACAGACGGACAGACAGACAGACACATCAGTGATCCTTTAAGGGTTCCGTTTTTTCATTCGGACTTTCGGAACCCTAAAAATATTGTCACTAGTAGAATCTGTTACCAACAATCTCAATTATGACGTAAACTATAAATACCGTTGCCAGGAAATGCAAAATTTATACGTTTGAGCACAAAAAATCCCCGCGTTCACCTACGTCACAAGGTTTGTAGTACCATCTCATATCTATGAGTCATATCCCCGTTGGGTTTAGTGTTTTTATATCCTCATACACTCTGTTTTGCCGAGTTCGTGATACAAGTGGCACTTTATTGAGAGGAATAGTGTCAAACAATGTTGTTCGCGTATCTTGTTTGTGTACTTTGTTTAGTTTGTGGTGGTGTTGCAAAATATGTGGAGGAAAAAGGTAAATTATATTTTTTTCTTGTGGGTTTTGTGGTCTCAAGCGCTAAAGCTCTGCCCAGGGGTTGAGGATAAATTCAAAACAGAGTTACCTTGCCCCTGGGCACTCTGGGCAGGGAAGGAACAGGGGTGGGTTTTAGTCAGTAAGAGTCTGACACACCCTCCCGCTCCACCCTAGAGCGGGAGATGTCAATGGATGATTTCCCACCCCACAAGACATTAAAAAAAAAAGAAAAAAAAGCGCTAAAGCTGAGATCGATTTCCAATCCGGGCAGTTTTATTTTCCATTCCAGTGATGGCTTGATTTATTAACCTGTTTGGTTAGGTAATAATAATGACCAATATTTGATAGCCGTGAATATTGGGTAACCGGTAGATTCGGTTGGTGATACGCTTTACATACTTAAATTACATACACGATTGTATTTCATGCTCAACTATTTTTAAGGTTATTAATTTTTTTGTTATTAAAAATTTTGGCTGTAGAAAAATGGACATTTATTCAGAGGAAGATTTTATTGTTATTATTATTCTTATTTTTCTTTATGCTCGGTAACCGAAAATATCTTTTAATTGAATTATTTCCTTCAATCAACTACCAAAAAGTTACGATAAAATGATTGTTTCCGAAGTCAAAAGCCACATATTCTACCCATTATTTGGATCATTTTTTTCCACTAGACCATACCTGGGAATCCACTGGTTCTGGAAACATTGAAGGTCAAAGTCACAATTTTTTTTTTACTTTTACGAAAATGAATTCCAAGTGTTATTACTAAACATTTTTCCAAACAAACATTACCTGAATTTTCGAAATTTTGAAATTACGCATTTGCGTTTACAAAAACGATATTAATGAATATCAAACGTATCCGACAAGTACCTACTTGGCTTAGAGCAAACGGCCGGGCTTAACTCTACTTGCTTTTTTTTTTTTTTTGTGGGATGTGAAATCATTCAATGACTTCTCCCGCTCTGGGTGGAGCGGGAGGGCGTGTCAGACTCTTACTGACTAAAACCCACCCCTGTTCCTTCCCAGCCTGAGTGCCCAGGGGTGCGGTAACTCATTTTCAGAATTTATAATAATAATTATATTTATTAAATGTGCGGTCGCTAGAGTGTTCAAAATAGTCACCGCGATTCTGGAACGCCAAGGGCAACTGAAGAAACATGGGTGTGTTTTAGTCAGTAAGAGACTACAATTACAACTGCTTATCCCAGTTGTAAATACCCCCTTTGTGCCTAATGGCCTAGCTTTGTTCGGTCTCCCGCTTGATTAGGAGGGAAGTGGAAATTATGTTTTTCTTACTCCTCCGCCGTCTTTTCTGATTAATTTCGTTGCGGGACCCAAGACAGTTTAATCGATTCTCTGGGGCTTGTCGAGCTTTATTGCCTCGGCGTTTTTTCTGGTGGTCGCCGCTGTTGATTCTGGCTTATAGAAGTTACAGTGGTTTGGGAATATTATGGCGGGCTTGTCTCAAATAAAAAAAAAAAAATGCCAGATTTTGGTGGAGCGGTAGAAGTCATCTGATGATTTCCCACTCTCAAAAAAGTGGAAGTCTTTTGTCTAAAAAGATGATGATGATGATGATGAACACATAAACAGTGCAATCATCATTATTTCACCCGACGCCCCAACATACATCGGCTTTAGTTTGGAAACATGCCAGATGAATTAGGGTAGCAAATTTTGCTATCATCTGACATGTTTTGACATCAGTGAACTGGAAGTGTGCGATAGTGCACCTCTATTGCAATTTATTTATTTGAATCGAACTTGGACTTATTCAGTTATGTGTTATTAACTTTTCTCAGGCTGGAAAAGTTGTATGTTAGACTCGTACGTAGTTTTCAGTCCGGTGAAATGAAAAAAAAAACTATTCTCGCATGCCAGCTTTTACTGAAAACTTTCGATTTATTTTTTGGTTTACTGTTACTGTACTGTACAGGAATGGGTACCCGACTGCTATGAATGAGAAAAACCGATTGTATCAATAAAATTGATGTCGCAAACAAACGGTGCAAACATGGTTCTTTTTAATGATCGACACTTCATTGCCGCCATTCTCATAGTTTTTGGAACATTTTTTTCAATTTCATTTCGATTAGAACAATAACAACAACTAAGTTTTAACTGTTAAAGTAATATTTTCGTTAAACTTCGCATTTAAAATAAAAAACCGGCAAGTGCGAGTCGGACTTGCATACGAAGGGTTCAGTACAAAAAGCGGAAAAATCACGTTTCTTGTATGTTGTTATAAAGTGATCGTTATATTTTACTCTAGTTAAACAAACTTAAGAATTATTTCATTACACATATTTTATTCTAAATAGAATTAAGGACTATAAATAGTTTCTGTCCATTTCAGGCATTTTATGGGCATTCCCCTTTCAACTAGTTAGCTATTACGGATCATAAGATACAGCCCACTGACAGACAGACAGACGGACGGACGGGCGAACAGCGGAGGCTTAGTAATAGGGTCCGATTGATTACCCTTCGGGTACGGAACCCTAACAACTCTGACTACCATGCCTACATTGTATGTCACCATGGTCGTTTAAATTAATATAATACCGATCGATAAAAAAATATCTGTGCTTGCACCACTGGTCTTCATTCTTTATGGTTTATCTCTACATAGTATAAATTAAAGTCACTTTCCGCGTCTGTCTGTTTCTCTGTTAAATTCTCGTGAACACCGTAATTGATTTAAATGTGCTTTTCACTAATAGAAAGAGCGATAAACGAGGAAGTCTTGAGTGTATAATTTGAGAGCGGAGCCTGCTCGGATCGTTAGTAAAGCTATATTATTATTTTGGTGTAGATACAATACAGCTCTATTATAATATATTTTATTATTCTAGATAAGGCTAGTTTCAACAAGATGACAGTCAGCAAAATACAAAACAGACGACACTAAGTACATTGATTCAACATTCATACTCAAATTATTCTAGCAAAGCCACTACGGCCCATCAACGTCATAATGGTATCAGTGCCAACTGAAATCTGGCCTTCTATTATTTTGGTCGTTATCGGGGGCTTTATAGGCCTCCAAATGCCTTAATGACAGCCTCTGAAGATGATAGTCGGGTACAGAGGGCTTAACGGCCTTCTCAAGTAAGGATTTGGTGTAAAACCATCTTAGGAATTGATTTTAAGGTTGCGTACGTTTGAAAAATACCTAATGTTGTTTGAAATACCGGTCATTACTTTTTCCAGGGATAAAAGAAAATTGATCTGGGATTCAGACGTTCTGTAGTTTCTAACTTTACTTTAAGGATGATATTTGACAACAAAACCACTTAAAAGAACTTTTAAGTTTATTGTTTGAGTGTTAAACGATGTTTCAATATCTAGTTCAATCCGATGTACCTACTTTATTAAAGTTATTTATATCTAAGTGCTCCTAAAACCTAAAAGTAATCTTAATTTGGAACTAGTCCCTGTAAAAAGATTTACATTATACCTATATATTTATGTACCTTAAGTATCTCATGATTTTGTCACGATTGTTTTATAGCCAATCCAAAATGTGGTTACAACGAATGGCGGTACTCTTTTTGTTTTTGTGGGGTGGGAAATCATCCAATGACATCTCCCGCTCTGGGTGGATCGTGAAGGCGTGTCAGACTCTTACTGACTAAAACCCACCCCTGTTCCTTCCCTGCCTGAGTGCCCAAGGGAGCGGTAACTGTGTTACGTATTTATCCGCTACCCCTAGACAGATCTGTCCGCCACTAAACTGTGATATCACCTACACGGTACTCTTGTACTCAAGAATGTAAAGTATGTGAACAAGAATGCAACTGTCTTCCAGACCACCTAAGGAATGGTAGCGGATTATTTATACCAAATGAACAGAGTCCTCGTAAAAATCTTGTCCTAAACATTATGATCATCCGTTGTCCAATCCAAATTTAACGAGTAAATAATTTATGTTAAAAGTGGAACCTTTTGCTTACCAGATTTATGGTTGGGCGATGGAACTCTTGCTTCGTTTGATAAAGAAAATCCCATTGGGTTAATTCCAATGATCAGTGAGATTTCAGAACGAGATAACGATCATGCAGAGTACCTAGTCTAATTTTTGAAGTCAAAACTTCTTTAGCATCGTTTTTTTTTTTTTTTTTTTTTTGGGGGGTGGGAAATCATCCTATGACTTCTTCCGCTCTAGGGTGGAGCGGAAGGGTGTGTCAGACTCTTACTGACTAAAACCCACCCCTGTTCCTCCCTGCCTCGAGTGCCCGGGGGCGAGGTAACTCTTTCGAATTTATCCTCCACCCCCGGGCAGTTTATCCTCCACCCAGCATCGTTGTGATTTGAAAGTCGATGAAACGAAAATGCGACACATAAATTCATAAGATTTAACGTGGAAAAAAATGAGATAGGAAGCATTATGCAGTGTTTTATTTTTGTGTTTTTGTTTTGTTTTAGCCAAAATTTTTGAAGGTTTCACTTCTACCACGTATGAATTGCAGACATGTTTTTTAGTTGCAATTCTTTTAATTTCACAAAGTCGCATCATTGCATAAATGGCGCTATTTCTAAACTTTACACGAACTGTTGATTCATTTTAGACCCATCAATACCCGTGTGTGGGATAGATAAATGAAGTAGCCCGGGACTGCAGACGAATTTGCCCGCCACGATTTGCCAAAGCAAATAAATAATGTTTAATTATATTCAAGACTTACCCTGTGAGTCAGGGTGCGACTGTGTCCCTAATTATTTGAGGGACGAAAGAGGAATATGCATACCCAGTGAACAGTGTCCACCGGCGCGTAAGATAGATATATTTGAAATTTACTGTCTTATCTTCCTTTTTTTTTCTGTTACTTGTATTTGATGGTCTGTCCTATGAAATGTAAAAAAAAAAAAACCAAACTATAAGAACTTTACTACGAGTCTTTAATATACGAAATATTATTTCAAAACAACCGTTATTTCTGTATATTATATGCATATACTAGGAGTTCATTGGCGAACATTTTTTTATAGCTGAACCCGAACCAATATGTGGTTACAACGAAGTGGCAGTCAGAGGCAGGCAGACAGATCTGTCCACCACAAAACTGTGAGATCGCATACACTGAATACGCCTGTACTGAAAAATCAAAAATATGCGAACCAGGGTGTGACTGTCGTCCTGATCACCTTAGGAATGGCAGTGGAATATGCATTCCAAATGACCAGTGTCCTTGTAAGAGAGTAATTTTAGCATTACCATTATCATCACCATATTTTGCTATTATGAGAATCTTCAACTAAACCAAAACGGAAAACTCAATAATATCTCAAAAGAGGTTCAATATCTTGTTACTTATTGATGCCTTGGAAGTCAAAATAGTAGAGTTATTTGTTTTGTTCAAATAAAGCAAAATAGCCATGACAAACATATTACAATGTATTCTGTCACATCACTACCTAGTTTACACTTTCATAAACCATAAACACCATTTTTTAGCTTCTCACAAAACATTGAAGTATATCAATATTGCTTCAAATTAGCCCCTTACTTTATCAACCTCAATTCCAACACTGTAATTATTTTTAGATCCATCGACTCCCGTTTGTGGTATTAACGAAATAGCAAGGGACTGTAGACGGATTTGCCCACCACAAACTTGTTTGAGCAAGTACGCGCTATTCAGTTGTGTTGAAAACTTGCCCTGTGAGCCAGGGTGTGACTGTGTTCCTAAATATCTAAGGAACAAAAGTGGAATATGTATACCGAGTGAACAGTGTCCTGCTTGTAAGATTTTTTAAGTTGACTGTCCTTGCTTTCTCTTTCTCTTCGTCTTCTTTTTTTCTGTTCTTTTTTATTGCAATCCTAATGTCCTGACCAAACTGTTAAATAAGCATTCTTCTTCTTAGCGTGTCGATGGCATAAATATTATATTTTCTAAATTTAATCCCTTGCCTGGTCCAATGTTCGGCCACAGCAATGTCGTTCTCTGACGCCGTCACTAGATCCTTATTTGAGCAGGTAACAGAGTATGTGGCGCAAGATAGAACTTGGGACATGATCTGTGGAGAGACACCGTACAAATACTGAAGATCCAATCCCCACCCCTACCTATGGAGGTTGGACCTGAGTGTGGAGTCTGTTAAAAGATTACGAGATTGGCCATGGCAACACGTGCCCAGGGGAGGGCTCTTCGACGAATCGATGAAATCATCAGGAGGTTTAAGCGTTACCCGCCAAAGGTAGCATCTCTCCGAGTTGGTGTTACCATGAGTTGAACTCACGCTTCCATCAAAGCTTAAAAACGTTTGAACGAAACTGTAAAAAACAACCGTTAGTCCTGTAATTATAGAGAATATTCTAAGCAGTCCCCAGGAGTTCATTGTTGACCATTATTTTATAGCTGAACCCGAACCAATTTGTGGTTACAACGAAGTGGCAGTACCCTGCAGACAGATCTGCCCACCACAAAACTGTGAAATCGCATACACTGACTACGCCTGTACTGAAGAATCAAAAATATGTGAACCAGGGTGTGACTGTCGTCCTGATCACCTTAGGAACGGCAGTGGAATATGCATTCCGAATCACCAATGTCCTTGTAAGAGATTAATTTTAGCATCACCATCATCATCACCATCTGTTGCTATAATAAGTCGATAATGAGAACCATCAACCGAACCAAAAGTCGCAAAAGAGGTTCAATATCATGTTGATGGTTTGGAAGTCAAAATAATAATTTGTTTTGTTCAGAAAAGGCAAAATAGCCATGATAAACGTATCACTTGGATTATGTGCGACATCACCACATTTTCATAAACCATAAATACAATTCCAATGCTTTACACAAAACATTGAAGTATATCAATATTGCTTCAAAATAACACCTTACTTTATCGACCTCAATTCCAACACTGTAAATCATTTTTAGATCCATCGACTCCCGTTTGTGGGATAAACGAAATAGCCAGGGACTGCAGACGGATTTGCCCGCCACAAACTTGCCTGAGCAAGTACGCGCTATTCAAATGTGCTGCAGACTTGCCCTGTGAGCCAGGGTGTGACTGTGTTCCTAATTATCTGAGGGACCACAGAGGAATATGTATACCGAGTGAAAAGTGTCCTGCGCGTAAGATTTCTTTAGTTGACTGTCTTTACTTTTTATATTTTTCTTCTTATTCTTCTTCCTTTTCTTTCTTTTGTTATATATTTTATTTTAGTAACTTTATGCACTAGTGAAACACTGCAAAGGTGGACTTAATGCCTTAGACATTTTCTACCAGTCAACTTTTGGATGGTGTAGAAACAGAACATGGATGAAGCAACTGATATACAATAATGAATACATTCTTAGATACATACATACAAATAAACAAAGTTATTGTGTGACGGTCTATTTTCTGTTATTATCAGTAATGCGAATGTACTTAACTCTTATAAGAAAAAATCTTTAGATGTCATGTCATTTAGTATAATCTAAAACTTGTAACGGAACATTTATATTAATTATGAGTTGAGCATAAAGACTTGCAAACTCGTTATGAACTAGACTCACAAATGTTGTTTGTAAATATTTCGATTTTGATCGTACAAGGTCACGGTCTTTCAAAACAATGTTTATCAAGAAACAACAGGTTTTGAAAAGTCGTTTGCAATATTTTTTGTTAGGCACTTGTAAGGAAAACGTGTTTACGTATATCTTTAAACAATGGTTTGTTTGTCATAGTTTTATGGGTCGTATCTTGGCTACATAAGGTCTTTTTTTTATAAAACTGCTTACTTTAAGCTGTGATAACTTCGGATTGTCTAGGAATTATAAGATAAAATGAACTTAATAGTTAAGGTAATTTATTCCTTTTTCAAATTTAGCTATTCATTTGTTTCTTTGGATTTTATTTTTTCTGTAATATTAAAACGACGAAATGTAAAGAAAATGTGGTTTTTCATAATGAGTTCCAACTTGGAAACAATGTGTTTCAAAAGGCACGCAATATTAATGACGTATAACTTCCACTACCTTTTAACAAACGAGCTGTATTTTTTTGGATTAATTAGCTTTCGTTTTGGAAATTTTATCCGGTAACCGCCCAGAGAAGAAGGACAATTTGCGAGGTCAAATTTTCTGAAAAAAGCGATAGATACAAAAATACACGGCTCATTTGTTAGCAGGTCTAAGTCCGTATCATCAATAATATTGCGTACCGTTTTAGACGCATTGTTTCGACGACGGCAGAACGCGTATACCAAAAAAAACATGGGTTTTCTTAAATTTCATGCTAGGTTATGAATATTACAGAAAGTATGAAACCCAAAGAAACAAATGAAAAACTAACTTTGAAGAAGAGATAACATACCTAAATACAAAGTTTATTTGAACTAAAACTCCTAATAAATCCGATAATATCACAGCTCAAAGTATTGTCACTCACGTGTCCGTCTGTCTGTCTGTCGTCTAGCACACAGGTTTTACAGCCACACGGTTGGAGCTACAGTCTTGCCATACAAATAGTCAAAAATACATTTGGTACGGAACCCTAAATGTGTGAAGTCCGGCACGCAATTGGCCGGGTTTTTTTATAAATTTTCGACTTCTCTCTCTTCGAGGTAAAGACATAATATTATCGATCAGCCTTTAAGACAATATATATGATCTCGTTGATAAGGATCAATATGTTAGATCCTGTAAAGTGCCTTCTCAAGTGCTTTATCTGCTGGATAGTTGACGCCGCCGCTGCACGAGTGGCGTATAATGTGCCATTGACGGCATTCCAGTTGTTAAATCCCTTAGAAAAACATAGTGCGCTTATCTCTGCTCAATATTAATATGAAAAGCCGGAAACCTGCCTCAGTGGGTTTAACGATAAGTTGTGTCTGTCGTATTTGAAAACGCACTACTCATACTCCGAGACAATTAAAAGTATCTGTGAACATAAATAAGTCACCTCTCTGCTTTAATTACAGCCTGTCAAATTCCTGATGAATGCAAGAGAACCTGCGCAGCACCGAATCCTCCAAATTGTGCTTATAAACCACCAAAACAGAATATGAACGGTTGCGATTGTAAAGAAGGATATCTGCTATCGAAAATAGGAGGAGAATGCATTCCTATTGAACAATGCCCACGTAAGTATTATAAACTGGTATTGTACAGGGTTCTTCATGAGGAGCGTTTGAACTTTAAATAATACAAACAGTTTAAATAATACAAACAGTTTAAATGACATTGCTGCAGTTGTTTTTTATTGGAGGAGCTCGTGGCTAAAGTAATAACAGCCGCACGGATCAATCCATCAGGTTAATCTACGCTTGCCGGGGTTGGTTCATGGAATGGTGATCATTTTTTACATACTGAGACTCCTTCTTGCCTCGGAAAGCACGTTAAGCCGTTGGTCCCGGCTGTCAATCGTGAATCTGTGACAGTCGTTACGGGTCGTCAGAAGCCCGAAAGTCTGACAACCAGTCTTATCAAGGGGTATCGTATTACCCAGTAACTGGGTTGGGGAGGTCAGATAGGGAGTCGCTCCATGTAAAATACTGGTATTCAGCTGCATCCGGTTAGACTGGAAGCCGACCCCAAGATAGTTGGGAAAAGGCTAGGCATATTTATTTTTGCCGCAGTGGTTTTTTATATAATCTTTTGTATTCGATGAAATTATATTTGGAATATATAATTTCGGGCAAGTGGCAGCCGCGGCTCCGCTGTAGGTGGCACATCCTAGTGGACCGATTTTGAATGGCAACGCATAAATGGGACCCAATATCATCAGAAAAAGCCGAGCGATGTAAGGTCACACGATTTTGGTACCAAGTGAATGAGGGCACGGAACGTTAGGCGAAACTTATTTTAATGTAAATTTTAACAAATCAAAGTGTTGTTGATGATGATGATTAATCGTGAAGACTAAATATGTTTTCCCACCAAATTTTATCTACTGTTATACAATGTCAAAGCTTGAGCGTACCTCTTGAAAATACCTATATTATTTTTAACTTCATTTTATCCTTTATGTCGAATCAATGAATTATTGCTTGGTAAGAATAAGCAGGAGCAGTCTAAATATATTGCAGTTTGAGTTTATTAAGCTCTCATACAAACATATCATCGACGTACCAATGAAATGCAAGACTTATAGGGACTGTGCAGGATGACTACTGTGTTGATCTTCTAGCTAATAATCTTGAAGTAGGAATTCAATAATTAAAATAGTGAGAAAATCAATTCCACTTTCAACTATTATTTCGAAACACATTCTTGATCTAGTTCAAAATATTTTCTCTATAAAGCTTTTAAAACTCCTTCGTTCATTTTCAGCTAACATAGCCTGCCATGGCGATCCCAACGCAAGACCCAAACGTTGCCCAAAACCATGTCCTTCTACTTGCCAGTCACCGAATCAACGTGAATGCAAGAGAATGTGTGAACCTATCGCATGTGAATGTAAATCAGGCTTTATACTGTCAAATAACACTGAATTTGCTCGGTGCATCTTACCTGATCAGTGTCCAGGTATAGTCTAATATTATTATTTTTGAAGAATAATTGCTATATATACTTATTAAAGCACATCTATTTCAAGGAGGATAATTTTTCGATTTAATTCGAGAATTGAAAGCTTTCTGACTTTTGCCATCATACTAGCTTCAAAAATAATATCAACTTAAAAGATATCGAAGGGTCTGACGATACCAATTTTCGAATATGACTTTCTAGGTGGTAACCCATGCGGCAAGAATGGACGCTTCGTTAACAACAAGACTGATTGCCCAGATGATTATTGCCCAGTGGATGACAGTCGGGATCCTCAATCTTGTACTAGTTCTGGCCTGTCTGGCTGCATTTGTAATCTAAATCACAAAAAGAAAAACCGTGGAGATCCCAGATGTATCGTGTCGTCCAAATGCCGTAAGTGATTTTTAATGTTAATTGCATTTTCCATTTGCAGTGGCAACAAAAAATAGCAGTTGAATGGGAAATTGATTGGTTTTATTGTTTCCTATGTAGAAGCAATTTTGCTTTGTAATGTTTGCTATGATTGTGATTTCAAAGATGTTCTTACTGATAGTGAACTTGATATTGAAGCAAAGTAAATGTTAGACAAAACAAACTATGTTTTGAGTAACAGGATATTATTGCAGTTGAAGATTAAATTGTTCTTATTAAAATATTTGTTCTGATACAGGAAATGATTATAGAAAACTAGCAGCAAGCAAAAATTTATCAATGCCTTATATATTTCATCAAAGTATAACTGTTTCAACTTTACAGATCCAGTGAATTGCACAAGACCTAACGAAAATTGGAGTTCCTGTCCATCAGCATGCCTTGCTGAAAATTGTGAAGACCGCAAAAACCAACCCACTGTTTGTAATACTTTGGTTTTGAACTGTCAACCTAGATGCGTCTGTAAGGATAATCACTACAGGAATGCAAGTGGAATATGTGTTTGTGCTGATGATTGTCGTAAGTTGAACTTTACTATAGCAAAGAGTTATCAGTGTACAGCAATATGTCGTGAGCCGTGTTGGCCGATTGGTAACGGCCGCGACTTACAAGTTGTAGGTCGTGAGTTCCACCCACGCGGGCGCTTTACTTTTTGTAATTATTTCATCACCACTGCTCTCAAAACGGTAAAGGAAACCATCGTGAAGAAACTGGCATGCCCTAGAACCAAAAATTCGAAGACATGTGACATCCACACACCCTCACAAAGAGGAGGCCTGTGCCCCAGCAGTGAGGACATTAAAAGACTGATGATGAATATGTCTTATACTGCTTGTCTGCCATGTGCATGGCTCACAACTCCAACCAGTCTTATCACAGGAGCACAGTACATAAGACTAATTCAGTGACTGGGATGTGGAGGTCACATAGGTATTCGCTCTATGTAATTGAGGCAGATGAGGTTGCTTTTCGCTCCATTTTAGTTTCTCATATATGTGAACACATATTATATGAGAACTCATATGTGTGAGTTTTATATATGTGTGCCAATAATAACATGTGATTTTTTTTATTGTAACAGCTCCACTAGGTTGTGAAGGGGATCCAAACGCAGTCTGGAGCAACTGTCCCAGTGCGTGTGAACCAACTTGTGCTAAACCGGACCCCCAAATTTGTACAGATCAGTGCCTGGAACCTCGTTGTGTGTGTAAGCATGGATTAGTTTTAAACGAGCAAACAGGAAAATGTGTCGAACGAGAGGACTGTCCAGGTAATAGTTTTTCTAATTAAATTTAATATGGAAATGGATGCTTGTATTGTTACAGTCTGATTTTGCTGGTCGTTTACAACTACTTTCATGTGCATTTTTTCACTCAAACAGTGCCAGAATGTGAAGATCCCAATGCAGTTTACAAAGACTGTACAAGTGCTTGTGAACCAACTTGTTCTAATCCAGAACCCGAAATTTGCACAGATCAGTGCATGCCAGGTGGTTGTGTATGCAAGGAAGGATTTGTACTAAATGAAGATGGAAAATGTACGAGCATAGAAGAATGTAGCTGTGAAGGTTAGTAACAAAAATGTGTTGTTATAAATCTGTGGCATTGAGGATCTATGAGAAAATTCTAATAAATTAATGGTGTTCTTTTCAGGCTGCGAGGATGAATAAATTATTATCACCAATTCTCAAGACCAGTCTATTTCAACAATTAATTGACCCAGAGAAAATCCCCGTTCTTATTTGTCTTCATGGTGACTGTGTTCTAGTCCAAAACTAACAAAGATAAATAAATCTTATTTCTGTTTTGTTCAAACGAAATCTAATTTTAGGCTTGATGAATAAACTACTATAGGAAGAATTGAAGATATTTTTATTATTCCAAGAATTGTTCTTGTTTTCCCACAAAGGAATAATAAAAGGAAGGCCTCGTGAATCAAATAAACACTACTAATTTGTTCTTCGTAAAAGTTTTGCGTGGGAAGACCAATCGGCCCATTCATCTTACGCAGGTTTGTTTTGAAAAATTTCGATTACGGCGAGTATGTTGGAGACCCGAATGTGTAACGTTACACGTTATTTCTGTAATTTACCTATAAAATAATCGGGCAACATTTAGCATAAAATGGTAACAAGGAATTATAGAGGCAACATTGTGAGCAGTGACAGCTGAGCTGGCCGTGTCTCCCTACGTCGCCATATTGCTCGAGACATGGTTATATAAAGGCCCGGCATATCATTTTTACGAGGACAGACCAGCTGGACATAGTTATAAACACTAACAGTCAATTAAAACTGTCATCTAGTACTCTCTAAAAATCTAGATTCCTCGCTAGTTACTACCATTTGATTGAAACTCTAAAAGTTGTATAGTGCGGAGTCCCAGACGGGGTTCTACCGGCGTCTTCCTGCGTACATCTTCCTTCCTACATTTGAGGACCTGCAGGATTTCTACCTACACCACACCAGCGTACCTACAAGCGCCGCGCCTTCGCTTAAGCTCCGGTGGACCGACTCAGCCGATACTAATTCTACTGTAGCCACCGCAGGGGAGCATCTAGACAACTCTGCGTGCACAAAACCGGAGTTGGACCCACCTACCTCTGGACCCCGCTACTTACGTCTTGAGGACCTGCAGGATAGTAGTGTTCTTTAGGCGGTCTAAACCTTTCATGCACTCGATATTTTACCTACGCCCGGCTCAAACGGCTTTGTAAATTCCCAAGTTTTATTAAACTGAACTTTTGTAACGTTAACCAAAATATTTTTAATTTTTAATTTATTAACATCTAAACCCACGTTACAAATGTATTCCTATATGAGTATTTTGCACTTTATGAATAGAGAAAATACACTATATCCACCTACACTTATGCCGAATAACAAAGAGGCTTACAATGTGTCAGGAAAGATCATCACTTGAGTATGACAGGAAGAACCTCGTGTTGAGATGGATCAGATGCTAATAATCCACAATCAGTTATTCCGTTTTTATTAGGATTAAAAATGTTGAGATAACCAGAAATAAACGATCCTCTACTTAAAACAGTATCTCATGAATCGTAACTCAGAAAATAAAACTCAAGATATGTAAACAAAGGTTCAAAGTAAACTCAGAATTTAATATCCCCATTCTTTGAAAAAATGTAACAGTAGCTGCAGTTACTCAATGCCAACGGGCACTTATATTTCCTCAGGACGGCTGTAAAGTGCAGAGTTATTGCCTTTTGGCTGATTGCTGAAAAGCATCGTTTTACCCATGTTTCATACTTTCATTGATGAAAAAGTCATAGTTGGATTGAACCTTTTTTTATCAGCTTTTAATGTTGTCACTGCTGGTACAGAGGTCTTCTGTCTGTGAGAGGGGTGTAATCCACCACGCGGGGCCAATGCAGTTTGGTGGAACATATAATTTTGGTCAGTTTAACGATTGACTATGTGTCATATTAGTTTATTGTGGTTTGCTGTGTATACAGAAAAAGATATATTGTTCTTTAAAGTAAGTACACAAAAATTGTAACAGGTATACAGGTTACAATATTGCTAATTCCAATAAAATGACAGTGAAAATTGTAAATATAATTGGTTCAGCAATATCCGTCTTAATGTAAACGGAACAAGTAGCTTTTAAAAACTTCAGTTAAATGAACACACACAAATTTTCATTTGCTATCATTGTTCTAAAGTAATATTACTTCTTCCAGAAAAGTATCCAAGTCAAGAAATTCATTTTGTATTATTACCTTCTTAGAATCTACCCTATACGATGAACTCCGAGAATTCCTTAATCTTACATCAAAATTGAAACTGAACCAGCTTGATATAAGTTACTAGATTGGCACCTCTATTCTTGAACAAAATAACTCTCAAATTTTCAAAGTTATAAAAGTTTTAGTACCAAGAGAATAAACTTCGATGAACGTTAAGTCGTCAAATTGATATTTTAATATTCCCTTGTTGTCTGTTTGAATCAAATTTTAAAGTAATCTTCGTATTATTTAAGTTACGTTCTTGGGTACCTATACAGTTATTAAGTATTCCCTGTTGTGTGTATAAAAGTTTTTAAGAGGGTGTTTGGCAAGAAATTAAACATGTTTATCAAAATTTTTAAATTGCTTATCCTGAATCCTCGAAGTCCGCAGGCCCGCGTCTACGGTGGCCAGAGATCGTCTCGTGAACCCCGACGCCCAGGGCGACTCCTGCGGCGGCTGCGGTTGGGGGCGTGAAGGAGACTCCGTTGAGTCTCCCTCACCCGTTCAGCATCCTCCTTAGAGAGCATTACTGCTTCACAGAAGGAGGTGACTGCTTTCCATTCACTCTCGCTCCGTACCATGGCCTGGACCAGGGCCGGGCACGAGAGTTCGCTGCCGCCGATCGCCTCCACTCAAAGTCAAATCATGTATTCATAATATTTCAGTCTTATTACTTGTCTTATACACAAAAAAAATACAAATAATCAACTATTTACAAAATATGAATTAAAAAACAAATAAAAATAATGAGATATAAGTACTACTATTTAAATCACAGAATGAGATAATTATGACTCTTACTATTTAAATCACCTGGATTTTAATACTAATCAAATTATTAGTACTAATTTAAAATTAACATTCCTTTCTCGATGTTGACGATGATACACAATCCAGCTATCGAAGGACCAAATTGTACACGATCCGCGCTCTGCCAACTGAGTTGTATATCGAAGCTTTTCGCGATAGGCGCGAGGGTTGATGGATTTGTGTGTGACTGGCGTATTGTAGTCTTGCGACACGCACGTGTGATGAATTGAGCAAGTGGGTCAATCAATTGATACACAGATTGAATAAAAATGGTATATTGGTACATAAAAAAAGGTAAAATGGTAAAAGTCACATGAAGCACAGATATTAACACAGAATTACGATGGAAAACAATATGAATTACTGCCCCAATAGTAGACAGTAACAACAGTCTGTACAAGGTGTGGTACAAGACAACAAACCGCCGTACAAGGTGTGGTACTAGGCGATAGGAGCGAAGCCAGAGGCCTTCGAGCTCACTTGAGTCACTAACGCTGAGAGACTAATTTTGACTGCCAGGGGTGCCTATATATATTACCCAAATTCTATGGGGCACGTAGTGCAGCAAATGCAGACCCGGACAGCCAATACATTTTGTTAATTCTACAAATTAACTTGAACATTAACTTTCGACCAATCACAGGCATTCCGACATTCTAACGATAACCAATCAGAGAAGTCTTACTTATCTCTTATGTAATGAACACCTGCATATTTACTTTTACATATTTACTGGTCTTACTAACAACAAAACTGACATTTATACATAATACAAAGTATGTATTCTAAAGACAAACTGAATCTACGTTATACTTTACTATTAGATTCTAAATTCACATTCTCACAAATCTACAAACTACAATAAAAACAAAGGAACTTTACATATGTATTTCAATATGTACATAAAACAACATGGTGGACTCCGAAAACTTTCCACTGTCTGTAGCCAATCATGAGAAGCATGAATATGATCAACCAATCGCTGACTAGCCGAAATTTCTTACTACGGACTTTAACACAATTGGTCAATTTTAGCGCTGTGGCATGCACTACTTGCGCTATACAAAAAAGTTACCTCATAAACCTTGACATGGAACATATTTTTACCTTTATTCTTAGGATATTTAAAACATAATATTACGTAGTTAAAACATAATAAGACATACTTAGGACATAATAAGGCATACTTAGGACATAATAAGGCATACTTAGGACATAATAAGGCATACTTTAAACATTATAAAACGAACTTATGCTAGCTATATTTAGCTATGGTCAGAGTGATGGCGCCATTTTCAACACCGGGGTGATGGTGGATCCTCTACACTCGATAATTAGGTTTTGGTTTATTGTTCTTTGCTTTATCTTTCCAAAAAATAGTTATGTGGGAGATGGCGTCCTAAAAGATTTTCAATTGTTTTTAATTCTTTATTGTACACAAAAAAAGACATCTGTCTTTTCGTAGGATCTTGTAAAAATTTTAATTTGGTTGTCGATGGCAATGCTTGATTTTTTTTCAATAAAATATTAACATTGTAACAGTTTTCTTCCTCACTTGCCGCGAATTTGATTTCATGCATAGCGAAACTTTTTAGTAGGTATTTTACGAGTCGAGCATAGCGGGACTAGAGCATAGGGGGACTAACCGTCCGGTGCGGGCAGCCATTAAATATTTTATAGCCTTTAATGGCTTTCCGGTTTTTGGTTCGGGAAGTTGGATGGTATCTTCTCGTCTCACATACCACAGTGTCTCAAGACGAAAGTCTATGACCAGTGCGTGTTGCCAGTGATGACTTATGGGACCGAAACGTGGTCGCTCACAATGGGCCTCATCAGAAGGTTTACAGTCACCCAAAGGGCAATGGAGAGGGCAATGCTCGGAGTTTCCTTGCGTGATAGAATCAGAAATGATGATATCCGCAAGAGAACAAAGGTTACCGACATAGCCCGAATAATCGCCAATCTGAAGTGGCAGTAGGCACCTTGCTCGCAGAACAGATGGTCGATGGGGCTGAAAAGTTCTGGAATGGAAACCGCGTACCGGAAGACGCAGCGTTGGTAGGCCTCCCACAAGGTGGACCGATGACCTGTTGGGGGTCGCGGGTAGCCGATGGATGCGAGACGCACAGGACCGATCATTGTGGCGACACTTGGGGGAGGCCTTTTTCCAGCAGTGGACGTCTTTCGGCTGAAATGATAATGATGATGATGAATGGATTTCCGCTGATATCATAGATTAAGAGGCCGTACATGAAATATTGGCCGATTTCACTAATTTACGTGATTTTACAGTTAAAATAATGCATTTCTATAAGTTTTAATGCATAACATGAAATATCATTTCAGTTATGATCTAATGAGTGAGCTAGATTCGAAGTTTGCGTTGCGTGTTATAAGTCGAGATTTGGGTTGTTTTAAAAAAAATTAAATTGCCAAATATTTGTAATTTTTTTTTCTCAAGAAATGGATTGATGGTGAACTAAAGTTTGTTTCTTGCTGTTTTAATTTTATGAACAAGAGTTCTAAATAGCCAAAATCAAAAGCAATTCTTTGCCCATTCTCTAAAATTTGACTAAGTTAAATATTTTTTTAATCTAAATTTTTTATATAAAAGTGATAAAAAGTGATTCATACATTATATACACGACTATTGCAACAATATATTCTAATTTTTTCATATCGTTTAGACGTCAAAACGATTCGTAATTATGTGATATTCTAAACCCCTTACAGCAAAAATTCACAAAACCGTCGTCGGTTTGTTCGATTAATCGTAATTATAATAAAAAAAAAGATCATAATTGAAATAATCTTTCATATTGTGCATTAAAACTTTTAGAAACAGATTATTTTAACTGCAAAAACACGTCTGTAAAATCAGCGAAATCGGCAAAATTTCGTGGACGGCCTCTTTTTTTTTTTTTTTTTTTGTGGGCTGGGTTATCATCCAATGACTTCTCCCGCTCTGGGTGGAGCGGGAGGGCGTGTCAAGCTCTTACTGACTAAAACCCACCCCTGTTCCTTCCTGCCCTTAGTGCCCGGGGGCGAGGTAACTCTGTTTCGAATTTATCCTCAACTCCCGGGGTGTGAGGCCTCTTAATAAAGCTTACCAAACACATTCTTATTCCCTGAAACTGACGCTGAGAGGTTTTTTGGTTGGTTTTCATTGTGGAAGATTTAAGATTCTTTAGACGGTGATTTTTAAAACTCCATCGAACGGAGATCAAATTAAGGGTGAAACTCTAAAAGTTGATTAAGAAAAAAGTCGTAGAAAACCAGGGGAGTGAGAATATATGCCAAACCGCCTCATTGCAGCTCACGTACCGATCAATTTGATTTCATCGTTGGTATTAGAAATCTGAACGCCAAAAACCGCCATATCGCTACCTTTCGTGACATATTTGCAAATGTATTTGATGGATTTCACTGCATTGCATATTCCATGTTGCGAATGTGCTTTGAATGTTTTGGAAAGTAGTGGCGAATACCGAGCAATTCAAGTTTTGTCGACCACGAAATCGTTTCCTTTCACCCTCTTTGAAATAACTTTTTTTTCCATACAAAATGAGAAAATGAATTTTCTTCATATTTTTTTTTTGTGAATTTTTCCTATTTTTTATAGCTATTGTACTATTCGGGGCGAAGAAAAATCCAACAAATCAAAGATCATTAAAATCAGTCCAGCCGTTCTTGAGTTATAAATGGTTTAACTAACCCTACTTTGTTTTATATACAGGGTGTAACGGAAAGGTATGGTCATATTTTAATAACTGCATCTGCCCATCGATATGAACAACTTTCTTCAAGAACACCGGAGGAAATTCTCAAAAAAAATTTTTACCTCTCTACAAATATTGATCAGCTGATGATAACTTTATACGGAAACTTAATTTTTTTTTTGGGAATTTTTAATTTTTTCTTAGATAAAGTTGTTCATTTCCATGAGCAGAACCGGTTCTTAAAATATGACCACACCTTTCCGTTACATTCTGTATAAAGATATTATGTAGTGATGTCTGATTATGTTGAACTATTTACCTAAGAACATAAAGGCGACTTATTTATTTTAACCTGACGCAAGTGAACGAATTTGGGGTATGATTACAATAGTGAATAAATTATGTTTGCTTAACTAAGATAATAAATATACAGCTGTTGTGGAAAGAACAACAGTAGTTCACTTGAAATGTTAGTGTACGTCGGTTTTTTTGTTCTGATTTTTGTCGGAGGTGCTTTGAGCGGTGCTGAGCCACCAGGTATGATGTATTTGAACATTAACTTCTGCCAGCGGCTCCGCCCGCGTGTAATTGTTACTTCCTCCGTTATAAATAACAGCCTATATGCTATTCCAGACAATAATAACAAAATTTATCTAGGTCTTTCCAAACATTCCTGTCCCCCCCTGTCCTTATCCCATGTTACTTGGGATCGGCGCAACACGATTTTTTCTCCATTCAGTCCTGTCAGCCGTCACACTATCACTAACTCCCTTTTCTTTCATATCACTCCTCATACAATCCATCCATCCTTTCTTTGGCCTCCTTCTCCCTCTCCATCCATCCACATTTATATTCATAGCTCTTTTAGTTACATGTGTTTCATCCCTCCTCTTCACATGACCATACCAAGACAAGGTTTTCTTTCAAATTTTCTGTGACTAGTGCCACTTTTAAAGTACCTCTAATGTACTCATTTCTCACTTTATCCATTCTCGTTACTCCACACATCCATCTCAACATTCTCATCTCCGCCATAAGCAATCTTTTTTATCCGTCTTTTTCACAGCCCAACATTCTGACCCCTACAGTACGACAGGTCTAATCACGGACTTATAGATTTTCCCCTTTAACTTAAGGGGCATCTGTCGGTCGCAAGTTGTTCCAGTGACCTGTCGCCATTTCATCCATCCTGAGTTGATCCTGTGCGTTACGTCTCGGTCTATATCGCCATCGCCCTGAACAAGCAACCCGAGGTACAGAAAGTCGGAGCAGATCGGTATAGGCGTTCCGTTGAGAGCTACAGGCATAGGATTGGAAAGACCGCCAAAATCACAAAACAGATATTCAGTTTTGGTTCTGCTCATTTTCTGGCCCACACTCTCCAGTCTTTGCCACCACGTCTCCAATCTGCTCTGGACCTCTAAGCCGCTTTTAGAAACCAGCACAATGTCATCAGCAAACAGCATACACCAAGGAGCCTCTTCCTGGATGTCCGACGTCAGAGCGTCCATTATCATCAGGAAGAGGTAAGGGCTGAGGGCCGACCCCTAGTGCAAACCAACAGCCGCACTGAAACTGTCAGTGGTACCCACTGCAGACCGGACTTGGGTACTGCATCGACTGTACATCGCTCGGATCAACTGCAGATACTTCCCAGGCACACCCTTCTCCGTATGGGCCCACCACATTATGTCAGTAAGACCGAGACATTAAGTCAGTGCTGACCCGATATTTACCTAGTGTAAATTGATTTGGAGTCAATACAGCGCTATCGCGTCAGATCTGACTTCAACATACCAACTTGACTACCCCCGACACCCGCGCCAGCGCTACTGACTTTGCCTAAACAATTAAGTCATTGCTTGGTCACCGACTTGTAATAAACCAGACCCCCAAATATGCATATTACCATGCCAAGAACATTGTGTGTGTGTGCGAGGACTATTTCTAAACGAGAAAACAGAAAATGTGTCAAACGAGAGGACTGTCCAGGTAATAGTTTCTCCAATTAATTTGAATATGGAAATGGATTACTACTTTTTTATAGTTTGATTTTAATTGTCGTTATCACGTTTGTTTATTTGCATTTCTATACTCGAAATAAAAAAAAACTCTAAATCGAAGACATGTGACATCCACACACCCTCACAAAGAGGAGGCCTGTGCCCCAGCAGTGAGGACATTAAAAGACTGATGATGAATATGTCTTATACTGCTTGTCTGCCATGTGCATGGCTCACAACTCCAACCAGTCTTATCACAGGAGCACAGTACATAAGACTAATTCAGTGACTGGGATGTGGAGGTCACATAGGTATTCGCTCTATGTAATTGAGGCAGATCAGGTTGCTTTTCGCTCCATTTTAGTTTCTCATATATGTGTTCTCATATGTGTGAGTTTTATATATGTGTGCTAATAATAATATGTGATTTTTTTTATTGTAACAGCTCCACTAGGTTGTGAAGGGGATCCAAACGCAGTCTGGAGCAACTGTCCCCGTGCGTGTGAACCAACTTGTGCTAAACCGGACCCCCAAATTTGTACAGCTCAGTGCCTGGAACCTCGTTGTGTGTGTAAGCAAGGATTAGTTTTAAACGAGCAAACAGGAAAATGTGTCGAACGAGAGGACTGTCCAGGTAATAGTTTTTCTAATTAATTTTAATATGGAAATAGATGCTTGTATTGTTACAGTCTGATTTTACTGGTCGTTTACAACTACTTTTCATATGCATTTTTTCACTCAAACAGTGCCAGAATGTGAAGATCCCAATGCAATCCCAGTACAAAGACTGTACTAATGAAGACAGAAGTGCATGGAGAGTTCCAAACCAAAATCGTTTGTACAGGGTTTCATCGCCTTAATAATACGTCTTGAACGACATAGATGGCGCTAGTATAGTAGTTGGATTGGAAAATATACATCTCTCGTTAAAGAACATTATCTTGTTTTTTGCTAGTTACAATATTACTTAATTTTAACACAAATTCTCCTACGACATTACAAACCTTATAAAGCAAAGCTCGTAATAACTAGGATTCGAACTCGGTGGCATAAAATTTACCGATACCATAGCCACTGGACTATTGCGTCATTACGCAATGAGTTGAAATTATCCTACTCTTTATTATATCGAAGTTGTTTAGCGACTTTAACCTGTATCATAAATCTCAAAAGAATTGAGGGTAGTTTAATATTGACTGTATAAAAATTAAATCTTTTTGTTCAATCATAACGTTCTTTACTATCTTTGAGTGAGTTCAGTTACGATTGCATTTAACAATTTTTTAATATTTATCTTTACCATGAGTTCGCGTTCTAATATTGATATGGCTACGAGGGCCCAAATAATAGCATTGCATAATCAAGGCCTAAATTATTCTGAAATTTCGAGAGAAACTGGCTTAAACGTAAGTAATGTTTTAAAATCACTGTTCGTTATTTATTTTATTATCCATGGTTATCGATACACGAAAATAATAAATAATATATTTCCCTTATAGGTAAAGACTGTCACTTTATGGATAAAGCGGTTTCAAGAAGAGGGTTCGTTGGAACACCGCAGTAGATCTGGCAGAAGACGCCATATTGACTCAGACCAGCGTCAACTTATGGAGCAAGGTTATGAGGAAAATGGCTTTACACCAACAAGATATTACGCAGAGTTGTTTGATACATCTTTGCGGACGGTGTATCGTGCTCTTCATAGTGAAGGTCTGCATTATCGTCGACATGCTATTAAGCCATTGCTAACCGAAGCTAATAAAAGAGCACGATTGGAGTTCGCTTTGAAATACAGACATTTCGACTGGAGCAACGTTATCTTCAGTGATGAAAAGACTTTCAAGTCTAGCCAGCACGGGCGAGTTAGGTTGTGGCGTAGGAATAATACGCGTTATGATAGTGATCACGTTGTGCCTAACTCTGAATCCGGTCTTATAACAGTGAACATTTGGGGATGGATGACAGCTGCAGGACCAGGAGAACTTACTGTAATACCCAGTCGTGCAAACAGTGTTAACTACTTAGATGTGCTGAATGACGTCATGTTGCCCACTGTGCGGAATGTTTTTCCTGTAGAAGACATGCCAGTAATAACGTTCGTGCAGGACAATTGTCCTATACACCGTTCCATAATTGTGCAAGAGTGGTTTAGCCAGCAATCGGACATATGAATTATTCCTTGGCCTGCGAGATCGCCAGATTTAAACCCCATTGAAAATTTATGGGGCGTTATGGTTCAAAAGTGGGACAATAGGAACGAAAGGACTAAGGAAGCACTGAGTACTCACTGCATGGAGGTATGGGATTCTATACGGGGTCACAATTTATGTGAAAAATTAATAGACTCCATGGGTTCGCGGTTGCAAGCAGTAATCGATCAAAATGGCGGATACACGAAATATTAAAGAATATAAAGTGTTGACTATTGAATTGAGTAATAATGATTGAGTAAAAATGAAAAGACCGGGGTAGCTATAATTTATATGATAAATTACAGTAATCAAACTTGGTGTAAGTTGGATAAATTTATACATTACTTTATAACAACAAAATGTTATTACACTAATAATTTTGATTTCTTATATGATATAAGAAATTAAAATAAAAACAATATAAATATAGATTCCTTTCCAATATAATAAATTATTTATTTATTATTATAAACAACTCGGTCCCAAAATGACAGCTATAACCCGGTCTTACAATTGTTATTGATTTTAGGTTTAGCTTCAATTTCTTCCTCCTTCTGGAACGAATACTTAAGCTATGAACCTTAGTCATAACATAATGCACAAATCAATCATTATAGTCAATACCACTAAACATAATTATGCAAAACGTAAAATTTTTATAATTTATGAGTAGGTAAAATATTTACAGAACTAAGGTTGCATATACAACGTTGATGTGACAGAGGGGCATTAAATTAAACTACGTATACTATACGTGTTTAGTATTAATTCGATACGGTATAAAAATAAAAATAATAATAAATGAGGTTTTTTTTTTTTCAAACAAACTAAATAGCTTACAATTCAGAGTAAAACGCAATCACCCTTTATACCATACTTTATACCCATTATCCTTGTTTGCATTGCCATCTTATAGCGAAAATGTACTTGTGACTTGCGTGAGAACGGCAACAACGCGTCGTATCGTAGGTTATACTCAGATTTATCGTTTTAAGGTGCATGACCTGTGCGTATAGACATAATCAGCTGTTAGGAAAGATACATCGTGTTCAAACGAGGCCAAAACTTAAAAAATCGTTTGTGACTAAACTACTGCTCCGATTTAATTGATTTTTGGTACAGAGCTTGAAAATAGTACCTAGTATAGGCAGTTTAAAGGAAAGCCCCTCTGTCGTATCAACTTTGTATAGTGAAAGTTATTATAACATAATGTAAATAAAACTAAATAATAGAAGAATAGCACAACACAGTTTTGATTTAGAATACTTATAATATCTATTATACAGTTTTACTTTGTTAAGGTCTTCTATTTTGTAATAGAGTTATTTAGTTATAAATTTTACTTGATTTCTCCTTAACAAGTGAACTAAATCATTGTTAATTGGATGTAAAACTGCTAGGTTAGGTTATACATTCTATAAGAAAGAAAGACATAAATTGTATTCTTCTTTGAGAATTAAATGTCTTAAACTTTAATCAATAAAATAGTTTCATTTCTTATCCTTTACGAGAATTAAACTTAGTAAATCTTAAGCTGTAAGAAAAATATATCTAAATCTTCTTACATAAATGTTTTTTACTAATAATACTAATACTTACCACCAATTATGAAAGTAATTTATATAATATATATTTATATAATGTTATATATAGTAGTATATGTATACTTGTATATTATCCCTATATTCATTTATACATCTTATAGCTCATATTTTTTATATTATTTATAACAAAAAATAAAATAAAAACGTTTAAAAATACAAAAAAAAGAATATGAATTATATATTATAATAATTAATTTAAAAAAAAGTCGACAGAGAGCTGGGTTGCGAACCGGTGCCCTGTTGAACGATCTATGTTATTCTGCCATGCTTATCCACCTGAGCTACTGATTATTTATTCTGGAACGTGAAAATAAGAGCTACTTTGTGAATGTAGGGATTTTTATTATTTATGATCGACGCCATCTGTAGTCGAATTAACCGATATACCAATTGGCTTATTTAGTTTGGTTTAGATGGCGCTGTATTAAGTACTCGGAAATAAGAAAATATAGTAATTTTTGTTTATTTGAATATAAATATATTATTATTACTTAGTAATTATTTTAGGTATTAAAAACCTTATTATCTGCCTCTGCATAATAAGGTTTATAAGCTTTGCAGTGTTATTTTCATGATTGAACAGCGCCATCTAGTCGTCTCATGAAAGTCATGATACGTAATGCAAAACCTCACAGTCAAAAGTCGACCTTAGGCTCTCCATGCACTTTTGTCTTCAATAGTACAAGTGCTTGTGAACCAACTTGTTCCAATCCAGAACCCGAAATGTGCACAGATCAGTGCATGCCAGGTAGTTGTGTATGCAAAGAAGGATCTGTACTAAACGAAGAAGATGGACTGATGAAAATGTGTTGTTAAAATTTGCAGCATTAGCATTTATGAGAAAATTCTAATAAATTAATGGTGTTCTTTTCAGGCAGCGACACGAGACGATGAAAAAATTACTATCACCAATTCTCAAGACCAGTCTATTTCTACAATTAATTTGCCCAGAGAAAATCTTCTTTTTTATTTATATTTATGATGACTGTGTTCTATTTCGAAACTAACAAAAATAAATAAATCTTATTTCTGTTTTGTTCAAACGAAATCTAATTTTAGACTTGATGAATAAACTATAGGAAAAATTGAAGATATTTTTGTTATTCCGAGAATTGTTCTTGTTTTCCCACAAAGGAATAATAAAAGGAAGGCCTCGTGAATCAAAACCGACCAGCTGAGGCATTATAGTTATAGACACTAACGGAAAATTTAAACAGTCATCTACTACTCTCTAAAAGTCTAGATTCCTCGCTGGTTTCATTTGATTGAAACTCTAAAAGTTGTGTAGTGCGGAGCTCCAGACGGGGTTCCACCGGCATCTTCCTACGTATATCTTCCTATCTACATCTTCCTTCCTACAACCACACCAGCGTACCTACAAGCGCTGCGCCTTCGCTCAAGCTCCGGTGGACCGACTCAGCAGATACTAATTCTGCTGCAGCCACCACAGGGGAACGTCTGGACAATCTTGCGTGCACACAACTGGAACCACCCACCTCTGGACTCCGCTACCTACGTCTTGAGGACCTGCAGGATAGTAGTGTTCTTTAGGCGGTCTAAACCTTTCATGCGCTCGATATTTTACCCACGCCCGGCTCAACCGGCTTTGTAAACTCCTAAGTTTTATTAAACTGAAATTTTGTAACGTTAACATATATATATTTTTTTTCAATTTACCCACCAATAAACCCACGTTACAAATGTATTCCATTATGAGTATTTTGCACTTTATGAATGGAGAAAATACATTATACTTACCTACATTTATACCTAATAACAAAGAGGCTTACAACTGTTTTTTTTTTTTTTTTGGCGTGGGAAATCATCCAATGACATTTGGGTCTTCGTGTCGGACTGTTACTGACTAAAACCCACCCCTGTTCCTTCTCTGCTTGAGTGCCCAGGGGAGCGGTAACTCTGTTACGATTTATCCGCTACACAGGAAAGATCGTCACTTGAGCATGTCAAATACGACATATTATACCTACATATTGATCAACTCCTACGTTCAGGGCATTCACGCTATCCAGGCATATTATTGCAGGCCACAATTGTGGCGGTAAGGCCCCTCTTTGAGGAGTGGCTGGAGAGGTGCCACGGCGTCCTCACCTTCCGCCTGACGCAGGTTCTCACCGGACGCGGATGTTTCGGGAGTTTCCTGTTCAGGATTAGGCGGGAGGAAACGCCCGGGTGTTACCACTGTGTGGATCGCCCAGAGGACAATGTGGAGCATACGGTGGAGGTCTGCCCCACTTGGGAGCAGCACCGAAGTGTCCTCTTGGAGGCGATCTGCGGCAGCGACCTCTCGCACCCGGCCCTGGTCTAGGCCATGGTACGAAGCGAGAGGGAATGGGAAGCAGTCGCCTCCTTCTGTGAAGCACGGAACGCGTTAGGGACACTCAACGGAGACGCCCGCACCCCAGGCTCCACCGCAGGAGACGCTGAGGGCGTCTGGTCGCAAGCCGATCCCCGGCCACCGTAGGCGTGGGCTTGCGGACGGTGAGTGATAGGTATCTCGCCGTCCGATAAGGACCAGGCTCGAGAGTCGACACGCCTCAAAGAGATGTCAGCAATAACTTACGGGACCCAGCAGGGCCGATGGAAACCCGGGCCTGTGGACGGCGAGTAATGGGTAGCTCGCCGTCCGATCAGCACCAGGCCCAAGAGTCGACGTCGCGTAGTGTTCCACGCGCGCCTCAAGGAGTTGTCAGCAATAAGGACGGGGCCCATTTTGGCCGATGCCTGCCCGGGGGTTGAGGATAAATTCGAAGCAGAGTTACCTCGCCCCTGGGCACTCAGGGCAGGCAGAAACAGGGGTGGGTTTTAGTCAATAAGAGTCTGACACGCCCTCCCGCTCCACCCTAGAGCGGGAGAAGTAATTGGATGATTTCCCACCCCACAAAATAAAAAGGGCCGATGGGTCGTGGATAAATTCGAAAGAGAGTCACCAAGCCCAGGCAACTGGATTAAAAAGGGTGGGTTTTAATCAGTAACAGTCTGACACGCCCTCCCGCTCCATCCAGAGCGGGAGAAGTCATTAGATGATTTCCCACCATAAAAAAAATAAACTCATACTCGCTCATGCTTAACAGGAATGAGGAATGTTGGAGCATACGCCCATGTCGTAGGTATTTTATGGTACTTCGGTATTGGAAGGCGTTTAGAGAACTTAGTCATTTTTTTCTAACTAAACTTTTCAAGTTCGAGACGACACATCTAAGAGAAAAACTTTAACAAAAAATTTAACCGACGAAAAAGAACTAAAGAGCAAAAAATAAATAAACCTTGTAAGTCTTGAGTATTGAGCTTACGAGGTTTGAGCTTACGAGTATTTACCTACCCGGGCCTGCGGACGGCGAGTAGTGGGTAACTCGCCGCCCGATCAGCACCAGGCCCGAGAGTCGACGGCGCGTAGTGTTCCACGCGCGCCTCAAAGAGTTGTCAGCAAAGTGTAGGGGCCTGCCAAGGCCGGTGCCTGCCCGGGGGTGGAGGATAAATTCGAAAGAGTTACCTCGCCCCCGGGCACTCGAGGCAGGGAGGAACAGGGGTGGGTTTTAGTCAGTAAGAGTCTGACACACCCTTCCGCTCCACCCTAGAGCGGAAGAAGTCATAGGATGATTTCCCACCCCCCAAAAAAAAAAAAAAAAAAAACGAGTATTTACCTATATAAAATTTTATATAAATTAATTTTGCGCACCATTAGCATTATATTAGCATTTTTAACGGTAATTACTGATTATTTGGAACAGCTATAACTTTTATTTAAAGTATTAGAGCTCGTCTTATAGTAAAATGTTGAGATTATTCGGCACTTCATTTTAAGGTAGGTAAAAAAGTGCTGTAACACTGGGCTCACGTTCCATAGAAAGTGGTCCATTGTTCTTTAACGATTGACTTTGTTTCATATTAGTTTATTGTGGTTGGCTGTGTATACAGAGAAAGGTAGAATATTCTATAAACTACACCAAAATTGTAACAGGTATTTTACAATATTTCTAATTCTATAGATAAAATGGCAGTAAAAATTGCAATTACACAGGCTGTAACGGAAAGGTGTGGATACATATTAAGAACTGCATCTGTCCATTGATATAAACAACTTTCTACAAGAGAACCTGAGCAAATTTAAAAAAAAAAAAAGAAATTACATCCCATACAAAATATTGATCAGAAAAATAAAATAAAAAAAATAAATAAAAAAAAACCAATCCACTCCAATCCAATCTCCACCCACCTTTCGATCCATTTTTTTTTTGGGAATTTTCCATTTTTTTCTTAGAGTAAGTTGTTCATTTCCATGGACAGAATCGGTTCTTAAAATATGACCACACCTTTCCGTTATCCGTCTTAATGTAAGCGGAACAAGTAGCGTTTGAAAACTTCAGTTAAATGAACACACTCACACGAATTTTCTTTTCTTGTCATTGTTCTAAAGTAATATTACTTCTTCCAGAAAAGTATCCAAGTCAAGAAATTAATTTAGTATTATTTCCTTCTAAGAATCTACCCTATACGATGAACTCCGAGAATTCCTTAATCTTACTTCTAAATTGAAACTGAACCAGCTTGATATAAGTTACTAGATGGCACCTCTATTCTTGAACAAAATGACTCTCAAATTTTCAAAGTTATAAAAGTTTTAGTACCAAGAGAATAAACTTCGACGAACGTTAAGGCGTCAAATTGATATTTTAATATTCCCTTGTTGTCTGTTTGAATCAAATTTTAAAGTAATCTTCGTATTATTTAAGTTATGTTCTTGGGTACCTATACAGTTTTTAAGTATCCCATGTTGTGTTTATAAAAGTTTTTAAGAGGGTGTTTGGCAAGAAATTAAACATACATTTTAAATTGCTTTGAAAAATTATGAAGATTTATACGAAAAATGATCCGTCGAATCGTATCTTCTGTTCCTTTTTCTTCTCTTGTGTTAATACTTAAGGGTCCTTTTTTGACAATTTTGCCTACTACTTTGGATACAAAACATTTTGAGACCTGTTTTAACAACGTAAAAATACTTTATCCTCTTTGTAACAAACGTGACGTTGGTTTCTTTAATATTTATTTTCTATGCTATGCTTCGATTTTTTATTCAATGAAAGCGGCGCCACATGGCCGGTAGTAAGGAAAAAAGGGCCTTAAGAGACGAGCAGAACAGCAAGTTCCAGTAAAGTTGAACTTCCAAGAACAGCGTAAGTATAACTGTTATCTACTCGAGGGGGTTTAGTACTATGTCGGTGTAGTTTCTTTACCTATCTACTATTTTTGTGCCATCAATAATTCAGTATATTCAGTTTATAGTATGGCGTGTCGATTTTCGAATATTCTAACATACTACAGTGAAGTGGGTTACTCGATCCGGTGGCAGCCATTAAATATTTTATAGCCTTTAATGGATTTCCGCCGATTTTATAGATACACACACTGCCATTAATAAAGCTTACCAAACACATTTTTATTCCCTGAAACTGACGCTGAGAGGTTTTTTGTTGGTTTACATTTTGTAGAAGATGTACAATAACATATACAACAAAATAACTTTTGTAACAGTTGACTTTAATACAAAGTCTCAAACACTCAAGTTCAAGACATGGCAACCACAAAGATAACATACTGAATAATGTCATACCTGTTTCCAGAAGGGAATGCATGCAGAAGCGTGTTTAACATAATTATGGTGTGTTTCAGTCATAATAAAGAAAGCGAGTCGAAATTTACCGTTCACAAATCTAGACTTCTTGCTTTTAAGATAAATAAGAATATTGGGCGGTGATTTTTAAAACTCGATCCAACGGAGATCAAGTTAGGGGTGAAACTCTAAAAGTTGATAAAGAACAAAGTCGTAGCAAACAACTAGTTCAACTATATTTAATTACAAACTAAGTTTTACGGCCGAAGAAGTGTAGATTACCCTTGACAGGGTATTCCCCAAGTCCCTAAACATTATCTTGTTTCTCATACCGATAGTGAAGGCTTCCAGAGTCTAACCAGTTGCGGCTGAATATTTTACACGGAACGACTGCCTTTTGACCTCTGAAATGTAATCTAGTGAGAGACCTTGAACTTTGGGTATTTTATGTATTTGTGTGAGATAGGAAACACGTGTCTTCAAATAAATTCGACGATTAAAGTTTTTGTTGACATAGTCATCTGTCACCAAATTGTAAACATCGTTAGTCACTCATCATCTCATCTCAGCTTTTTAATGTCCCCAATAATAATGCTGGGGCACAGGCCTCCTCTGCGTGAGAGGGTGTGGGCCGTAATTCACGCGGGCCCAATGCGGATTGGTGAATGTCACATGTCTTCGAATTTTTGGTTCTAGGACATGCCGGTTTCCTCACGATATTTTACATAACACATTTATGTAAGTCACTATATAATACAAAATAAAGCCCCCCGCTGTGTCTATCTGTTAAAAAAACTCAAAAACTACTGAAAAATCACTCTGTCTATTGGTGAAAACCACATTTTCATGTGGTTTTCACCAATAGACAGAGTGATTTATGAAGAAGGTATAATTTGTTGTTTTAAGTGTTTAATTTGTACTCGTGCAAAGCTGGGACGGTTCCTAGTTTATAATAAATCAATTAAATTGTCAACTCCTTTTTTTCGGTAAGACTCGAATACACTGTAAATTAACAAATTCGGATGATATTTAATGTCTTTCAAATGATCATTTCATAGTATACACTCTTGCAAGATTTATTACAATCTTACGGTATTTGCAATAATCCGGTGATGTATCTAAGCATTAGTAACGGAGGCATAATCAGTAAACTAACTAGGTGAGTAAGTTCTTTGGGATTGCTGGTACCCTAATACTTATGAATACTGGAAACGCCTTATATTTCCTCTGAGTGATCTCAAACTCAAACACAGGTTGGGCTCTTAACAAATATACCAACTCGTTGTCCTAGTAAAAGCCTCTCTAGGGATAGTTTTCGTTGACAAAGTTAATTATACAATCTCACTTTACTAACCTGGGAGGTCTTGTAAAACAATGTTCTCCCGAGAACACCGTTTCACCAGACGTGTCAAAAATATTCAAACAGAAGGGATATTTATTGGTACTATATAAAATATATCTTCTCTACATTCTAAAGCAAAAACTACATTTACTTACGTCACCAGGTATCAAAATGGAAGAAGAAAAATTGCACGGTGTCTACGTCTCGTTTATAAGGGAACAATCTCTGCATTGTGAAAGGAAGTTTTTGTGAGAGTCATAAATCAATCCGCGGCGAAAAGATTCCCCTAAAGTTTTTGCTACTATTCATGTACAGATATGGAAAACGAGATTTTTTAAATGGGAATATATAGTCTGGTCCTTGAACACAAATTTACATTTTTTATTAGAGGGAAGCAAATTGGAACACACTAAAAATATTTTATTTCAAGCGTTATAAAATTTAAACTGTGCATAAGGAATAAATAATTTAAAAAGATTTCAACTACAATAATATTTTACATTAAACTGAGAAAAGAGTTTTTAGCAACCAATTTCGCGGAAATCTGTATCTGTTGAGGCCAGTTTTTTTTGCGATTCCCAGTATTTTATACACAATATTCAAGCAGAGTAGGAGGCCCTGGGGTAAGTTATGTTGTTCAATAAAATAACGCCGGTTTTTCGAACAATATTTTTTCGATGTATTTTATTGTTACGAAAAATCTTGTATCATGTCAACTTTGTATATAGGTTTGTGTGTTGACATACACGCCGTACGAGAAAAATGTTCTGTAGAAGTACTCCTGCCAACACATAAAAGAAAGCCTCATTGGAGTCCACTTTGTCTGTACGGGAACGAGGCCGGCCGTCAACCAAGAAACATTCGATTAATCAGTCTCATTAGTTCCTCCTGAAACTCTAACTAAATAATTGGTTACGATAAATGTTATTCTGCGAACTGTAATTGGTTTTCGTCTTATTTGTTTGCTAGCCGTTGATTTTTCTTTTATTTCTTTGTTTGATTATTTCTGTGTGGCCGGTATTTTTGTTTGTGTGGGTTTCTTTTGTGATTTATAGAACGTCGATGGCTGGAGAAATTGTCAGAGATCTTAATTTGATTTTCAGACTCTCATTCTGAGTTTGTGATTGAGTTAGTTTATTATGGAAATAATATTTGTGACTTGGCTTTGTTAAATCATTCATTCCTAAGTAAGAAAGCAGGCTTTACGTTTTATTATTTGTTACGGTTTCAAATTTTAATTGGACTAAAATAATGAATTAAATAAAAAAAAAATAATAATACAAAAAAAACGACTAATAAAAAACAACAAAAAATTCCAAGCAAGTCACTTTTCAAGCAGTCTGATGCAGTTGGTGGCATAAAGTGACTTGTTTGGCAAATTATCAATTTTTTATTTCCTAAATTTTAGTGTGTTTTATTTTTGGAGTCATCTCCTTGAGCTCTTTATTTTATACCCCACATGACCAGGTCACATATTAAAAAACTTTATTACAAAAAAAAAACAACCGACTTCCAAAAAACAAAATACACTAAAAATTAAAAAAAAAACTTTAAATTCGGAAGTCGGTCTCTGTATTTTATTTCTTCGTTATTTGACAACGACTTCCGAAATTAAAGTAATTTTTTTAATATTTAGTGTATTTACTTTTTTGGAAGTCGATTGTTTTTTGTAAAACAGTTTTTTATTTTTCACTTTTTAGTTGTTATACCCCAGAACTAAAAACCCCAATAACATGGAACGTGGAATTTAAACATACTCGTAATTGGAGAAAACAAAAACGTCGTCTAGGTATACGTATTTTTCGTTTTTGTTCAGTTTCTCAAAAACCGCTGCGCTGAAGCAATTTCGATAAAATTGATATGGAACCACCTCGAGAGTATATTCTTTCGGATAAAAAAAGAATTTTTAAAATCGGTCTACAACTGACGGAGAAATAGGCGGACATACAAAAAAAAACATAAATACAGTCGAACATAGAACCTCCTCCTTTTTCGAAAGTCGGTTAAAAACACGACTACACTTACCTAATAGCGGTCGCCATTTTGTTTTTTTTTTTCAAGACTCCAGCTTATGCACTTCGGCGATCAAGACCAATCTACGAGTAATAATACCTCATTTAATAAATCCATCAAGCCGTTTAGGCTACAGCGCGTGCCTTTTTTTTTGCGGGGTGGGAAATCGTCACATGACTTTTCCCACTCTGGGTGGAGCGGGAGGGCGAGTCAGACTCTTACTGACTAAAACCCACCCCTGTTCCTTCCCTGCCTGAGTGCCCAGGGGTGCGGTAACTCATTTTCAGAATTTATCCGCTACCCCTAGGCATGCAGGCACCGGCCACGATGGGCCCCGTCAGTGGTGGCTGACACTTATCTCTTTGAGACGCGCGTGGAACACTACGCCTAAGAAATAGACATACAAATATACACTCATAGATACATACATACAAACATACATAGATACTCTCGAAAAACATTACCCTCCTTCTGGGACAGTTGGGTAAAAATAAAATTGAACCACTTTTGTGTCTTTAGAATGGAATAAATGATCCCTTTTCATGAAATATTATTCATCGTAGCTAAGCTACTCGTACCTACACAAGGTATAGTTAAGCCTAGTGATTCCATCAAATTGTATTCCTTTTTTTATTGATTAGCTCTTACTTAACCACTATCTCACCTGATGGTAAGCGATAATGTGGTCGACGATGAAGCACGCGTGTCTAGAAGTAACCACACACTCTTGACTTACTTTAGAATTTAGTACTTTCCGTTCTGATACACACATAATATATCAGAACTGAAAGTACATATACAGGATAATCTTGGCTAGATTAAATATTGTTGTAGATGCTGTAAGAATAGGTGGTAAATACTGTGGCGAAACACAGCCTAAAATCAGCGGGTATGCACTGGCCTTTAGCTGGCAGTTAAGAATATTGAGGAGTCGTTCGAGTATACATTAAAAGTATAGGTTTGAGGTCAGACTAGAGTTTTGCCCTTGCAAGTGGGCACACATGTAATTCTTATAAAAATCAATATAGAGTCTGTTACGCCCTCATCTCTTTTCTTATCCACCTGTAGCCTGTTACCCTTTTATACACCGGATTCTCGCGTTGCCAGCGAGTGAGACCTTTACCCTGAAACTACTAGAACGTCCCAGGATCCCTGCAGGCCGTACTAGTGCCTTGGGGTCCTACAATACCTAGCTAATCAAAATTTATTAGACAGCAATAAACAATTAAGAGGATTACAATTACGCTTTTGTTATTAAGCGGGCTGGGATGCGTGACTCACAGGACCGGTCATAGTGGCGACACTTGGGGGAGGCCTATGTCCTGCAGTGGACGTCTTTCAGCTGAAATGATGATGATGATGTTGGGCTTCGCCCGTGTGGAATTAGTACTTGCCTCATTATAAATTATAGCCTATTGCTATCCCAGACTATAATTTATCTTTGTGTTAAATTTTACCCAAATCCAGTTTAGCCGTTCTGGCGTGATTGAGTAATAAACATCCATCCAAACTTTCACATTTATAATATCACTTACATTATCATCAAGTTTTTAGTCTGAGGTTATTTAGGACGTAGGTACTATATGTATCTATACTACTTTTAGAAATAGGTTTGTGATTACAAAAGTCTGAATATAACGCCAATATTTTTTGTGTGTCCTAGTTTATGCGGAGTGACAAGTGAGCCTAGATCTTACCGAACATTACAGAAACTGGATTTCGAGGTTAGTTTATAGAAGCTGGAGATTTTTCCTTAGGCTATTTGAAATATGTGAGAGGCTTCAAACTTGCTGCGAGTTGCGGGTACGATTCTCGCACGAGAAAAATATTTGTATGGCCTTTCCAAGTCTGGGTGTTTGTCTTTGTGAGTTTGTAACTGTACCCATGATATAGGAGAAATTCTTTGTGTCGACCAACGACTTGTTTAAAAAAAATACAAAAAACTATTGTTTGCTTTTTCTGTGTTTCTTTTGTGACAAGTACATTTCATATCGTAATTATACCACAGCGTATTCTTTCTAATATATTTTATAAAAGCAAATTATACAGATAGCGTGGATTCCACAAACAAAGATATCTCAGACTAGGTTTTGCTGGCAATTACCTCTACAAGCATGTTTTGTGCGGAACCAAGTCGTAAGCCAGGCATGATGGCAATAATTTTCTTTTACTTAGCTCTTGAAACTCAGACTTGGCTGATATTATTTTCCCCACACTAAGTGCGTGGAATACTCGAAAAAGGAATATTATTTATCCAACTGCCTTAGAAGGAACGTAATGTTTTTCGAGAGTATGTGATCTATGTCTATTAATTGGCACGCCTAGTAAGTAGCCTTTTTTTTGTGGGGTGGGTAATCACCCTATGACTTCTCCCGCTCTGAGTGGAGCGGGAGGGCGTGTCAGACTTGTACTGACTAAAACCCACCCCTGTTCCTTCCCTGCCCTGAGTGCCCAGGGGCGCGGTAACTCTGTTTTGGTCGATGGATGGGTGACCATCTTTACATACCGAGATTCCTCCGTGCCTCGGAAAGCACGTTAAGCCGTTGGTCCCAGCTGTCAATCGTGGATCTTTGACAGTCGTTACGGGTCGTCAGAAGCCCGAAAGTCTGACAACCAGTCTTATCAAGGGGTATGGTATTACCCAGTAACTGGGTTGTGGAGGTCAGATAGGCAGTCGCTCCATGTAAAATTCAGCTGCATCCGGTTAGACTGGAAGCCGACCCCAAGATAGTTGGGAAAAGGCTAGGCAGATGATGAGGTATCATTCGATTGTTTTGACCGCCAAAGTGGCATTGGCTATGTGAGCTTTGGAAAAAACATAATGGCTGCTGTGTTTAGGTAAGTGTGGTCGTATTTTTTGTGAAATAGTCATGTGGGGTATCCAAATAAAGAGCTCGACGAAACATTTTTAAAAATATTACTCGCTAGAAGATAGGAAATAAAAAAAATGTAAACAAAAAACCCGACTGTGTGATTAAACTATATAAATTCCACGAACTGTATCAGACTGCTTGAAAAGTACCTTCTTTGGAACTTATTAGATGATTTTTCAGTCAATCGGGATTTTTTTTTTTTTTTTTTGAATGTTTTGGTTTTTACAAACAAAGAAGTCAAGCTAGTAAAACTAGCTTAGGAATGTCGTTCACGGATGTAATTAGGTACCTACAACTAAAAAAAAACACCAAAAAAACAAAACTAGAAATATTTTTGGATTTATTTTCCTCAAACGTTCGTCTAAATTATTGTGACTTAAGATTATTTATACAATGCTTAGTTAGCTGGTCAGTCTTGAGTATCCCTCGTAATTATCTCACAGGGTAAAACTTGCCTTTTCAAATTTTCTCTTGAAAATCCCAAGTTCCTTGAATTCCTTCTCAGAGTTCGCAACAAAAATTTTCCTGTAAATTAAATAAAAGGTCCCGTCACGAGAAAATTCCTCGATTAAGTTTTTAAGGTTCTGTATATAAAAGGTTCATTGAAGAGTGAGATTAATTTATTTATAGCAGCCCTATAATTAGGTGAAAGCAAATTGAATATTAAAATTGTTCAGAAACTTGAATGATTTGAATTTTTGAATTTATAACCTGTGATAGTAATTTTATTACGTTTTCTAATTATAGTGCTTATATTATTATAGCCTTAGTAAAACAAAACAGAAGATGTAAACTGGTAGTTACGAAGAATAAAACTAGTTCGAACAAGTTAATATATCACTTGATGAGGAAGAAGACACAATTGTAGAAATCTCAAGTCTAGAGGCAAGTTCACACTTAGCTACAGTCATAATTGTTACATCAACAATACTAACTACAAAGGTCGCATTTCATAATATTACCGGACATTGCCAAGACAAGGCCGCGTACACAATTTCGTAACATTACCAGAAAGTGAAGCTAACAAAACCATTTTCAAGCAAAAATATTTTAAAACATTTTTGGGAAAATTAATATTTTGCTCCTAATGGCGATAAAAATTCTTTCGAATAATTTAAACTTAGGGTGTAATAAAAATAACGGTCATACCGTGTTACTTTTTGGAGTTAAAATGGAATTTCTGAATGTTCTCTATTTTAATGCGCATATTTGGTTTGTTAGGTTCCTATTGTAATGATGAAAAAGCTAGAAGTGGTCTTTATTCATGGTGAATTGAATGAAAAAGTGATAAATTCAAATCCGTGACAAGTATCGATATCTAATGATGATAAAACAAAAATGCAAGTACATATACTACTACTATCTTTGATTGTGCTATATTAAGTATTTGAAAACAATATTACAATGTAAAACTCACAAATTTATCATATTAGTTAATATCTTACATTTAGTTATTCCGAACTCACTAGCCATATACTCGTATAAGCCATCAAAGGCTTCTGTGGTTTGTAGCATATATATGTAATACTTTGTTATAAATATTTTGATCATTAATAAAAAAAAAGAAAAAATATAGCCACTCATATTGATAACGAAAATGTTTAAAAAAAAATGTTAACGCATTTCCGGCCCCTGAGATACGGTCTCCGCCTAGTTCGGGGACCACTGTGTAATTTTTATATTAAACACAATTTGTTACAATTGTAAGTAGTATTCTAGTTGTCGTTGTTTATAACAGTGGTTCAATAAATTTATTATTTTTTACAACAGGCTGTTGAGGCCGTAGTCAAATGTAGTTACTTAAAATTAATGGTTAAGATTTTTGTTTATTTTTTCGTCATCAGAAAACGATACCTATCACGTCTGCAGAGTTACTTTATATATTTGGACATGAGTACTAAAATTGAGAATACTAAAGTCATGGTGAAGAAAATGAAGATATACCAAGGTCCAAACGTAATACTTACAACAATCAACAGGCAGGATGCACAAACTCAAGGCTTCATGGAACACATAACCCGTTTTGCAGTCACAGCTGTTATACCGACAGCCGCTAAAGCAAGTTTTGTTGACATCTTGGTAGTCGGAGCAAGAGTTGCCGCAGCGGTTACCACAGCCAGATGTGGCATTGTAGTCCCCATCGCAGCTGGCTGTAACATCGAGGATGTAATCAATAAGAGAAGATCTTTACAAGAAGAACTCTTGGTAATAAAAACTTAAAATTATCATTCTACATAGTTTAAAACCATCGCCACCAACTGAAGTATCGACTTTTGCGTTGTGTATTCAAGTTTATTTTTAAGTGAACATATTTGTATTAAATATGCCCTGAAATAGTAAGAGTTGCAGTGGAATTTGAACTCTGACATATATAACCCAGAGTTTGACAGTTAGCTCAAATTCTGAATTCTAATAAAGGTGTTTTTATGATGGTACTGGGGAAAGTTGAGTCGAAAAACATGAAAGTTAGAAGAGTTGTTATTGTTAACAGCAGATTCTGAGAGCTTAACAATATTGGCACATATATTAAAAAAATAAAATAAAATTCATTTATTTCAGGCACAGCCCATAGAGATCATAGCACAATACAACAAAGATTACAATAAAAAAACAGCTTCAATAAATATCTAGAATTAAAATTAAGGCTTATTTGTATCATTATTTTAGCAGAATAAATTATTGTAATATTCATATCTTTAACGTGTCGACTGGATCTCGAGCCTCTTCTTTGTGGAAGCAAATGAGATGAGGCCCGATTCTTTTGGAATTATTATACTACAAGTATCCCTAATTTTATAAATGCGAAAGTCTGTCTGTCTTTCTGTTTGTTACCTCACACGTCTTAAAGGCTGAACGGATTCGGAAAAAACGAATTGACACACGGGTAGACCATGTCCTGGAATGTTCTGGACAAAGGATACTTTTTATCCTGGGAGTCTGTTTCCTTGGGATGATTTGCGACCTTCTGACGGGCGAAGCCGCTGGTATCGGAGTTTCCTAGCGTGATGGAATCAGGAATGATGAAATTCGCAAGAGAACCAAGGTTACTGACATATCCCGAAGAATCGCCAAATTGAAGTGGCAGTGGGCCGGGCACATTGCTCGCAGAACAGACGGTCGATGGGGCTGAAAAGTTCTGGAGTGGCGACCGCGTACCGGAAGACGCAGTGTTGGAAGGCCTCTAACAAGGTGGACCGATGACCTGGTGAGAAGCGCGGGTAGCCGATGGATGCGAGACGCACAAGAATGGTCATTGTGGCGACACTTGGGGGAGGCCTATGTCCAGCAGTGGACGTTTTTCGGCTAAAATTATAATGATGATGATGAGGTTTCATAGCGCCTACGTGAGGTTTGTCGAAGTAGGTATATTGTTGACATTTAATAAGTATTACTAATTATGCCCGCGGTTGGTTTTATAGTTTAGTTATTACCTTAATGAAATCATAATAATTGAATTAGGTAATCCTTGTCTTTATTGTGGTTTCAATTACGAATATAGCACCTTTTCCTTTATTTGTCATGTGGTGAACAACAATGCATATTTGGATTATTGTACCGTTATTGTTTGCAAACTATCTAAAAAGGTGACAGCAGATTTTTTTGGTCTTGTGATTTATTTCAGCTATTCCATAATTCTTTAACATAATTTTGGTTAACTTATCTTCACATAATTGTGTTGTGTTTTTTAAATAATCATATGTACCCAACTCGTTTATCTAAGAAGAAGACACTTGCTGTTCCAAAAGTAACAAACTAATTTGGTAAGCGCACAAGAAGGTATGTAATACCAATGTTAGTGAATGAGCTTCGTCCAAAACTGATCTTGCATGTCGAATCCAAGGACTAACAAAAGAGTTCTACAAAAGCATTATATCTCTATGTGTCCATAGACATGTTTGTAACAAAGGTCACGTTGTTTAAAATGCCTATTTGTAACATGTAACTATTTTTTTTTCTCTTTTTATCACGACTACATTATAGTTTATTTGCTTAGCACAAATAAGTTATTTATACAAGCACATTAATTTCCAAAATTCCAAAATTGTAGTCTATTGTTAGACGAGAACAACTGCTGACAAACTGTTATGCAATTTGGCAGACTTTATGCAAGTTAACGTTAGTACAGATTTTAAATAAATAAATGAAAAAAAATATTGTACAGAAACAGGCCCTGAGTTATAACAGGTGACAGCGATGTGGAGAAGTACTTCGACGCCTGAACATATTTTATTTCTGTATATATAACTAGTTTCTGCCAGCGGCTTCGCCTGCGTGGAATTAGTACTAACCCCGTTATAAACTTTCAACCCCTTTTTCACCCTCTTAAGGATTGAATTTCGAAAAACCCTTTCTTAGTGGATACCTACTCTTCACAAAGAACACATCCTCCAAATTTCATGTCTCTAAGACCAGCGGTTTAGGTTGTGCTACTATTATTTATTCTGTGGCTGTGCGTTGATATATCAGTCGGTCAGTAACTCAGTCAGTCAGGACTTTGAATTTAAATATATACAGATTTAGTTAGGTTAGGATTTTTGGTTTTAGTGTAGATATAGTTAGTTACTTAACTTATTATATCTACATTAAACTAAAAAATTTGGTATTTTATAAATATGTAGTGATTAATTAAATAGTCAAATTTAAAAACAGGTTCACTATCGTTTATTATATTCGTAGTGTCCCACTGCAGGGAAAAGGCCTCCTTCCATTCTTTCCATTTTCGTGTATCTTGGGCAATCTCGTATGAGATATTTTATACAAGCGTGTGCTAAGACTTCCACCAGCCTCCATATTACCTAATCCATTATAATCACAGTCTTACTATAGTTACCTACTTAGGAAACTCAGCCTATGTACCCGCACCCACAGACCGCAAACTTAACTCACTTCTTAGTTTCTACCGACTTTGGGCGACTTCAAATAACAAACTTATTCTACCTACACTGCTCACACACTCATTTGATTTAAATTTAAAATTTCGATTCCTATTGTCTTGATTTTATCGCGGTTAATAAAATTGTTTTGTAAAGATATAGTGAATGTTTAGAAAATGTAGATGGTTTTAATGGTAGACGAAGGCCAAAGAAACGATGAATAGATTGTGTGAAAAATTTTATGGCCAGAAGGAAGGTGACTATGGGGATGACGGCAAAGAGAGAATTATGTAAGAAGACGATAATTATATTGCGCCGACCCTGAATGAACGAAGAAGCTTATGGGCAAGGGGATAGCGTAAGTTTAGCCTAGTAACACAATAATTTTGAATTCCTATAAAACAACATATAGGAATTCAAAATTATTGTGTTGCTAGCAGATGAGTTACGCCTATTCCATAAAGGTTAATATAATGTGGACGTGATTTTGTGATTTCTTTCCTCGAAACTGTCTCTTAAATCTTGAAGTAACGTTACACGGGGAAAAATGATGATTGCAAAAGTCTCTCAACTAAGGAAATATTTCTATTAAACTTCATGTACAATATACCTAGCAATCTCTATAGTAATCTCTGCCCTTCGAGTAATTTTGCTATGTGAGTACGACCCTCTGTCCAGTATGCATGATCCTGAGTGCACAATTTCCGGTCTGCATCGGTAAGTGGCTTTCCTGCTGCATCCGAGGAGTCCCAAAACATCAGTTAAAATAAAATAGCTTTTGGACTATCAACAGAGACCACCAAAGGCCACTCCACTGATTCACACTGACACTCCATGGATTTAAAACAACAACTACGAGGGTTATCTCACAAGAGTTGAAATAATCCTAGATCACAAGCTACCATATAAAAATATTGATGGTATCCAACTATCTAAGAAATCCAAAACATTCAACTTACGGCAGTCCGTCTTCGGTATGCAAGTTCCATTGATATCGCGAACCATACCGTCTATGCATACACATTCCGGTTTGCAGAGCGAAGTGGCCCCCCCACACCGGATCGGGTGGCCCAGGTCGTCACACGTTTTTGGCCCGCAGTGGGAACACTCCACGTTCACTTCGTTTTCTTTGCATACTTCCCGTTTGACGACTGGAAAAATTTGAAGATTTGTTTTTTAATAAATGTTATTTTTAGTAGTAAGCATTGGTTGAGGTGTTGCTGTTTATTTTTTCATGTTCTTGTATTGATTCCGGTTGTAAGAGACCTTCCGAGATAGTCCCGATTTAATTTGGTGAAGATCTGATGAAGAACTTCGGAGTTATACAATATAACTATTCTAAATGATTTTCCTTCGAAGTCAGTTGTATTTTTTTGCAAAAAATGTTTTTTCGCTGTTAGAATATCACTTTACCTATAGCCTCAAATTAAACATACTGTGGATATGCGTTTTACGATAAATACTCTGCCTTAGCCGTAGAAAAAATGTTTAAATGCCATTCATATGAATCGGAATACCGGAATTTCTGCATTAAAAATGTACCTACGACCGCAAAATCAAATGATTTATGGCTGGGGAACGGTGTTCCGTATTTTGTTCCACTCTTCGGAATAGAAATTCATTTTGCACGGACTACTACAAAAAGATGAACTTAACAGTTCAGTAGTTTATTTTTCATTCTATTTTCCGCCTAAAAGTAGATCCCTAAATGGGAGAACTCCTTTTTGAACTAAAAGACAAAATGTCTTGTACCTGGCGATATTAAATAGCACGTCTTTGTACCACGCGTACACTGTAACTTGTTTTTTATTACTACGAATATGAACTAGCAAAGTGTTCACTTTAGGGAATAAAAAAGTTGAAAATTCATGTTTCAATTTTGGGAAAAGGTGAATATAAAAAGTTTTGGAAGTAACTACTTTATTTTGAACATGTCGCAGCCAGCTAGCTTAATTCGCCATTTAGTTAACAGCCTAGCCTGATTACTAAACGATGCCGTTCAACTAGCGGCCTGAATGATATTCAGCCGATGCGTCTAATACAATATTTAATTACCTAGCTGGCTGCTTAGGCCAGTCATACAATAGAGTGAATATGTGACGAAAAAAAACTTAGGGCATCCCGACACGGACAGATTAAGTTTGGTAGTTAGGTTAATTTAAGATCTGCGTACAGATACAGAGACGAGTAAGATAAGAGGCCCGTATATTTTCTTACCTAAGACCGTCTTCAGAACATTGCCGGCTGAACGAATATCCAAATTAATTTTACGACTTGCCACAGTTTCTCTCAAATGTATGAATTATGCAAGTTATTAAAAGTTATCGATCCAAGCCCGATTGAATGGTAGAATAGCATTCGGGCGGCTAGCAGTAGGGTGCCGTTTAGTGAAAAGCTAGGCTGTTAACTGAATGGCGAATTAAGCTAGGTGGCTGCAAAATACAAACGAGCACTAGCTTTTGCCATGGGAATAACCGGAATAAAAAGTATCCTATATATGTCATATTCCAAACAGTGGTCTACCCAAGTTCCACATTCAAATCCATTCAGCCGTTGAGGTGTGATTGATAAACAAACATCTAAACACACAGGTTTTCACATTTATAATCTGTACATATAAAATTTAAAGTCCTGACTGACTGACTGATATATCAACGCACAGCCGAAACTACTCGTCCTAGAGACATGAAATTTGGAGGGTGTGTTCTTTGTAAAAAGTAGGTATCCACTAAGAAAGGGTTTTTCGAAATTCAACCCTGAAGGGGGTGAAAAAGGGGTTGAAAGTTTATAACGGGGGAAATACTAATTCTACGCGGGTGAAGCCGCTGGCAGAAGCTAGAATTAATAATAAAGTAGGAAAGTACCCAAAAAAGTTGAAGTTAAATGGAAGACTGCGTTTACACGGTACGAATTCAATCGATTTAGATATGCACGGATAGATTCTCCACTGGCATTGTGGGATTCAGTGATCCGAGATGTCTTGGAAGTTTGTTTTACGATTGCACTACTTTTCCGGTTCAGAAATTACAAAATCTTTTTAAAACACAACGGGAATTTAAGAACACTGTACAGTCAAACTTTTAGAGTGAGTTTTTGACTAGACATAGAAATAATCTGCCTTGGTAATAACATTCTTAAATCTAAACTACCTGGTAGCAAGAATACCATATATAAAGAGTAGTTAAATTCACCTTTATGTATAAAGATTTTGTGAGTGAGATTTGTGAACAAATTTTTTTTCCAGGATTCTTGTAAATTTGTACTTACTGAAATTATCGCTAGGTTTTTTCAAATATTTTTAAGAACTTTGACGGTCAGATTCTCGTATCAATAGTATGTACAAGTATATCAAATATTTGATTCGGCATGCGTTCATATCGGTGAACTAAATACGTGTTTCTTGGTCTTCCTCATAAAAATGCAACGAAAAAAAAAATGCAATACGATATTTTAGGAATCTTGTCTACTTTTGGTAGATATATTTTACAGAATACATATATTTTCTTATTATTACTTACTTATTATTATAACATTCAAGAAATATTTTTACACTTGCGGTGTATTAAAAAAAGGCAGCCACGTGCGCGTGGTACTCGCTTACGACTGGTTCCGTAACATAAACCAAAAATATAATACTTAAATTTAATTAAAAAAAAAGTATTATTTTGTGTTATATCGGTAATAGAAATGCACACTGTGTGAAAATTTAAACTGTTAAACTATTACGGTTCATGAGACAGACCACCTTCGCTCTTCCTCCGGATTCCGTACTCAAAAGAACGGAACCCTTCTGTACCTTCGGGTACGGAATTCTAAAAAGCCTCTAAGATCGATAGTGAAGTATCATACGCCCGGGTTTTCCTTTTCCGGAATTATCTTACTGCATTTATATAAATATATATTACTGCACTTAAAATGAACAACCTTACCACCTCCATGATACGTTTAGTTCGTCTTGGCCGAAAACATTTGATGATGAACCTAAAAACTCGCAGTTTGTAATTTTTACTGCTTTGTCTCATTAAATTTCAATGGCAATAAACCACTATTTCCTAATAAATCCCTTAAGCAAAACCTGAACAAACAAAAACAAAACAACTCAAACTCACCTTCACTATGAATGAAATAAACCCAATAAGTGGTCACAAGAACTATCACAAACAGCTTAGACATCGTAACAAACAAACGTCCACTACAACCGTCAAACACAACAAGAGTGATAATTCCAAACTACAATATTTTAATTCAACTCCAGACTCTTGACATTCAACTTTTTTTCCTTTTGCATGAGTAATTCACGACATTACGAAACCTGACATGACATTTTCCCTTTGAATCTTGACGTAGTCCAAGATCAATTGCAATGTAATTAGTTCGTTATTATTGTGAATGAAATCGAGTCTAATTTGACTCGGTCATTGTCTGGCTAAAAGGAAAATTCTGCTTAAATCACGTGAATTTCGCTCATCTTTTGTTTTTGCTCGCATTTTTCCTTGTGATGTAGGGTAATGTCTTTTCCTATGACTCTAGTGATAAGAATGCGGTATTTCTTGGATTATCTTAGAGTATGAGCACGTAATTCAAGTATCTATGCTCCGTTGATGGCTTGGAATTCACAGAATAATACTTTTATAGTGTTTATCCCTTTATTTCGTTTTAAATAAAAAGAAAAGTTTTTTTTTTACTTCAACAGCATAACTCCACAAGGGATCACTTTTGCCTTAAGGCCTAAAACTTGGGAATAGAAGTCTGAATTTGAGGCGTATTCCAATTCAAATAAAATGTAAATAAAGCTGTCACGACGTCACAACGCCATTAGTGTTTTTTGAAAATCGAATAACAATATATGCAAAATATGCCGTTCAAAATTCGAGAACAAAAATTCGGCGACAGCAAAATATGAAATTCTAAAGAATGGTCCTCTGACAAAATATCTATGGGCAAAGACAGTTTCCCTCAATTCCCTCTATTTGTCTCAATATACTCTCGCGTCTATCGGATTTCTTTTCAAAAGCCTCTTATCCCGTTTCCTCTGTGTTTATTGTTTTGACCGGGTAGTGAAGTGTTTGGGTGCAGTATAACAATTCATTTTTTCCTTTCTTCGCCTTTGATCGTAATTTAATATCTGATTCTGTAGAGACGTTTTCTTGAAATTGTGATCTAATTTTATACTTCAGAAATAAAAATCTAATTCACCTAAGTAGATACGAGTACATCGGTATCAAAGATAAGTTTCTTTTCAGCAATTGTTTTGAGAACATTTTTGAAATTATTGTGAGGACTATTTTGTCTATAGAAGGACTAGTTGACCGACAAACGTTATTATTTATTCTTCTTGAAATTAGGGATTTTTACAAACGCAATGCGTATGACAGTCAATTACACTAAATCAGTAAATTAAATTACGGCCATGAACCTGAAAAGACTCCTTGCATCATCACCATATGGTTAAGACAGAATTCTATGGAGTGTGCCTATATCAAGTCAGTTCAACCTCAAGATCACAAAGAGATCATTTCTTTCAGACTCATATCGAACACAATCTATCAATAGGTGATGTAGGTCCTCGACAACTCCACAATCCACAGGTGAGGTAGTTTTCCTCATCAGGAACGCAAATTTAGTTTACGATAAAAAAATGGGGGGTCCGGTAACAGCGTGAAAAATACTTTACGACCAATTCTCATACCTACTAAGTATAGAAACAAAATCATTAAAATCGGTCGAGCCGTTTCGGAGGAGTGCAACCACAAACACTGATACGAGATTTTTATTAGATTTTATTGTTTAAAGTAACGAAGGATATTACGAATCACTATTACGTATTCACAAACTCTTGATTACTCATATTATGTCTTACAACTTAGGTGTCACCTCCACGGACGTGTTAATCGCCGCTACGTTCTGCCCGTAACCTTACCCCGTAATTCGTAACCCGATCTCATGCGTATTATCACCGCGATCGATCTATCGATTTTTTTTCCGTGGGGGAAAAAAATTAAAGAGCTGTTATATCGGGTGTAAACAGACAGTTTCCGAAGCTGAAAGCCACATATTCTACCCATTATTTGGATAACTATTCTCCACAAGACCATACCTGGGAATCCACTGGTTCTGGAGATATTGAAGGTCGAATCCACATTTCTCTTTTTTTTACTTTTTTACGAAAATTAATTCAATCAATCATTCAATCATTTATTTTGTAAAACATAGGTATGGTTACAGATAGTATATGGTCAAAAATATGTGCACTATGTTTTGCCAATATATGGCGTACAAAATCAATATAAACGAACAATTTCAATTAAGATGGCATATCAATTAAAAATAAAATGGCATATCTATAAAAAATAGAAAAACGATTCAATTAAAATATGTCAATTAGGTAAACAATTACAATGAAAGTGGCATGTCAATAGAATCACATTAATAGAATAACCAATTTAAAGTAAGTATGTCAATTAGGTAAACAGGTCATTACGATTTTAGATATACCTATAAACACATTCATACTAAACCAATAAATACGAAAAATAAACAAGTCAATCAATCAGTCAATCAGCAAGTCGGAATCGTCATACCTCCGTTTATCAGTAGTAAACTCAGTAGTAAACTTCAAAGTGTTATTTGTAAACTTTTTTACAAACAAACGTTACCTGAATTTTCGAAATTACGCATTTGCAGTTACAAAAACGCAATGAACATCAAACGTATCCGACTAGTACTTAAGTGGCTTAGAACGAAGGGGCAGGGTTTAACTCCACTTGCCTTTTTTATTCTTTGTGGGGTGGGAAATCATCCAATGACTGACTAAAACCCACCCCTGTTCCTTCCCTGTCTGAGTGCCCAGGGGAGCGGTAACTCTGTTAAGTATTTATCCGCTACCAGGCATCCAGGCACCGGCCACGATGGGAACTCCACTTGCCTAGGTTCGCGTTACATTGCGTGCAATAAAAAATGTTTTTTTTTTTCATACCTAAAATATAAGTCGTTTCCCAGCAATAATTTTTGAGCAAGCTACTTTTTTAGATGTACAGTATGCGTAGTTGACGGTTATGTGATGTGTCTTTTTACACCCCGTATGTAGTAGGTAGCAGCACGAATGCACTGAGACATTCACTAGTAGACGCCACCTTAGGTATTGGTTACGGGTTTGCCCTACTAGTTGGCACGTGAGTAAACCGTGAACAATTAAATGAGTGTTCATTAACTGAAGTATAAATATTGCTTGCATTCGTAAGAAAATCGCTTGTCGAAAAAATTCAGGCAAGTACTTTTGATTCTTGGTGCATAACTGCATACGTTAGGCGATATCTTCACAATTTTCTGAAGAGACAAACAAGAGGGCAATTACAAACACTATATGTACGTGTATGTTTCTTTATTGGTAATTGGAACTGAAACATGCGAAACGGTAAATTGATGTATATGGAATAGAAGTGCAAATAAATTGGAAACTTTGGAAGTTTAACTCAGAAGGACTCTTCCATTTTTCATGTTGTTATTATTGCATGCACTTTGAATAATTGGTACGTTTCATAATATTCTGGAATAACTGAACAGCACTTTAAGTTTTCTTATCATCATCCTAAGTTTTTGTGAAAAAATGCTCTAGAAATGCTCCCATATAAATTTTTTCGAAATTGCTTCATCACTTTTTGAAAAAATCAATACAACAACAAATATGACGTTTTGATTTCCTCCAATTACGAGTATGTTCAAATTCTATGTTATTGTGGTTATCAATTCAGGCATAACTTTAATATTTATTTCTGGGGTTTCAACTAAAAAGTGAAAAATAAAATAATTTTTTTACAAAAAATACAACCTACTTCCAAAAACGAAAGTGTATTTTGGAAGTCGGTGTCAAATAACTAAGAAATAAAATACAAACACCGACTTCCGAAATTAAAGATATTTTAAAATTTTAAATGTATTTTCTTTTTTTGCGGATTAAAATAGGGTAAATGAGTAAAAAAATCATTTTGATCAGTCAGTGTCAGTTAATTACCAAAAAATATTGAACATTTTTTTTTGGTCCACCAATTTTTTACCTAGAAGTGACGTAACAACCCTTACTAATGAACTTTAATGCGTTTTATCTTTGTCTTTTGCCCCTCTGTGCGATATCGAACAGCTTTAGCACTGCGACAGTACAACGCATTGAGTTCCAGGCTTTACAATGAAATTAATAAAAAGATATACAGACTAAATAAGCACAATTTTAAAGAAAAATTAACTAATTGGTTAAAGTTGTTAAGTTATGATGAGTCCGAAAAACTCATTGAAATAGTGAAATAAAAATAAAAATTACTTTATTTTTATTTCAATTCAGTTCTTTATTATATAAAGAACAGCTTTTAGAATCTGCAGTTGGATGCCAGCAAGGTGACCCTCTCGGGCCAGTCATTTTCAGTTTGGCTATTCATCCAGTCATTCAACAACTAAATTCAAAATTTAACGTATGGTATTTGGATGATGGAACATTAGGAGGTGACGTCGATACCGTATTAAAAGACTTTCAATTCCTGAAGACTCATTTTCAATCCATCGGACTTGACCTTAACTACTCGAAGTGTGAAATTTTTCTTTGTGACAATACCGAAAGACAATCGACCCTTCATAAATTCAATACAATTGCACCAGAAATCAAAATTTTAGAAAAAAGTTCACTGCACCTCCTAGGTTCCTCTATTTTGGAAGAAAGTTTTTCTCCATTCATTGACGGAAAAATTAATCATTTTAATGATATTTTGGATAGACTCACAAAAATAAATTTACATTCGGCATTCACCCTAATTAGATATTGCTGTTTTGGACCAAATTTTATATATTTTCTCCGCTCTTCCCCTTTATGGAAGCATTCACATCTCCTGCCAATAGCTCCAGAATTTTAGATAAAAGTTCATTACACCTCCTAGGTTCTCCAATATTATATTCTCCAACGTTATATTGGAAGACAGTTTTTCTTCATTCATCGACGACAAAATTAAACGTTTTAACGATATTTCGGATAGACTTTCCAAAATTAATTTACATTCGGCGGTCACCCTCATCAGGTACTGCTGTTTTGGACCAAATTTCATATATTTTTTATGGAAGCAGCCACATCTCTTGGACAAAATCGATCAAATTATTCGTTCCACTCTTACGTCCATCTTAAATGTGGCCCTGGATGACCGAGCATGGTTGCAAGCCACGCTACCGATTCGCTTTGGTGTGCCGGCATCCGCAAAATTTCTAGTGTAAGCCTACCTGCGTTCCTGTCTTCGGTCCACAGCACTCGACAGTTAACCACACGAATTTGAACCCCATCGCTGGTTAACTGTGAGGTGCCGAGCTTGACTGATGCTGTGAACGCCTGGAAAGCGGCTTGCTCGAACACGGCGTTGCCCGAGAACCCATCTTCCCAGAGACAGTGGGATGAGCCGCTCTGCAGGTTGGTACGGAATAATCTCATTAATACGTCCACCAATACTGCTGAGCGTGCCCGCCTACTGGCTGTGGGTGAATGGGAGTCGGGCCTTTGGCTACAGGCACTACCGTCACCCAACATTGGTACCATGCTGAGTGACGCCACTTTCCGGATCGCTACATGTTTGCGTCTGGGTGTTCCGAGTGGAGCTCCACATCGTTGTCAATGCGGTGAAGCAGTCGACCGCCTCAGACACAATGGCCTATCCTGCGGTAGGAGCGCTGGTCGGATAGCACGGTACGCCAGCATTAATGACATCATCCGTCGGGCTCTTGTCACCGCCGGGGTGCTAGCTGTTTTAGAACCTAATGGCTTGGCACGTGAGGATGGGAAGAGGCCAGACGGAATGACCATAATGCCTTGGAAGTTTGGTAGGCCTTTGGTGTGGGATGCAACATGTGTCGACACCCTTGCGCCATCCCATCTTCTTAGCACGGCGGGCTGTGCTAGGGCGGCTGCTGCCGGTGCAGAAAACCTCAAACGGCGCAAATATAATAACCTTATTGGGAGTTACATGTTTGAGCCGTTTGGGGTTGAAACACTAGGCCCGTGGGGTCCGAGTGCTCATCGAGTTTTTCGGTATATTAGCAAGCTGTTAGTCGACTCTTCACGTGGCCAGAGGGCTGGGTTTCTCTTTGGCCAACGAATCAGCATTGCTATTCAACGTGGCAATGCTGCTAGCATACTGGGCACTTTTTCCATTGACAACGATGTGGATGAATTTTTTGATTCCCAGTGAGTTGTTTTCATACGCACTTGTACATGTTAGGTATTATTGTTAGTTTGTATATATATATATCTCTTATTAAGAGTTACTTTTGAATGTTTAAATATTAATTTAACATGAAACATACATACACATTTATATAAAGTTGCTATTTATGTTCAATTGTTAAGTGTAAGATTTTGGTTCAAAATAGGACGGTGATATGTATACGACATCTGAATCGGTCGACCCCGACTACCCAAGATACGAGCATGTCTCAGTTTGGGAGTCGTTGTCTAATTATAACGCCTCTGTGCATTCACCTCACAAAAATTAAAGTTTGTTAAAGTTAAACGTTTGTCTTATTATATTGGTTTGGTGAAGCAAAAAAAGGAGTGTCCAAAATTTTTTGATAACCTCACTTATGGACTAAGAAGAATTATTAATTATTTATCCAGGAATCATTCCTATTGTAAAGAATAGACAACGTAAACTCCTACTGGCAAATACCAACGAAAAAGAATCTGGCTAAAGAATTTTGATATAAAACAACCATTCAGGAGTTACTAGAATATAAATAACGATAATAAAAGCCGAAGCTGTTGCAAACTACTTTACTTTTTACGTCGGTGTAATCTATTTTAGTCGTATGAAGGAGCTAAGTGTAGTCAGAAAACTTCTAGGAAAATAAATATCGTCGAATAAGAGTTGTTCGGGGAACTCCGAACTTGTGTACGGAAGTAGTTTGAGTTTGAAATGTACCAGTGTGTGCGTTTAGTGAAAACAGGTACCTACTGTATTCCCGTGTGTAAAGAGCTTTACGTACCAGTTTTGTGTATGTTTAAAACATTTGTGAAGTTGTTGAAAGTTCACTATTTGAGTGAGCGATGCGTTGCTAATATTGAAACTTTGATCAACTTTGCGCTGAATGGTTGTTTATTGCATGAATTATTTATAAATGTGTTTCCGTGAGTGGTGGGTGGTGTTATTTGCTTATAAGTTATAACAGGCGGTATCCAAGCGAATATTATACGGAGATAAAATTGTATGTTTATGTGTTTGTGAAAGTTATTCTTTGGATGTTATGATATGATTACGAATATTCTTTCGCTGATAGAAAGTTTCACTATCGCTAAGTGCTATTGCGGCTTTCTTCTCGTGGCCTATCATACAAACACCGTGTATTTTTCCGGCATAAACAGTGGCTTAACCCTTGGCAATAGTACAGCTGTTGCAGTGAAATATTTTTTGTAATCGGATTTGTACTTTCAGACATTCCTCGCGTTCTACCTCGTCGTAAAACTTATCGGTTTAGAATAGGTATGTTACCACTTAAGATAATAAAGACTTATATAACCCCTCCGACAGACCCGGGCCTGCGGACGGCGAGTAGTGGGTAACTCGCCGTCCGATCAGCACCAGGCCCGAGAGTCGACGGCGCGTAGTGTTCCACGCGCACCTCAAAGAGTTGTCAGCAAAGGACGGGGCCTGCCACGGCCGATGCCTGCCCCTGGGCACTCAAGGCAGGGAGGAACAGGGGTGGGATTTAGTCAGTAAGAGTCTGACACGCCCTTCCGCTCCACCCTAGAGCGGAAGAAGTCATAGGATGATTTCCCACTCGATTTCGATCACTGTGGCCAATCTCAGCGGAATTTAGCCAACTACGTAAGAGATATTAATTACAGTCAAGCATACAAGCGTCTGCTCAAATAGGTGTACTATCTGTTCCTTTACTCTGATCGTCCGATGGGACGGCAATCCGATACGACCGGGAAGAGATCTGGCACAAACTTTACTTGTTTTCTGAGGCACGCGGATGTCACACTACCACATCCAAACTCCTGGCTGCTACAGTGTAATTCCAAAATGTACTGCCGATTCAAAAATCCAATAGCACTTTTTGATCGACCCGGGTATAAAACCCAGGCCTCACGACCTTGAGACCAACAAGCAATAGTAGTATAAAGACTAAACACTATCAGTCAAGGTACTGTCAGCCTCAAAATATAACTGGAACAGCCCACAAGCTACATATATCTCTTTTTAGGGAGTACCTCCGCAGCCAGCGCCGGGTCCCAAAAGTAACACCGTTGGGAATCGGCAGTACATTTTTCTTTGTTTTATTCTAGTATTTAGTCCAAGAGCGAGCGAAGCGAGCTCGGGAACTTACGACATAGACGGGTTAGGTTAGAAGGGGATGGCAGGCGTGAGCGAGCGAACAGACCCTTTTTTTGTGGGGGAAATCATCCAATGACTTCTCCCGCTCTGGGTGGAGCGGGAGGGCGTGTCAGACTTTTACTGACTAAAACTCACCCCTGTTCCTTCAGTTGCCTGAGTACCAAGGCCCGCGGGAACTCTATTTCGAATTCCGATGACCACCTCACCTTAATACGGGACTCCGTTGTCTTTCCTTACTTGCGACCGTCGTTGGCACATAACAACTGTTAAGAGAACAGTAACAGACAGACAGATGTAACTACAGATGATCGGTAAGAGCATCAGCTATATACGTGTGCTTGTGATTGCAGGTTAAAACCCAGTTAACACATATTTACTTTTTGGATTTTTTGGGACTTGTTTTTGAAGATTTTTTATGCAAAAAAAGCATTTTTTTAAATTGTTTGTGGCTTTTTGGAACATTTTATCTGCATATAAGATTTTTTGCAACCCCCATTTTCCGTGTTTTTTTTTAAAAGTCGGCGCCGGCTGCAATTCCGGGTCACGGCGCTGACTGCGGAGGCACTCACTTCTTTTACATACCACATTTTACCTGTTCTCTTGTTATTCCACTAAATTTATTTCCAATTATTAAAATACTTGGAACGAATGGCGTAGTTTCCTTGTCTTAATTGAAGTGCGCCATGCAATTACTGAAACTTAGCGTAAAGTTGTATGCAAATTGTATGCGTCATAGTTTTCGTTTTAATTCCTATTACATTGTTTGCTTTTGAGGTAATTATTTCGTGTATTACGTTCGTACCTTGTCTTACTTTGTTAAGTTAGTTGGTTACTTTATTATTAGGTGCAGTAAAATTGTGTTACTTTGAAGGAGACTCTGTTTTATTTTACATGTTTAATTGGAGCAGACTATTTTGCAGACTGTTCTTCATCAGTGTTCTCAATATTATAGGTTTGGGAGCTGTAAAAAGAATAATCAACCTATTATGTTCCCACTGGGACACAGACCTCCTTTCTGTGAGAGGGAGTAGGCTTCAACAACGCGGGTCCAGAGCGGGTTGGTGGGAGATACGTGTATAAAAAATATTGCCGGTTTCCTCACGATGCTTTCGCATATTAGCGCCTAAGACATTTGTAACAGCACAAAAATGACTACTGGCAAAAAACAGCCGTCATCAATTTTATCTAGAAATATTTGGTAAGCATAAAGTTTGTACCTACGTACCATGAGTTTCTGCAGATAGTTATGGGATGAATTAACAAAAAAAAAATGTCTTGATCTACATAACATTAAAAATACATTTAATATATTGCATTCTGAAGAACTGTAATCAAGTCTTATTTCATATTTGAGTTGAATGATGATGATATTAAACTATTTATTTTTGATAGTAGGTCTACTACGAACAATATTATTTGAAGTGTTTAAAATGGTTCTGGTTACTCTGAAGTATCTAATGAAATGCCTGAAATATAATAATGTTTACTTAACACATTTTTCGGTGTCGTTTTTGCCCACTATTCACACGTCGCTTACATTTTTAAACATTTCTATGAACAAGTAACAACACAGCATATAAAAAATCGGCCAAGTGCGTGTCGGATTTCGCAAATTTAGGGTTCCGTACCAAATATTGGAATTTGTTAGTAAAATATACGGAATAATAAACATTATTACCAAATTTCAAATGGGAACTTAAAAAAATCTTCCGAACAAAATTTTGTGACAGACGACCGCAACGGACAGACAGATAGACCGGCAGATGGCCAGACGGACAGTCGGACAGACAGCCAGACGGACAGACGGACACGTGAGTGACAGCAATAGGGCTCCGTTTAGTCCCTTCGGTTACGGAACTCTAAAAATGCTTTATCATTATTACATTTCTTAACCTTGTTTAAAATAAAATTTGTAAATTTCTTACTAAGGGAATCTTGACCTAAGGATAAAAAAGAGTTTCAAAGTAAAATATTTGAAGGAATGTTTTAAAGAAAATTTTTTTCAAAGACAAAACAAAAAGTACCCGAATGAACTTCTACTTACGCAAACAATTAAAAGCAACAAAGAAAAAAAAAGGAACATATTTTCCATTTTTCATTCTGAAAAATGTTTCATTTTCTATATCATAATTTTAGAATTCAATCACGAAATACTAACTATGAATAAACCTATATATATAAAAATAAACCCATATATCCCTTGGTCACGGCATCACGCGTGAACGGGTGGACCGATTTCGCTAATTATTTTTTTGTTGTATTTGTTATTGTCAGGAGAAGGTTCTTATGAAATAAAAAATTAAGAAAGTTGCGCAGAAAATTGGCAAATTTCAGAAAACATAAAGACTATTTAATCTTTGCGAGTTTGACAGTTCGCGCGTCAGGACAACGTCTGTCGGGTCAGCTAGTTTATTTATAAAAATCGATTTTCATCGATTGAGAATCGTAAACTGGGCGATAATTTAATTTATATATAATCATATAAGTGGTGTGGTGATGAATTTGTTCAGCGACCATCACGCGAATCGTGATCATCGTGTTTATTTATATGGCAAACCTGATCGCGCTATCGCGTCGACAGAGGGCGCTTTCTGGTTTTTCCGTAAAAATTACTGCGACTGTCGTGTATTCGCGCGATGATCGCATTCTATTAGGACGACGTCTTAGAGTAACAATTTTTTTTTTTTTTACCCCACCCTACCTTAAAGGGAAAAGGCGCGAGCTACAAAAACTAAAACCTGATTACTAATCATGCTCAGCTTAATTAATAAACAAAAATCACTATTCAAAAAAATGAAAACCATCCAACATTATTTAATAAACCGATCTAACTTCCAAGTTCCCATTTAAAATTGTGCGCCGCGGTTACAAAATTGCATAACTTGATGCAATTAAAGATGACTCGCTTTAAAAAATCCGCCTCAGCTCTTTCAATATAAAACTTTATTATGAAGGATGGAAAGTTTTAATAATCCCAAGCGACAAGCGGCGAGAACACAGAATAGATAGGTCCCACAGAAGGTCCTTTCTGTAAATCAATCGAAAACAGGCGCGCACACACTTATATCAGTACACACGGAGACCTACAACTAAAACTAGATGCAAGTGCGCTTGCACTCGCTGTATGCCAAGCGTGTCTGTGTTTGCGTGCGTTTTTATTCGTTGTATGGAGTTATCACAGAGCAATGCAGCAGCTTCTGTTATAATGCTGACCTGTCAGGCGTAAAGAAGAGACGCGGTGTTTGATGCGCGCTTTTATGGGAATCTGTGCGGTTGTTGGATCGGCCTCACTAGGTGATGGGGCGCGCTAGCAATGACGGGCTGATACCAGCCGGGAGTGCGCGAGAATTTAATTGTATCCCGGGCCCCCTACTCATGGTAACGGTAGTAACTGCGGGGTTTTAGTTGGTAGGAATTTGACGTAACTCTCCGTTTTCTCTCTAGACGAATACATAAGGATTCAAAAATTTCATACAAACTAAGTGCCACCGTTAACTCATAGAAAACTTGTGCTACTTGTGCTTGTGTTGTACTTGTGCTAGGCTGCAAATATTATAAGCAATGGTAGTTCTACTCACTGCCAGCGCGGCGGCGATGTTCTGTGCTCTGTGGATTCGAACTTCTGCACATATCTACTCTGTGGCGAGGACGTCCGAATCGAGATGGTGTAACCTCATTTCACACCGGGTGGATCCTACTCATTCATTTTTAAGGTGATAAGTAAGTTTATTATTAATGAGGTCATTTATTTTGCACCCAACGAGATTATAAGGCGGTCGAAATTTTAGTTGCGTTTTGTTATAATGTAAGTTGGTTTTTGGCCGTCGAAAAATAAATTATCAACTTGTGTTACTGTTCTAGGTATCTCTGGTGGAAATATCGATATGATTATGGCACTTCGCGACGCTTGTGTACAACTGTATTTTTTTTCAGCATAAAAACTACGCAGGTTACATTGTCCTTACCAAAATATTTTGATTTTGGTTACCCTACTAGCTTCGGAAATCGAAATGAAGATCCGCAGGAGAACCAAGGTTACTGACATAGCCCGAAGAATCGCCAAATATAAATGGCACATTGCTCGCAGAACAAATAGTCGATGAGGCCGAAAAGTTTTGGAGTGCCGACCGCTTACTGAAAAATGCAGCATTGGAAGGCCTCGCACAGGATGGACCGTTGTGGCCTGACAACGGTCGCGTAGCCGATGGGTGCGAGACGCACTGGACCAGTCATTGTGGCGACACTTAGAGAGGCCTATGTTCAGCAGTGGATGTCTTTCGGCTGAAATGATGATGATGATGACTAGCTTCGGACTGGGAAGTGGACGGCATGGTGAGTTCAAATATTCCTGAATAAAAAGATTACAAATATTACTGAAAAACCTGTGTAGGTACAACAAAGCTTATTTTGTAATCTTGTTAGCCTCACAACTTCCTATCAATGAACTTCACTGTCCCACAAAGTTAGTAAGCATGATGGACCTACAGCGGCGGATTGTTAATAACACTAACTAGCCTCGCTGCCACGGACTTTCACTGAAGTAGGAAACGATATTACGCTCGTTCGTCGCCATTTTTTAAACTTTTCTCAGCAACTTGTTTCTTTTTTTTTTCTTTTCTCTAAACAGCCTGAGATTCCCTTGTCGCGAATTGCTTGTCAAGTGATTTAATTGAGTAGACGGGTGGTTCATTTTTAGAGTTCCAAAAGTCCGAATGAAAATCTGAATCCTTATAGGATTACTCTTGTGTCTGTCTGTCCGTCTGTCATAGCCAATTTGTTTCAAATCTACTCGACCGATTGAGTTGAATTTTTGGTACACAGATGAATATGTGTGACCCAAACATGGACATATAACGTAAATAAATGAATACGGAATATGGAGGTCACTTTGGTGGTCACTTTGCAAATATTTTTTTTTTAAAGTTTATCAAACTGTACTGTGCTGCTACATAACAAATAAAAGGGCTTATTATAAGGATTTCAAATATACTTTTTCATTATTCCGAAATGTATAGTTTTTAAGTTATTTGAGAAAATAGATGAACAATTACCATTTGCTATCCCCTTATCTCCAAAACGAGATATTACTTATATATTATTTATCCTGTAAAGCCCGGAAACTCACTGGTGAGTTTCATTGATCGAAACCACGTTGAGCACTGAAACTCACCAGTGAGTTTTGTGATTCTTGCGATTCACTCGTTTATTACCTCTATTATTACCAAAACGCAATGTATTTTATGCTGTGGCAACATTTACACGCTTGGCCATAGACATTATTGGTCGTCTCAGGTGCCCTCCGACAAAAAATATATGCTGTCATAACTGGAAAAAAATGTCAAACTGACATTTGAATCCGGTTTGTCGTATGCGGGCGGGGCTTGAAGGATGGTACGATATATTATAATGTACTCTGTGATGGTACGTTTGACGAATGGCGGCCTTCAGAGGCTGTCTATATTGTAGTTTCAACCTGAAAAAATATGATATGAATCGGCCTTGGCGCGCGAGTCCGACTCGTTCTTGGCCGGTTTTTTGAAACTTTTTTTTATGTTAATAATGCTATGGTTATTTTTTTTTTGTTAAGTGGTAATAGTCTTGTTTATACAGACAATCCTAAAGTTCGACCTTATTTAGATAGTTAAGACTTAATCTTAAGCTAGACAAACCTACAACTAATCTTTACAAGTCTTTCTACGAAAAATAAATATTAAAAAAACTGTTCTTCAGTCCTGACAAATCTTTCTCTCGAGTTCTTGAAACAACCATATATCACACAATGTTTTGTAAATAATAATAATTAATAGTAATATTTTTTTTTGTGTTCATATTTTTCAAAATCTAGTTAACGTTTGATCATTGATATTTTTTATCGTCAAGAACGTTTTAGTTATTTCCTTATAAAGTCAACTTACTAAAATAACTACCGAACATTCATTTCCGTACTAAGGGCTGGCCCTCTTCAAATAAATCTCCCTAATCTGTTGACCGACATCTTGAACTGTTAGTATAATACAATTATTTGTTTGCATAATTGAATAAATTACTCAAAGGCTCAATAGAATTATGTGATTTATTGGCGTGAATTATGTAAAGTAGATAATTATGTTTTGGTTTGGTTTAATAGGTATTAATAAAATTATGATTAGACAAGTCTGCTTACTGCACCGTACCATGACTGTTCAGGATTTCTTCAGGTATTATTTTGGGACTGTGGGAGATATAAATAATATAATAATTAAAAAAAAATGCTTATGTTGTCCGCTATCTTGGAAGGTCCGCCATTTTTAATATATATGATACCCATATCATGAGAATGCATTAAAATAACTAGTCCGCCATCTTTGAGAGTTCACCATATTGTATTTAGAATGGCATCAATTAGATTTTTTTTTGTGGTATGGGAAATCATCCAATGACATCTCCCGCTCTGGGTGGAGCGGGAGGGCGTGTCAGACTCTTACTGACCAAAACCCATCCCTGTTCCTTCCCTGCCCTGAGTGCCCATGAGCGTGGTAACTCTGTTTCGAATTTATTCACAACCCCTGGTCAATCACTTAGCTAACTATGCATTGTCATCCAAACTTAAACGTACCTTAGCGTTCCGTACCGAATGTATTTTTGACTATTTGTATGGCTTTGGGTCAACAACATGCTTATACTGTGATAATTTTAAGATTGTAGTCCAACCGTTTGGCTATAAAACCTGTGTGATAGACGACAGACAGACAGACGGACCCGTAAGTGCCAGGAATAGGGCTCCGTTTGGAACTCTAAAAAGAGGTAGATATCGCACTAGCACGCGCAAATTGTTGCAGAAAAATTCAGACAATTGTTGCAATTTGATTTAGTCGGCTAACAGTAGCAAGCAAAGATAAGCGTGTCTGTGGCGTGATAATAATATATCTAAGATGCCAGGTTGTGTGTTAGGCGTGTAAAAAAACACTATGGTTCCAAGATAAATAAGAGTGAACGAATTTCATACCATATTACTTTACACTATATCCATGTCAGCAAAGTAGAAGAAGACATGATTTAGTAAAAAATTGTGACTATTTTGAGAGTTGAACTGATTAACACGAAATTTTCTATGATGCATTAAAATAGCCTTCTTTATTGATTTTATAAAAGAATTAATCACTAACTCGTTGTTTTACTGAAATAATCTAAATGTACTTTTTTAATTTGAAAAGTCTTCTACGTGGAAGAAGACATGTGCTTGATATCCGTTTCTACGTTATCTACAATAATCGAAAAACTAAGATAACAATCTCCAGTAGATAATTATATCTGGATATTTAAAGAAAATCTAAGCAACATGCAATCAATATTTCGCGTTTTTCAACCAAATTTTGTAGATGTCTTTATTTACTTTAAATTGATCATTTTACACATTTCACTAAATGAATTATCTACCACCAAAGTTCAGCTATTTATGTCAGTTACATCATTTATTTAGTTCTCAAACCACACGAAATACATAATTTAAATAAAAATAACAGGATTATTAAAGAGAAAATAAAAAGTCATGATTGACAGGTGACAGATGACTTTTTTTACGTTTCAATCATCTGTCAATATTCCGAAGTAAAATCGACCAAATTCAAAAGTCCGTTTCTACTGCGATATTTTTTCGAAACTGATTGTAGGTGTCTTTATTTACAAGCCAGATTTTTGTAATTATTTTGAATTTTGAAATAATTTTAATACAGACTTGTAGAGAGGGTTGATGCAAACAACAGCTAATTAGAAAAAAAAAAACGTTTTGGCAAAAATGTAGATGTCCGTCTTTACTTTGCTGCCATCGATATTAAGTAAGTAAGGACATTTGTAATAACAACTCAACGATATCTAAATGCCGCTTTGAATGGACGTCGCGTATCGTTCCTTTATAATATCATTGTGTATAATTGAGATTTTACAGAAAAATGTCGGTAAATCGAGATTAAGTTTAATAAAAGTCAAAGTTACGAGTTACACACGTAGTGGCACAAGTGCTAATATAACCTTCACGGTCATTGTCTCCCGCGAACAATGACCGTGCTAGGAACGTGTCACCGTGCCAGGTTTCATCCAAATCCGCTCAGCCGTTAAGACTTGAAAATGTATCAGACAGACAGACATTTACTTCCGCAGTTATAACATTAGTATTACTTTATTTCTGAAATAAGTTAAAGGACGCAGATAGTGACGGCGTTCGCATGAATTCATGGGGGCCACTATCTAGCCCGGGGAGCGTGACGAAATGCACAACCACTCCAGCACCCCGGCCAAAGGTAGTAGCAGAACACAGTGTGGTTTTAGTCAGTAAAAGTTTGATAGACCCCTCCGCCTACCACAGGGTGTAGGATATCCTAGAGGATTTCCATATGAAAAAAAGATAGACGTGATCTTGAGAGGTTTAGTGAAGCGATAATCTACGCAGGGTGGCTGGTGGAAGCTGGAAGAGAGTTGCCGAGAATCTTGGATTAGAGAGGCCTACGCACAACAATGAGCGGCTGTAGGCTTATGATTATGGTTTTGTATATTCTAATAAAGTGCTGGTATAATCGTAATTTTATTCCTAAAATAAGTAAGTAGGTAAATAAATAAGTAATGTTTGATTTCTACAATCGTATTGACTCTTATAGTAAAATACATGTTAAGAACTCATGTTGAATTGATCATTTTGTTTAAAAGCCTGCTTATTAATTCTTTATTACTCGCTCTTATTAAAAAGCAGGAAACATCTGAATAAATAATTTGTGTAAAACTTTACTCGGAAATAAATAAATTGACTACCAGCTAGTAATATTAAAATTAATTAACAACGGAAATTGTACAGTTCCTTAGGTACGAATTATATTAATCACAGTTTTATTTATGTTTGTCTTTAAGCTGATTTGTTGTGTATGAATGCAATGGAAAGGAGCATGCTGAGTATTAGGAAAAGCGACAGAATAAGAAACAAAGCAATCAGAAAGCGCACGAAAGTAGAGGATGTAATATTAGGAATACGGAATCTGAAATGTAAATGGACAGGCCACATAATAAGAGGAGTAGAAAAATTGAATAAAGCCATGGTATTCTGGCATCCCGAAGAGAAAGAAAACGTGAAAGACAATTTCGTAGATGGGAAGACGATATCAAAGCAACTGCGGGAAACACATGGACAAGGGCAGCACTAAATAGAGAAGAATGGAAAGGAATGGAGGAGGCCTTTGACAAAGTTGGGCAAACGGACAAGTTGCCGATGACGACTCAAGAGTAAAAACGATTTAACAACAATAATTATTGTCTGAATAAAGGCTTATATTATTATTTAGCTGATTTGTTAATAAACGTGTTAAAAGTATTTCTAACTTTTGTAGTTAATATTTTTTTATTATATTTGGGTAGCACCAACAGCATTTTGCACACGATTGCATCCCGCCATGGTTATCCCATACTGGTACACTGGGTGGGAATAGTTACGGGAAGATTGTAGCGGTTTTTACTCAATAGATTATTATATTATGTACATACTAACATAGATTTTAAGATTCACAGAAGTATGCAACTGTATGTATTCTTTTGTACAATTTACAGGCATATGTCTTACGGCCTTAAAGGCCTTTGTAAGGGCCGTTTAGTATGTAGACTCCATTGTTCGAAGACTTGTGTGACAATCCGCTCTAGGCCCGTGTGGTGGATTACGGCACACACCTTCTCACAGAGAGAAGGCCTGTGTCCCAGCAATGGGAACATTATAGGCTGGTTATGCTATATGTCTACACCTACACTTCCATTCAGGTCGTGGTACTTAGGAGTCCTGGCTAACATGCACACTAGATTATTTTTTTTATTTTTTATTTCGCCTCCTAGATGTGTTGAAGTTTCCAGGTGCTTTACAGGCTTTTCGCAAACGAGTAGCGGCTGAACTGTTCCGAGGATTTATGAGCACCCTTGTAAAGCCCATATTCGGTTATGGTTACGTTCAGATGTTATAACTTAGTTGTTACTTAGTATTAACTGCAGGTATAAATATCATTCACAACTAACCAATGTTAACTTTAACAAATTTTAAATTTGTTAAACTCAGCAAACGTTCCAAAAAAAAAACCCGGCTAATTGCGTGTCGAACTTCACACATTTAAGGTTCCGTACCAAGTATTTTTGACTATTTGTATGCCTTTGGGTCAACAAGATGCTTATACTGTGAACATTTGAAGACTGTAGCTCCAACCGTTTGGCTGTAAAACCTGTTTGACAGACGACGGACAGACAGACAGACGTATAGACGGACAAAAGAGTCACAGCAGTAGGGTTCCGTTTGGACCCTTCGGGTACGGAACTCTAAAAAAAATCATCGTGGTCATCATCATTTCAGCCAAAATACGTCCACTGCTGGTCCTAGGCTTCAAAAAAAAAGTCTCGCTACAACGACCGGTCCCGTCCTTCTCGCATCCATAGGATTTCCACGACCCTCATCAGATGATCGGTCCACATTGTGGGACGCCTTCTAACGCTGCGTCTTCCGGGACGCGGTCGCCACTCCAAAAAAAAACAGAGTAACGTAATTTAATTGCGAAACCACATCACACAGATAGGGCACTACCTACCACCAACACAAAAGCTAAATACAGGGTGTAACAGAAAGGTGGTTATATTTTAAAAACTGATTCTACCCATCATAATTAACTTAACTTTCTTCAAGGAAGTCTAAATTCCCAAAAAAAAACTTTACACGCCGCATACTAATTTTGATCAGCTGATGATAAGTTTGTTCATCATCTCTCTACCCTTAACCCATGTTACTTGGGGTCGGCGCAACACGTTTTTTCTTCCATTCTGTCCTGTCAGCCGTCACGCTATCATTAACTCCCTTTTCTTTCATATCACTCCTCACAAAATCTATCCATTTTTTCTTTGGCCTCCCTATCCCTCTCCATCAATCCACATTTATATTCATAACTCTTTTAGTTACATGTGTTTTATCCCTCCTCTTCACATGACCATACCAAGATAAGCGGTTTCAACTTTTCTGTCACTGGCGCCACTCTACCTCTAATGTACCAATTTCTCATTTTATCCATTCTCTTTACTCCACACCATCCAACACCAACACCATCTCAACAGTCTCTTCTCCGCCACATGCAATCTTTTTCATTCGTCTGTTTTACAGCCCAACATTCTGATCCATACAGTATGACAGGTCTTATCACGGACTTACAAATTTTCCCCTTTAACTTGAGGGACATCCGTGGGTCGCAAGTTGTTCCAGTGACTTGTCGCCATTTCATCCATCCTGTGCGTTGCGTCTTGGTCTATATCGCCATCCCCCTGGACAAGCGACCCGAGGTACCAAAAGCCGAGAGGGCTATAGGTTGTGTAGGACTGGAGAGACCGCCGAAATTGTACAGAAAGTCTAATTTTTTTTTGGCAAAATTATGAGTTTTTTAGGTAACGTTGATCATTCCCATGTACAGAAGTAGTTTTTAAAATGTGAACACACCTTTCCGTTACACTCTGTATATGTAATAACGTTACAATGTAATAAAGTGAAACACACGACGGCCGCTGTCCCGACTTTATATTTATGAACACTTGTGTGACCGGCACTAAGCAGGCTTAGAACGCTATTATGATACCGCTGGTCCACAAGAAAATGTTACAAAAGTGTGCAGTGAGCGAAATATTCTTTGAACAATTGAATCGTATTACCTACGACACAAGTTACAAGATACACACACGATAACTTGAACGAAGTGACTCAAATTTTTTTTTTTTGTGGCGTGGGAAATTATCCAATGACATCTCCCGCTCTGGGTGGAGCGGGAGGACGTGTCAGACTTTTACTGTCTAAAACCTACCCCTGTTCCTTCCCTGCCCTGAGTGCCCAGGGGCGCGGTAATTTTTTTTCGAATTTATCCACAGAAGTGTAAAACTAAATAAAGTTGGAACTTACAAATACATATAAAATATACCATATACTCGTACATAGGTATATGGTGTATTTTGTATGTATCCCGTTTTGTTTCATGTGTATTTTGTGTGTAGGGGGCCCGTCCATAGGGAGGAGTCCCTAAGGCCGCTGCCTGCCAGGGTCGTAGGAGTGTTCGAAGGAGTCACCGCGGCCCTGGTACAGGCAAAAGGAACACGAGTGGGTTTTAGTCCGTAAGAGTTGACACGCCCTCTCGCTCCAGAGCGGGACAAGTTATTCGATGATATCCCATACTAAAAAAAAGAGGTTGCTGCCTGATCTACATATTGTTATTCAATCTCTCATTTATACTATAGTGTATCAGTATCACCCTATACTTATAAATTTTACACACAAACATACTACGTCACAGTCGTTTATAAAAATTTTGTTATTGTATTATAATCATAGAATTTTCTCTTCCACCTTTAAAGAAAATCCTAATATTGGTTAGTACATATTTTAGGGCTTTGTTATTACATAGGATCACTGACTCCTAAATCACAGCTAATACGAGTACATAACTAGTTTAGAAGTTAGACTATTTGAATAAATGAAGTTCTTAGGGTTAAGAACATAGAAGGCTTAAATATTTAGGTCAAATGTTTAAGCCTTCTATGTTCTTAACCCTAAGAATTTCCCCACCGAGTGTTTCTACGTTGCCGTCGTGGTGGGGCTTATGGGTCTCCATGATCCTGGGGACTTCCGGCATGAGTGACTAACCTGTGCCGGAAGGCTCCAGGGGAGAGGCCCGACTAAGAGGAACACACCGGGGGTCGCGTCCATTGTCAGTCGATCATCGTCGACTGCCAGTAGATGCGACCTCCACCCAATCCCAGCTTGGAGGCGTGGCTATGGGATGCGTACTGGAGGGATGTCCGGATGCTAGCGCCTCACAAGAGGGCTGCGCCGTTGGGAGACTTGAGCAAGCTGTTCGAGCCTCCTAACGGCATGGAACCTGGGGGAACTTCGTCGCTGCTCTCTGGTACGCATCTGTTCATCAGATGCGACTGTGAGAGTGGCGCCGAAACTGGGGGGGGGCCCATAAGGGCAGAGTGTGTGAATGAGTGAGTGAATGAGAGAGAGTGAATGTGGACCATGCGATATGTTAGAGGAGGGATAGAGAGGAGGAGACAGGGACCACACCCTTCAAAGGAAACCCCAAAATGACAGAACAGATTAATGCAAAAGACTCCCAGACACGCCCCCATTCGTATACTGGGGGGGGCGTGCTTAATCACATACCTACAAACGACGACCTGGATCCGTTTGTCGGGAACAATCCCGACAACAAGAGCCGAGGAGGCTCGAGATCATCTCCTACATTCCAGGAGATGATCTCATTTAGCTTCAAGACGCCCGACAAGCCGCAGTCGGGTGATACAAGCCAAAATGAAGTCGGCAAGGAGGTGGAGAGTGGTGTGGTGTCGGCAACCGACGCAGCACCACTTCTCACCGCTCTGGGCCCTTTTAGGAGCCTGGAGCGTGAGGATGGGAGCGCTTCCGGAAGCGCCGTGAGTCAGGGCTCGCGGTTCTTCCGGAACCAGAAGCGCTCCAAAGCAGGGGATCGCCGTGAGTCATCCTCTGACGCTGAGGTGATGGCGCCGCCTCCCAAGATTCCCACCAGCACGAGGGGTAGGGGGGCGGGGAGGCCATCAAAAGGCTCAAAGGGTGGCAGGCGAGCCCTGAGGCTCGCCGCGGAGGAGGAGCGCCGGTCCACCGCTGGGGGTCCCCGGGTATCGGTCTCGGGGTCCTCAAGCGGACTATCGGCGTTCTCTGTCAGCTCCAAGTCGGAGCGAGCGGAAAGGCTTGCGGGGGTCGTGGCGAACACGATCAAGGATGTGGTCCACAAGAGGCTTGCCTCTTCTAGGAGCAGGGCCACATCCGCGGCCACGGCCTCCATTGTGGCGGCGGCGGAGGCGAGCTTCGGCGGGCCTTCGTCTGCGGACGAGACGTCCAAATTGCGGACGGAGGTCGCCCGCCTGACCGCCACTACGGAGCACCTGGTCAAGGAGAACCAGAGGCTCCGGGCAGACCTGGTCGAGCTCCGACGAGGAGCTGGCCCCCGGAGGGACGCGCGGGATGAGCTCCAGCACGGGCCGAGTCAGCCCCTGCCCGCCGCGGAGAACCAGGTTCTCGAACTGGTGCGGCAGGAGCTGGCAGCCTTCAACAGGCGGTTCTCCGTGCTGGAGGGCATCGTGCTGCGGCCCCCGCTGGCGGCGAGTCAGCCGGCGTTGGGCCAGCGGCTAGTGGGCTCATTTGCCGCCGCTGCGGCTGCTGCGCCCAAGCAGGGTCCGGTGGGACGGGCCGACAGCGGGTCTGTGCTGAGACCCGCGGGGTCGGCCCCGCCGAAGGCGCCAAAGGCGCCGCCCAAACCGGGTGGGGCGGCTGCACGGGCGGCGAAAGCCCCGAATGCCCCAGCTCAGGTGGCGAGACGGCCGTCACAGCCTGCCCCAACTTCCCAACCTCCTCCGGCCGAGGCTGCCGAATGGCAAGTGGCCGGGGAGAAAGAGAAGGCGGGAAAGGCCAAAAGGGCGGCCAAACGCCGAGAGAGGCGGAAGCGGCGCAAGGAGCGGGCCGCTGCGGCCAGGCTCCGCGCCCCGAGGTCCGCGGCTGTGGTGATAACGCTGCAGCCGGAAGCGGTCCAGAAGGGCGTGACCTACCGCAGCGTGCTCGCCAAAACCAAGGCGGCGGTGAGCCTCGAGGAGGTGGGGTGTGCCGACGGCGTTCGGGTGAAGGTCACCAAGACCGGAGCCCGGATGCTGGAGGTCCCCGGCGCCTCCAGCGGCCCAGCTGCTGACGCCCTGGCTGAGAAGATCAGGGCGTTGCTGGTCGACGAGGCTCGAGTGTCCAGGCCCACCAAGAGTGCAGACATGCGCATTATGGGCCTGGACGACTCTGTGACGGAGGCGGAGGTGAAGGCCGCCGTCGCCAGGACTGGAGGGTGCCCTGCCGAGCAGGTGAGGGTAGGCACTCTCCATCCTGATCGCGCGGGGCTTCTCACCGTAACGGTGAGCTGCCCCGTGTCGGCGGCGAGCCTAATAACTGGGAAGGGCCGAAGGCTCTTGGTGGGCTGGGTGTCTGCGCAGCTGAAGCTGCTGGAACCCAGACCTCTGAGGTGCTTCCGCTGCCATGTGGGCGACCACGTGGCAGCGAGGTGCACCTCGGAGGTGGACAGAGGGAACAGCTGCTTCCGCTGTGGTCGGCCCGGTCACAAGGCCGGCTCCTGTGAGGCCGCGCCGCACTGCGCAGCATGTGCGGCAGCTGGCAAGCCGGCCGATCACCGGGCTGGGAGCAGGACCTGCGCCCCACCCGCCAAGACCAGGGCCAGGGGCAGGCCCTCCACCACCACCACCACCACCGCCACCGTCGCAACCGCCGCCGTCGCCGCTGCCGCCGCTTCCGCCGACGCTGCCCCCACAGCCGTCGTCGCCACCGCAAACATCGCGGTGGCTGGACCCTCGCAGAGGGCTGGGGAGAAGGAGGCTGTAATGGAGTGCCAATAACGGCCCCATTACGCCTCCTCCAGGCGAACATCAACCACTGCGCCGATGCTCAGGACCTGTTGTTCCAGAGCATGGCGCAGTGGTCGATTAACATCGCCGTGGTCCCCGAGCCGTACTATGTCCCGCCCAGGGATGACTGGGTGGAGGACCTGGACGGCTCGGTGACCATCATTTCGTCGGCCGCTGCCGGTACCCCGACCCTCGAGGAGGTCAAGAGGGGTCGGGGTTGCGTGGCAGCACGGTTCGGGGAGATAGTAGTGGTAGGGGTGTACTTCTCCCCGAGCCGAACTCTCGCCGAGTTCCACAACTCCCTCGCGGAGTTGAGAGACGTCGTCGTCGGATACCGTTCCCTCCCTGCGCTCGTTCTCGGGGACTTTAATGCCAAGAACTTGGCTTGGGGTTCCCGGTACACGGACGCAAGGGGCAGGATGGTGGAGGACTGGGCTCTGGAGACAGGCCTGGTCGTCCTGAACCGGGGTTCTGTCCCCACGTGCGTGCGGTGGCGGGGCGAATCGGTGGTGGACCTCTCGTTCGCCAGCCCCGCTCTGTCACCGCGCGTACTTGACTGGCGCGTTCTGGAGGAGGTGGAGACGTCTTCCGATCATCGGTACATCCGGTTTGACGTTTCCGCCCAGACCTCCAGCGTGCCGCCGGTCCGACAGACCCCGAGCGGTCCGCGTTGGTCGCTGAAGCAGCTGGACCGGGAGCTACTCCTGGAGGCCTCGATCGTGCAGGCCTGGGTGACATCACCGAACAGGCCTGCCGACATAGACGACGAGGCAGAGTGGTTCCAGGAGGCCATGTCCGAGATATGTGACGTGGCAATGCCCCGGGTCCAGCCTTCTGCTCGGCGACAGGTGTACTGGTGGTCGCCGGCGCTTACGGCTTTACGCCAAGGGTGTATTGCCGCGCGACGCCGGTACACCAGGTACCGCAGACGGCTCCGTAACCGCACGCCGGAAACGGAAGCCGTCGAGGCGGAGCTATACGAGGGGTACAGAGCTGCGAGGATCGCCCTCCGAACGGAGATCTTGCGGGCCAAGAGATCGGCCCGCGAGGAGTCGCTGGAGACTCTGAACAGAGACCCATGGGGGCGCCCGTACAGAGCGGTGCGGGGGAAACTCCGCCCATGGGCCCCCCCACTGACGCAGAGTCTCCGGCCACAGATCGTGGAGGGCGTGGTGAGCGCTCTGTTCCCCTCGCGAGGGGAACATACTCCTCCGCCTATGGCTCCGTCTCCTGCGGTATCTGACGCGGACCAGGACGACGACGACGACGACGATGCTCCCGAGGTGACCGAGGTAGAGCTGAGAGCGGCGGTGCGTAGGCTGAATGCCAAAAACACCGCCCCAGGACCCGATGGCTTTCATGGGAAAGCCTGGGTCCTGGCCTTGCAAGAGGCTCTCGGGCCTCGACTCAGAGTGCTCTTAAGCGCATGCTTAGAGAGGGGCCAGTTTCCACGTCGGTGGAAGACGGGGAAGCTGGTCCTGATCAAGAAGGTGGGGCGCCCTGCGGACTCTCCGTCCGTTACCGGCCCATTGTGCTGCTCGACGAGGTGGGCAAGCTCTTTGAAAGAGTAATTGCAGACCGCCTCGTCGGGCAGTTGATGCGGGTGGGGCCGGACCTGGCGGAGAGCCAGTACGGCTTCCGCAGGGGGCGCTCCACGGTGGACGCAGTCATGCGCGTAAGAGCCCTCACGACGGGGGATGCAGTGGCCCGGGGTAGGGTCGTCTTGGCGGTGTCTCTGGACATCGCCAATGCCTTCAACACCCTGCCCTGGAGTTGTATAGTGGAGGCACTCCGGTATCACCGGGTGCCGCCCTACCTCCGTCGCGTAGTCGAGGCGTATCTGACGGACAGAGCCGTCATCTACCCCGGTCATCAGGGAGTATGGAACCGGCGAGAGATGTCGTGCGGTGTTCCACAGGGATCGGTCCTGGGGCCGCCCTTGTGGAACATCGGATACGACTGGGTGCTGCGCGCCGACCTCCCCGCTGGCGTCAGCGTAGTTTTTTATTTTTTTTGTTTCATTTTAGAGTTACCATGTTCTTGTTGTGAGGTACAAATAAATATTGTTTCTTTCTTTCTTTCTTTTCTTTCTACGCTGACGACACGCTGGTCCTAGCGCAGGGGAGGTCGCACGAGGCGGCGGCCGAACTTATGACACGCGGGGTTGCGACAGTCATAGAGAGGATCCGGCAACTGGGACTCGAGGTGGCATTGCACAAGTCCGAGGCCATGTGTTTTCATGGTCGTCGGAACGCGCCACCTGCGGGTTCCCAGATCACGGTAGGAGGGGTTCGCATCGGCGTCGAGGGTACGATGAAGTACTTGGGACTCGTCCTCGACAGCCGGTGGAACTTTGTCGAACATTTTCGACGTTTGGCTCCCAGATTGGACAGGGCCGGGGCCGCCTCTGAGGGGGCCAAACGCCTCCTGCCGGAAGCTCTACGCGGGGATCGTGCGGTCCATGGCCCTCTACGCGTCCCAGAGGGTCATGGCGATCCGAATCATCCGCGGATACCGCACGATCTCCCGTGAGGCGGCGAGCCTCCTTGCCGGACTGTCACCGTGGGATCTGGAGGCAAAAATCCTCGCGCACCTGTACGAGTGGCGCGAGGAGGCCAAACGCCGGGGCGAAACTCCGCTGCCGCGACAACTCGCGGCTCTGCGGACCGAGCTCCGGCAGGATCTCATGGTGACATGGAGAGAGCGACTGTCGCAACCCAGCGCTGGGCACGCCACCATCGAGGCGGTAGTGCCCCTCTTTGAGGAGTGGCTGGAGAGGCATCACGGCGCCCTCACCTTCCGCCTGACGCAGGTGCTCACCGGACACGGCTGTTTCGGTAAGTACCTGTGTCGGATCAAGGCGGAGGTGACCCCCGGGTGTTTCCATTGCGAGGATCGCCCAGAGGACACGGTGGAGCATACGGTGGAGGTTTGCCCCGCTTGGGCAGAGCACCGCCGTGTCCTCGTGGATGCGATAGGCGGCAGCGACCTCTCGCGCCGTGCCCTGGTTCAGGCCATGGTACGGAGCGAGAGGGAATGGGAGGCCGTCTCCACCTTCTGCGAAGCAGTAATGCTCGCGAAGAGGGAGGCGGCATACGCTAGGGAGACTCGAACACAGCCAAGTCGCCCTAGCGCTCCCAGCCGCGACCGCCGCCTGAGACGCCAGGGGGTTCGGGCGCCGCGAGACGATCTCCGGCCACCGTAGACCCGGGCCTGCGGACGGCGAGTAGTGGGTAACTCGCCGCCCGATCAGCACCAGGCCCGAGAGTCGACGGCGCGTAGTGTTCCACGCGCGCCTCAAAGAGTTGTCAGCCAAGGGAAGGGGCCTGCCACGGCCGGTGCCTGCCCGGGGGTGGAGGATAAATTCGAAAGAGTTACCTCGCCCCCGGGCACTCGAGGCAGGGAGGAACAGGGGTGGGTTTTAGTCAGTAAGAGTCTGACACACCCTTCCGCTCCACCCTAGAGCGGAAGAAGTCATTGGATGATTTCCCACCCCCCAAAAAAAAAAAAAAAAAAACCCTAAGAATTTAACAAAGCAGGCTTTTGGTGAAAGTAAAATTTATTAGCCAACTGCCCCCGATATTAAGCTGGACGAAACGATTTAAAAATATAACTCGCTAAAAAGTAGGAAATAAAAAATTAAAAAACAAAAATATACAAAAAATAAATATAAATATAGGTATATTTTTGTTTTATGTACATAAATAAATAAATTGGATATAACAAATAATGTATGGATAAAATACTAAATGGTTGGTGGAATTTAAATTAGTTCAATCACAGAATCAGATTTGATGCCACCAACTATATCAAGTCTGATATAGTTGGTTGGACAAACCACATTTCAAGCAGTCGCTTGAAATGTGGTTTGTTTGTTTCCTGGTCCTTTTTAGTTATTTTTAGTCAGTCGAGATTTTGATTTTTTTAATAATAATATTATTTTATTGACATATTCAAGAACGTTGAGCAAAGCGCAAATTAATGTTTGGTTGCTATTACTATCTTGTTGGATGCAGAGATCCCACAGATGCACAGATTGGTATGTCGGTATGTCTAGGTATGTCCAGGTATGGACTGCGTTGGGCCGAATCGATTGATAGTTTTGGTACAGCAATGGAACCTTTAACTTGTGTCTTATTCGAACTAAACGAATGCCTAATTCTTACAGAGCATAGACCGTTATAAGATCAGCAGAGGTACAATGGTTTAAGACTTTTGTATTTTTAACGTTAAGAACAGGGAATTTCTTAAATAGAAACCCTTTAATCTTCACAGAGTTTGCTCAAAGGTGTGGACCGCCTTTAAGGTTTTTGTAACAGGATTAGTTAGGTTCAAAGTTCGATTGGTACAACGAAAGGATTCGTTTTCCGATTTCTTTGAATGATACTAGGTTCTATCAGCGGCTACGCTCGCGTGATATTCCCATGTTACTTGAGGTCGGCGCAACACGTTTTTTTCTTCCATTCTGCCCTGTCAGCCGTCACGCTATCACTAACTCCCTTTTCTTTCATATCACTCCTCACACAATCCATCCATACTTTCTTTGGCTTCCCTCTCCCTCTCCATCCATCCACATTCATAACTCTTTTAGTTACATGTGTTTCATCTCTCCTCTTCACATGACCATACCAAGATAAGCGGTTCCCTTTCATCTTTTTCTCTTTATCACAGCATTCTGACCCATTCGGTACGAAATTAGTACTGACCTTAAATTATAGCCTATGTGCTATTCCAGATTATAATCTATCTCAGTTCCAAACTTCATCCAGATTCCATTCCAGATCAATATAAACTTTCACATTTATAATATTAGCAGGATTCTACTATTTATTGATAAAACTCATAGCAATATAACTTTTCGCTGCGTTACGTTGCAGAAATCGTATTATTTTAATTTTTTAAATTTTTATTTAGACAACTCATTTCGAAAGTAACTCTGTTTTTCTGTTAGTTACCTGTTCACGTCTTATCAGCTGAATGTATTTGATTGATTTTGACGCACGTGTAGACCAAGTTCTGGAGCAAGACTTTTTTATTCTGGGAGTATGTTACCTCGAGGTGATTTCTGATTATAACGCGGGCGAAACCGCTTTCAGAAGTTACTTATTTACAAACGTTATAAAAATCATGGTAGATTTACTAATCAAAGTTATTACTTATAAACCCGAAAAAAATAACACGCAAAATGCAAAGGTTATTCAACGAAAACTAGATTCTACTTCAATAGATTATTTCGCTGCCTAACCAAAACTATAAAGCCGAAAATAGGGAAAAGCGAGGAAATCTCTTGCATTTTAAACTACACATTACCCGGAATAATGAGGGAACGAAACGAGTGGTTTATAATAACTCTGTAGGTACTGTCATCCAAAGAAATAACGGCACATCTGCTCTTTTAAGCAATATTGAGTTATTTACATGTTCTGAATCAGGCAAACAAGCAAGTGTGTTTTTTAATCATTATTTTAGTATACATGAAATTATTTTTACAGGTAAACCCAATGTAATAAAAGTAGTCCTATAGTGATGATTGATCAGTCCCAAGCAGCGGCTCAGGGTACTGGCACAAGCTACATAGAAGACACTAACTGTCACCCTCTGGAATTCCGCCACAGAGCAGGAAAAACTGTCCAAACACCGACAAATGCTATTTATAATCGTAGCAGCCCGACACATAGGTGCAAACTTTAATAGGTTTGTACAGGCTATCGGAGTTTTAAGTTGTAATAAGAACAAGATTATTTTTTTTTATTTTTCTACTAGCTCTTCGTTCATCGTACTCATAGCATCATCGGACCACTAGACGTACTGCGATGCGCCACCGGTACGTGGTAGACATCCCACCCACATGCACCAAACGTTTTGGGAACACATTGATTGTGCGTACAGCTAATGAGTAGAATTTCTTGCCAGAGTTTTTTCTGATAGCTTTGATCTGAGGGTCTTAAAGACAAAAGTGAAAAGGTTACTTCTAGGCAAGCGTGCTCCATCGTCGAACACATCATAACTTACCATCGGTGACATAGTGGTCAAGCGCGGCCTATGAATAGCTCTGTTCGAGTTACACTCGTGAAAAGTCTTGTTATGGGTACCTATCAGATCATTTTTATTTATTTTCTCCGTTTAGTGTTTTGGTGAGATGTGCCCTTTTTCATAAGGCGAAAGTGTACAGGTCCACAGAATACTACAGTCGGTCGGTAAATTGCCTCATTACACTTAAAACATAATTTCTTCGTTGTTGAATAAAATTTTGAATTGCGAGATTTATTCTTTTGAATATTTGGGTGTATAACTCTGCGTTGGAAATACGCTGCCTGTTGTATAATAGGTAGTTACAGGTTTATATCAAGTGGACAAACCTGGAAGTTGGAGTTTTCAAATTAGGTACCGTCCAGTATTCAGTGGTAATAAAATAAAATTATTTTCCAAGATTGTAAGCTAAGGTCATGTCACGTTTAATCTCAAAAGAGTCAGACTTTGTCATAAATCTTAAATCAAAATTACAAAGCAAGCAAGCGGAGCGTTCAAGTAATTTGTCGTCCCTAACTTAAAGGACTATAAAAACAGAATGCTTCATGTTTGTTTGTATCTTCTTTCACAAAGTTAAACTTTATTTTAATCAAACGACTTTGTCACTGAGATCATAAAAAATCCAGTCCTCAATTTCAGGGTAAACAGTTTCTTATTTACTTCCAATATTGCGGGGCGGTAAATTGAGATTTATAGCTTTGGAGACAAGGATGGGAATTGCGTGGGGTGACTTAATTCTGGAGGTATTGTTTTATTTTGATGAAGTGGGAGGGATAAATAAACAGGGTAGTGCGGTGGTTGATTTGATGCAAGATATACAGAATATATGGTGGAAGAGATAGTGAAATACTGTTCAGTTAGTGGTTACCGTATTTTTATTGTCCTGAAGAAAGTTGCTATCGTATCATTTAGAAGAGGAATGTCAGTGTTTGCGAGCAGATGATTTAGGGAATAACAGACAATTTTTTAGGTAGGTATATTTTTGCCTAGCTGTGGACGTCTTTCGTATGAATGATGATGGTGATGAGTATGGAATAAGGATAGGAGAAAAGTTAACACAGCACTAGTCACAAAAAATATTACGGTTGGAAAAACATGGTTTTAAATCGCCGCTATGACGAGCATTCTATCCCTGGCTATGCCATGCCTCTGGCTAAGCCCCCGGCTATGTTCCTGAGTGTGCCTCTGGCTATGATAACAATAATATTTATTTGCAAAGTATACAATTACAGTTATTTTCACAATCACAATTATACGTACACTACACACAGCACGATTTTAATTTATTATAATAATTTTACTTTATTTTTGATACCTAATTTTAATGTTCGACTTTACAAATTTTTAAATTGTTATATAATCCTAATTTATCAAGATTTTAATTTGATTTTATATGATTTAATTTACAATTTAATTTACGATTTTAATATTTTGATTAAATTTTATTGTTTTTTTTTTTAATTTAAGTATATTAATTTTAGTAATAAGTATGTTAATTTTAGTTTTATTTTTCATTGAATTGTTTAATTTTATGGTTTATGTCTCATTATTTATAATTATTTGTAAATAATTGAATAAAACAAATACAAAATGGGGAGGGCGCTGACTCCTGACATACAGGCCCGCCTAGTTTGGGAGTCAGAGGCTTCATTAATTGTTAGTGTTGTATTTAAGACAATAAAGTATTTGTATTGTAATTAGTTTATAAGCTATGTCCTACGCCTATGTACTATGCCTCTGGCTAAGCCTCCGGCTAAGCCCCTGGCTATGTCCCTGAGTGTGCCTCTGGCCGATGGCCCTGTCTATGCCCCAGATTGCTATGCCCAATATCAATCACTGTTATTAATTTATCCTACTAATATTATAAATGCGAAAGTTTTGATGTATGTTTGTTGCTTAACCACAACAGAACGGCTGAACCGGTCTGGATGAAATTTGGCACAGAGATAGATTATAACTGGACAACGGGGAAGTACAAATTATACGCGGGCGAAGCTGCTGGCAGAAGCTAGTAGATACTACGCAAAACCCAGTAACGTAGGTACAGACCTAACGTTGGCTCTTTAAGGTACTCGTAGATACTACAGGATCAGATCGCAAAAATGCAAGCTGCCCCGCAAGGAATTTATATGAACTGAAATTAGTTTCAGACTTCATCTTTCACTTTTAACTTTCCTTAAAAGCAAGATAGAGAGTCCTCGCAAGTTCCATCGATAATAATATTATCTATCGTTTATATAAAATACGAGCCAAGATTTCCACTGAAATACATTTGGACCTATTATCAAAATTATAAATCATCTTTATCTTGCGTTCCGTCGATTTCCTCTTCCCATTGTTTGTTAAGATCGACGCTTTGTCGACTATGAAATGGTTGGGATTTCCTGAAACAGCATGAGCCAAAGGAAACTAAATTTTAGCTTCATGAAAATTGAGTCCAAATATGCTTTTTGTGTTCAACATGTTTGTGAAGACTTCCGCACCTAAACGCTTGATTTTGGCGAAAAGTGTTTTATGACGTATGCCAATAGATTGATAACTGTAAGGTCTCGGTCACACCATACCCAAGCGGGACAGACCCTTTGGAGGGTTTTATTAGTTTTATATTGAACGTGAAATCGAAAAAAGGTATTATAATAAAAGTTGGCCTTGAAAAGATTGCTAAATGTTTTTTTTTTTTATGAATCGAGAGTTTTCCAACATTGGTGTTTGTGATGGCTTGTTGATTTGATACCTCCTAATTGATACCTAATGGATGGAAAAACCTTGCATAGTGATAAGAATATTAGGCAATAGGTACAGGGTGCATAGCCCAAGACCATCTGATTTTAACAGCATTATAACAAATTGGAGAAAACATGCCATTAAATACCTACTTTCTGAAGGATCTTCTAACAAGTACCTGTAAGACTTAAAAACCCGGATGCCCATACAATAATGACGTGTCTATTATCCTTCGTTATTATCTATACCAACCCATAATAATTACTTTGTGGTTTATAAGATTCATCCGGTGGATTAGATCCTTATTACCATATCAACGTTTGAATCTTGTTGTTTGAACATGGTCAGTATAGTTAATGAGGGGAAATTCCACTGACGCGTACATACTGACAGTTATTACGATATAATTAGACAAAATAAAAATACGAGTTTCAAAAAAAAATCAGGTCGATGATGGAGTATGCTTGCTTAGAAGTAACCCACTCTAGACCAGCTATCAGGACACACAGGCTTCGGAAGGGAATTCCTCGGCTATACATGGTGTAAGGTAAACGCTCCCGAAAACGGAGACCGGTGATAAGGCTAAAGATAAGGCAGTGATTCTTGATACGATACCATCAAAAAACCTGAAAAAGAAACTATTTTATTTAGCATTTTGCGTACACTGTTGTGAGAACAGTTAAATGAAACCGTTATATGCAGTTAAAGACACTTATTTTCTTTACAGCTTTATCATGAAATGTAATATTCGTAAAATATCAGCTGACGTCCGCGCATTCCTCGAGCACAAAGTGCGCGCGCTCTCGCCGACAACCGTACAGCCAACGACACTAAGTCCACGCGATGGCGAAATAAAGCGAAAGATCACTGGTATCTGTTTGCATTTAGGTTGTATATAATCTACGTTCTGGCTTCGGAAGCGTTCCCCTTACACCCTGTATGCACACATACAAGGCTTGGGAAAACGCTAGTATAGTATACACACGAACTTAGTTCTAGGTCTAAGGGCGAGTATGATGTTGCATCTGGTTGCGGACTTTAAAATATTCAAAACTCATTAATTGATCGAAATTCCATGATCATCATTATTTCAGGAAAGACGCCTGCTAAGCCTCCCCCAAGTATCCGCAACGACCGGTCCTGTGTGTATCGTAACCACCGGATACCCGCGACCCTCACCAGGTCATCGGTCCACCTTGTGTGAGGCTTCCAACGCTGTGTCTTAAGATACGCGGTCGCCACTCCAGAACTTTTCAGCCCCATCGACCATTTGTTCTGCGAGCAATGAAATGAAAAATGCGAAATTGGGTGCAATAATTTAAGTGAGAGGAAATGCAGTACTTTTTTATAGTCATACTTTTCATGTTGATGCCAAGGCCATAGCATCTTTTATTTAATTAGCAACAAGTATTAACTCACGTTCAAACAATAAATAATAATCATTTACGTGTGATGTTATTTACTATAAAACAATCGTGACTAGTTTTCAGTCCTTCATTCACAAACTGGATTTGCTTGACAACTAACTGCCTTTAATGTATTTATACCGACCATAATGATTTACCAGAAATAGTTCTGATATGCTAACACGTGTACGCGTTTTTGTAAGTGTTGATCAAAGTAGCATAAAATAACCTTTTGCTATTTTGTATCATGCCTGATGCGATACATCCTTCAGTGGTTTTGTAGATCTGAGATTCAATCTAATATTTCTTTAATTTTGTTCCAAAACCTTTTAATTAAAGCTACAGTTATTGTATTTTTAATTTTATTAATATTACTAGCTCGTACTGTCCTACTGCTGGGTTAAAGCCTCCCTCCATTCCTTCCAACGGTCAGGATTCTTCACTTTTTCTTTCCAATTCTTAAGAAAGTCATCCACTGCCGCGACAACTCGCGGCTCGGCGGACAGAGATCCGCCAGGATCTCATGGCGACATGGAGACAGCGATTGTCGCAACCCAGCGCTGGGCATGCCACCATTGCGGCGGTAGTGCCCCTCTTTGTGGAGTGACTAGAGAGGCCCCACGCCGCCCTCACCTTCCGCATGACGCAGGTCCTCACCGGACATGGTTGTTTCGGGAGGTTCCTGTGTTGGATAGGGCGGGAGGAGACGCCCGGGTGTTTCCATTGCGCGGATCGTCCCGAGGACACGGTGGAGCATACGGTGGAGGTATGCCCCGCTTGGGCGGAGCCCCGCCGTGTCCTCGTGGATGCGATAGGCAGCAGTGACCTTTCGCGCCCTGCCCTGGTTCAGGCCATGGTACGGGGAGAGAGGGAATGGGAAGCTGTCTCCTCCTTCTGCGAAGCAGTAATGCTCGCGAAGGCGGAGGCGGGACGCGTGAGGGAGACTCAACAACGGAGACGCCCTCACGCTCTCAGCAGCAGCCGCCTCAGGAGACGCCTGGGACTTCCGGCGCCGCGAGACGATCTCCGGGCCACCGTAGACCCGGGCCTGCGGACGGCGAGTAATGGGTAGCTCGCCGTCCGATCAGCACCAGGCCCGAGAGTCGACGGCGCGTAGTGTTCCACGCGCGCCTCAAAGAGTTGTCAGTAATTAGGACGGGGCCCGTCATGGCCGATGCCTGTCCGGGGGTTGAGGATAAATTCGAATCAGAGTTACCTCGCCCCGGGCACTAAGGGCAGGAAGAAACAGGGGTGGGTTTTAGTCAGTAAGAGTCTGACACGCCCTCGTCGTTTACCGCGAACCCATGTCGAAGTGTTAGGGCACCAATCTTGTGTTTCACGGGACTCGTTAGGCAACCGGCAAACATGTTCTGCCCAGTCCCATTTAAGTTGGGCAGCCTTTTGAGCCACATCAACGATTTGCGTTTTGAAACGCAGTTTTGTGTTAGGCTTTTCCATTATCAACCTAAAACAAGATGGATTAATTAAAGCCACAACTTAAGCTACGAGTTAGTTGGCTCTCTGTGGCGATCTCTTTAATCTTATTCAAGTTAATTAACAGCAACAAAAAGTACATACTGCTCAAGTACTGCGGTGCGATCCTAAAAACAATGCCTATTAAAATAGCTGCACTATCTATCGAAAAACGCAACGTTGGTAAAAGTTTTATGTTTGAAAAATGCAAAATAGAAACGTGTTTTCTATTTTAAATTATTTGTTTGCTTTATTTATTGGAATGAATACTAAAAGGGTTATAGTCAGATTTTTTTTGCAGATAGAGCATTTATTTTGAATTGAAATAAATTTGTCTAGTTTTTAAAAGTTTTCGAATATAAATCGCCTATCATATGATAGTTAATTTTGGCAGGTTATAGGTAGTTGCTGGAATTGCGCCGCAACGTCAACTTCAAGGCGTTCGTGGTGCGTGTAACAACATGTTTTCTGCACTTGGTCATGGAAGAGGACTTTTGGCCGCAGGACGTGGTGTTCCGTCGCTTCCGCGGACAAGTGCTACCAGAATGCACAATGACGTAGTGCTAAGTGAAGTGAATTTATTACTAACTTAAACTTTTATTTTTTTATATATTAACACAAACTGTATTATAATATATGTATATGTTTTTGTATCTACCTATGGGCCAATGTAGCCTGAAAATAAAGAGACTTATTATTCATTGATCAACCCGGATAAATCTGCTGCATATGAATAACTCACACACAGTGTTACAGCAATGCGTGTTCACATTTTATACAGGGTTACTGGTAATTCGACGTATATCCGTCAGGGGCTGATAAAGGGGCCAATATGCAACAAATTGAACCCCCCATATATATGGCCGAAATTCAATAGTTTTCGAGATATTTGAATTTTAAGGGTTTTTCGATATTTACCCAAAATTTGACATTTAATTCCAAATAAAAAAGAAACTACATATTTGAATGGGTACCATTAAAAATGATGTTGTAGCTGGCACTTCAATTAAGCTATGGACATAATTAAAACTACTTAATTTAACAAAATAATTAAAATAATGAGCGATATAAGAATATATATATTATCATTTTACGCTTCAAAAATGTTGTCTCGTCACAAAAAATTCTATGACATTAATCGTACAAATAACTAAAACAACTTGCCTATTCTGTAAGATTTCCAAAAAGGTATAAAAGTGAATTTTAAAATACATAATTCGTGGCATGGCATGTGTTTGAACCGGCGCGGGGAGAGAAATCATCTGTGTTTTTAGTTTTTGATCCTCGCTAAAACAACCGATTTTACTGGCGAAATTATTCGTGATGAGATGGGGTGTGCGGGCGGTGGAGTACACGGCGTCTGCTGCGCTCGCGTCGCCTTCCTTAGAATCCTTATTCCTTAGTAAGTTTCGACTCTACGCCGCGCAAGCACGTGTGTTGTTATCTCGCTATAAACCAATCTCTCATCGCGTTAATTTGATACCGATCATTGTTGTTAATTCTTGTTTCTCTTGTTATTCTTTTTGTTATCATCATTATTTCGGATAATATGGCTTCGTATTCTAATAACGAATACGCAGACATAATGTTTTGTTATGGTTTTGCCGATGGAAACGCGGCTGCGGCTCGGCGAGAATACCAACGCCGCTTGCCCGATCGTCAACTTCCCCTATGTCAACTCGGCGTCTATGTTCAAGACTTTTTTTGTCACAAGCAACTGAATTAACAGGAATGGGTTTTAGTCAGTAAAAGTCTGACACGTCCTCCCGCTCCACCCAGAGCGGGAAAACTCATTGAATGATCTTCCCCATCCAAAAAAAAAATATGGATGACAATAACTAAAAGGAGAATAAGTAACCAAAAATGCTAGATTTGAGTAAATACTACAGCCATGAAATTCTCGCAATTCAAACTCACAGATGTCAGTCAAGTCATAAACACGAGGGATTATGATATTTTGAGGAGAGTTTTACGGTTTTTCTTTATAGGAGTGTAATATAAAAAACTTTTTTACAAAAAAATAGAACCGACTTCCAAAAAAAGTGCAAAATAACTTTAATTTCGGAAGTCGGTGTTCCTGTTTTGTGTCTTCGTTTTTTGACACCGACTTCCGAAATTAAAGTTATTTTGCACTTTTTTTGGAAGTCGGTTCTATTTTTTTGTAAAAAAGTTTTTATTTTTCACTTTTTAGTTGTGGTTCCCCATTAAACTGTTTTAACAATTCATAGACATACGATAGCAGCAATCGCGGTTGATTTGCTGTCAATTTTTGAAGAGTTCCGTTGTCTGTCTCCGAAACCCATCATCAGATCTTTTTGAAATTTAAATGGGACCATTTCGGAATAAACCCCTTTCGAACAAAAAAAGAATTTTGCAAATCCGTCAATATATGACGAAGTTATGCCCGAACATACATAAAAAAAAAAAAAAAAAAAATACAAACATCCGAATTGATAACCTCCTCCTTTTTCGAAGTCGGTTAAAAATGACACTCATATTTCTGTAGAAAAAGTTGCAATCTTGTCAAGAGATGGCCCAGTAACGTTGAAGTCTTAGTGCCGATTTCACCATTCGCTCTATAAACTAAGTTTCGCTGAACTAAGCTTAGCGTAAAAAATAAAAAAAAAACATAAAAAAGATTATAGTGAGTTTACCTTGTGACGTAAGGAGAAAACGTGGGAAGTGAAAAAAAAGAAAACACGTACCTCGGTCAACATTAAAAATATATATTGTATAGAGAAAGGGCGTGGGAAGGTTTGCAGACACAGATTTCGGCACTCCCTGGGAGGTGGCACGGTACTGCCCTGGCTCAACCTGGTGACGGATGACTCGGGGGAGCCACGTTGCATTCGCCCTGGAGATGTCAGCCGGTATGTGGTAGCGCCGGCTCGTAGGGTCGACAGGAGCCAGGGAGAATCAGCCGGCAGGTGGTCGTGCCGGCTTGGAGACGGCCAGCAGAAACCATGCGGGCAAATGCACCTGGCGTGGAGCGAGCCGCCGTGGTAAGTGGCCTAGTGATGACAGAACGAGGCACTGCGGCATGATGGCCGCGATGGAGGACACTGCAGGTTAGTGCTCGGAGCGTAGGGCTCCAAATCTTCCCCCTCCATGTTCGGTTTTGATCTGAGTGCTTGGACCTGGGACTCGGAATCAGTGACTCCCGAGTTAGCGACTCCGAATCTGGGAATACGGATCTGGGAATCCGGATCTGGGACCCCAAATAATGGGGTAGATTTCACGAAATTTATTGAGGTTGGCAAATATTTGCCAATGTAAACTGCAACTGCTAGAATTTGACACGGCTGTTTCGGGAGGTTCCTGTTTCGGCTCAAGCGGGAGGTAACCCCCGGGTGTTTCCACTGCGAGGATCGCCCAGAAGACAGGTTTGCCCCGCTTGGGCAGAGCACCGCCGTGTCCTCGTGGATGCGATAGGCGGCACCGACCTCTCGCGCCCTGCCCTGGTTCAGGCCATGGTTCGGAGCGAGAGGGAATGGGAAGCCGTCTCCTCCTTCTGCGAAGCAGTAATGCTCGCGAAGGTGGAGGCGGGACGCGTGAGGGAGCATCAACAACGGAGTCGCCCTCACGCTCTCAGCAGCAGCTACCTTAGGAGACGCCTGGGACTTCCGGCGCCGCGAGACGATCTCCGGCCACCGTAGACCCGGGCCTGCGGACGGCGAGTAATGGGTAGCTCGCCGTCCGATCAGCAACAGGCCCGAGAGTCGACGGCGAGTAGTGTTCCACGCGCGCCTCAAAGAATTGTTGAGCATTAAGGACGGGACCCGTCATGGCCGATGCCTGCCCGGGGGTTGAAGATAAATTCGAAACAGAGTTACCTCGACCTCGCCCCTGGGCACTCGAGGCAGGAAGGAACAGGGGTGGGTTTTAGTTAGTAAGTCAGTCTCCTCCCAGAGCGGGAGAAGTCATTGGATGATTTCCCACCACACAAAAAAAAAAAAAAGTGCGCGACGGGCTATATATATCTACGCCGTCATTGACAGATGTCAACAAATCCAAAGACAATAGTGTTGTCAGCAAACTAATATTGTTTATTGTTTTCCAAAACTGTAATAGTGGCTTTTGGTCTCTGTGGTTTTTTGCTTATGTTTAATTTTAATTGAGATTGTAACGCCACTACGTTACAACCTTAAAAGATAGACATATGCTGTCGCGGACTTTTTTTTAACTTTAATAGGAGAACAATTCCGTCATACATAATTTTTGCGTAACTTTAACCGTTTATTCGTAAACGGTTAAAGTTATGTCTATCAGCATATGTTTATCTTTTAAAGTTAGCTCACTATAATCTTTTTTATGGTTTTTATTTATTACGCTAAGCTTAGTTCAGTAAAACTTAGTTTATATAGCGAATTGTGAAATCGGCCCTAAACGTCGAAAACTGGGCGTTTAGAATTGGTGAAATCGGCCCTTAGAGTATCATTTTGCAATTTCTTTGGCAAAATCCATTAGTGTTATGATGTAGTGTTACAAAGAGGATGGGCTGGAAGAGACGCAACAACAAAATCCATTAGTGTTATGATGTAGTGTTACAAAGAGGATGGGCTGGAAGAGACGCAACAACCAACATTTATGACAATTGTGACATTTTTTTACCCGACTGCACCAGAAGGAGGGTCATGTTCTTCGAGATAATGTATGAATGTATCTCTATTTCTCTAGCACGCCGTACAGCCTAAAGGGCTGACTGGATTTCAACAAATAAAGTGTAATAAGATTGGTACCAATCTTAAATCTATCTATCAAATCGTTCTGCCTAGCCTTTTCGTAACTATCTTGGGGTCGGCTTCCAGTCTAAGCGGATGCAGCTGAATACCAGTATTTTATATGGAGCGACTGCCTATCAGACCTCCACAACCCAGTTACTGGTTAATACGATACCCCTTGGTTAGACTGGTTGTCAGACTTTCGGGCATCTGACCCGTAACGACTGTCAAAGATCCACGATTGACAGCCTGGACCAGCGGCTTAACGTGATTTCCAAGGCACAGAGGAAATCAAATCAAATCAAATCTCTTTATTGCATTCATGTGTTTTACATTTAGTTGTGAAAATATGTAAGTAAGTTCCAACATGAAACCCGGTTTGGGCACGGCAACATAATAATAATTTTTACATCATAATAATAACATAATATAATAGTAAGATTATGTATATATATATTTATCCCAATCTTTAATTACTAATCATAATACCTTAGACTATAATATTTTGATCAATTTAAATTCACTAATTGAACTGCAATGTCTATAGTTAGAATGAATTATTAATTCTTTGAACAATTACTGTAACAATTTAATTATTTTTGTTATTATTAACTTACTACTATTGCTATTGTTATTACTGAATTATTATTGCTATTTCTGAATTGATAATTTAAATATATAATTGGAATAAATAGGCTATTTTGTAGATTTTTTATTTAGTTTTATGATTTTATAATGCATGAAATGGTTTAGATATTATGGAATGTTTTAGATTTAATTTGTTACTTTTTATACTTTGGGATTTGCTTTATTATTATTATTTAAGACTAGGTATGTACTTTTTTTTTACCAAATACTAGTACCCTGCCAGCGACCTCATCCGCGTGAATTTCAAAAACATTGACTTTGACACCAACAATACAACTTTCAACTGGTGAAAGAATTTTCAAAATCGGTTCAGTAGTTACAGAGATCTGCCACCACATACAAACTCACAAACTTACAACCAAAAATTTTACCTCTCTATAATTATTGCTATAGATTTTATTGTAGGTATTCTGCGACCGAGTAAAAGCATTTTTGTATTAGGTATTCTTTTAATTTTCGGTTAAATTTATTGAATATGAGTTCGTCTTTTATATGTTTCGGTAATTTATTGAAATTTTTTGCTGCCATGTAATATGGACTATGGTAAAGCATTTTGATCCGAGAGGGTGGAAGATGTAAACTATTTTTATGGCGTGTGTTTAAGCTATGAATATCTTTTGTTTTTGGAAAAATGTTGCTATTTTTAAATACAAATATGCAAAGGTCGTGTATATATTTAGAAGTCAAAGTTAGGAGTTTTAATTTAACAAAATATGGTTTACAGCTTTGAGTATTGTCAATATGGGCCAGTATTCTAACACATTTTTTCGAATTATAAATACTTCACCTGCGTTAACGCTGTTTCCCCATAACATCACTCCATATCTTAGCCACGAGTGTGCGTAGGCGTAGTATGCCGATAGTGCTGTTTCTGTGTGTTGTGCTGAACTTAAGTTGAAACAAGGCGTAGTAGGTAAATGAAGATAATTTAGATTTCACTGTTTCTATGTGCTTTTTCCAATTGAGATGTGTGTCTATGTTTATTCCGAGTAAGTTAAATGTAGTTACTGATTCTATAGGGGTGTCATTAAAAATTACATTCGCACTTTGAAGGGGAGGGGTTTTATACGATCTAAATTGTATCATTTTTGTTTTATTACAGTTTATTTCTAAATTGTGATCATGTAGCCAAAGTGTTACTGTCTGGAGAGTATTTTGTAAGATTGCATTTGGATCACAATTTTTGTCACATTTCACAAGTCTGGAGATATCATCGGCAAATAGTACTGGTAATGTAGTTTGTTTATTTAGAATTTTTGGGAGGTCATTTACGTATATTAAGAATAGTGTGCAGCCTAGAACGCTGCCTTGAGGTATGGAGCATGTGAGATTTCTCATCTGGGATCGAACTATTATTTTCTCCCTATTTTTAATATTGTGGTCTTCAACCTGGACTATTTGTTTCCTCTCGCTCAAATATGATTTAAACCAATTGTAGGCAGGGCCACGTATACCTGAACCGTGAAGTTTTGCCAGTAATATGGTATATGATACTTTATCATAGGCTTTTGACATATCGAGTAGCAGGCCTAATGCATACTTTTTGTCATTTATTTGTTGGAGAGCTGTTTGGACATATTTGTAAACTGCACCTGTTGTGGATCTTGTCTTCCTAAAACCATTTTGACAGTCATCAAGAATATTGTATTTTTCTAAGAAAAAAAATAATCTGTTACACATTAGCCTTTTCAAAAATCTTTGAAAAGGTCGGCAACAACGCTATGGGTCTATAATTACTAGGGGTGTGAATATCTTCTTTTTTGTGTATGGGTTTTACTAGGGAAATTTTTAGTAAGTCGGGAAATTCTCCTAACTCAAAGCTCTGGTTTATTAAGAATGTGAGTGGAACCGACAATTCTTCTGCACATCTTTTTAATAATATAGGGGGTATGTCGTCTATTCCGCAGCTATGCTTATTTTTTGTTATTTTAATTATATTAAGTATTTCTTTTTGGCTTACTGGGCGTAGGTACATTGATGTAGTTGGTGCGTTCATTACTGGACGTCACGTTTTTATGGGAATATTTGTATTTGTATCCATTTTTGTTTCACCTACTGTAGCAAAATAGTCGTTAAATATATTTGATATCTTTTTAGGGCATGAAATAGTTTTATTTTTTACTTTTAGCGATATATTTTCATATTGCCTTGTCTTACTTTTGCCAGTTTTGTCATTTATAATATTCCACATAGTTTTAGTTTTATTATCTGACTTACTCATTTGTCTGGTATATTCTATTTTCTTTGAAAGTTTTATGCTACGTTTTAATGTTTTGCTAAATTTTCTGTAATATTTTTTTATAATATTGCTTTTAGATTCATTTAGTATAATTCTTAATACCCTTTTATGTTTGCATGATATTTTTAACCCTTTTGTCATCCATCCTTTAGCTTTTTTAAATTTTTCCTTAACTCTTTGTTTGGGTATTATTTTATCTAAGAGCTGTGTTATAGTTGTGATGAATATAAAGTAGTTTTCGTTAACGTTATGATTTTTATTTATAATTATTTCCCAATCAATTTCTCTTAATTCGTTCAAGTTCATCATGTTTTTATCTGTAAATAGTCTTTTTTATTATACCATATTTTGTTGTTGTTTTTATATAAGCAATTGGTATTCAATTTCAAGTTGATAGATTTGTGATCGGAAAGCCCGTAATCTTTGTCATATTCTTCCTTTAATAAGAATTTACAATTTGTGAAAAGCAAATCAATGCAAGTGGAAGTTTTATTTGTTATCCGTGTAGGTTCGCGAATTATTTGTTTTAGATTATAAGAGCGCATTAAGGTTAGAAGGTTTTGTGACTGTTTATTATTGTCAAGTATATTAATATTAAAATCTCCACCAAATATGATATATTATTTTTATCTCTAGTATTTAGTCTATTTAAAAGCTTTCTCATTTGTTCGTAAAATATATTTATATTATGGTGGTCGGGTCTATATAACCCTATGAATATACAATTTAATTCAGGAACTTCAATTGCGCAAAGTTCAATTATAAATTCTTTGGAATAATTAACTATATCTATTCTTTCTATAAATTTTACATTTTCTCTCTCGGAGTCTCGGTATATAAAGATGGTCACTCATCCATGGAGTAACCCCAGCAAGCGTAGCTTAACCTGATGGATCGACCCGTGTAGCCGTTATTACTACTTACATAATTTAGCGGCCGCCATAAGGTAAGTGTAGACTGTTTGATGTATAAAATCTTTCCTCTCACTTTCCTGCAATCTGTGGGAGTGATTTCGTGAAATAGGACGGAAGTGTGTAACAGGAAGCCGGTGAAGCGCGCGCTATTTGATTTGACCAATGAGCGCGCGCGGTGGTAGAGTTGGCCGTCAGATGGTAGAGCGCGCGCACGATGAATCTGCGTGCGGTCGAAATCGAAACTAAACGTTTTAATTTTATTTTTCAGGATAGAATGTCCCATCTACCGCTCTGGGTGGAGCGGGGCGGTGTGTCAGACTCTTAGTGATCAAAACCCACCCCTGTTCCTTCCCTGCCTGAGTGTCCAGGGGTGCGGTAAAAATGAGATGTCAAATGTTAAACCAACCCATATTATGTGACTACTGTAAGGCTCGCTCATTTTTTGTTTTTGTGACATTATCATGTGGTATCAAGATATTTTCTTATCATGTGGTATCAAGATATTTTCTTACCAATGCTAAAAATACACTGAAATAAGTTGGTTGTATGATGTTTTTAGTGTAAGCAAAACACAGCGTATTTTTCTACAATTTAGAAGAAACCAATACATCAATAGCACCTTATACGAAAAATGAGGGAACATTTACCGTAGACTAAACGAAAACAAGCCATGAAAGTAATAAATAAAAATATATTGACATTTATTTTCCTCTTTGCTCACCAATCTTGGCAAGAACAAATGCTTACGGAACGATTACTCCATAATTTCCGGAGGATGTTGTTACATCATAACATCAAACTAAGATCGGTAATATTCCCGTTTTTTTTTAGTTTATGATGTTTTCTTGGGAATATTATTTTAGAAATTCGCTTGGCAGCCTAGTTACTGGGGATGTTCCTTGAAATATATATATTTTTGTTTGCATATATGTTTATTTGTTTAGCCTTTTACTACGTTTTAAGGATTCCGTAGTCCTAACAAGGACAAGGAACCCTTATAGTTTTGGTCTGCCTGTCCGAGGCATAGCGTAGACTGTTAGTGTTAGACAGCTGCATGTTTGCATGTATCAAGCGACAAAAACGAAATAATAAAATTTTGAAAAAGATTTTTATTTTTATGGTAACTTCTTTTTCCGTTCCTATAATGTGGGTTATCGTTGGATAGGTCTTTAAAAATCATATGGGTTGTAAAGACTATTTTTAGATTCAGTGGTACGTTTGCAAAATAATAAACTTTACAGTATTATTTTTTGGTCTAGTCGAGCGTCCCCGCCACTAAAAGCAAACTTGAAAATGAAAAGAAAATAAAACTAACGGTCAAAAAAGTCGGTGTTTCTTCGTTTTTTGACACCAACTTCCGAAATTAAAGTTATTTGAACTTTTTTTGTTTTTTTTTTTGGAAGTTGTTCTATTTTTTGTAAAAAAGTTCTTTATTTTTCACTTTTTAATTGTGGTTCCCCATTAAATTGTGTTAACAGTACATAGATAAACGATCGAAGTAATCGCGAATCATTTGCTATTAGTTATTGAAGAGTTCCACTATCTATCTCCGAAGATACATACATACATAGGTGTCGACTCCTTTGAAAAAAAAATTGTGATAGTGAACGAACTTTGAAGGAAAACTATCACGGCTAAGTTAGCTATGTTAGGTTAAGAGTAATAGTCGCCCAACTTATATTTTGTTTTGTTTAAAACTTTTTTTTTCGTTTTTAATTTAACGCGTCGGGTACCATCGGATAAGGTAACAAAAGAATTTCTATTGTGTCTGTTTCTTCGATAACTGACGCGTTAAACGTTATTGTCCGTAAAACCGTGAACTGAATTAATATGCTCATGGTAATAAGCATAAAGCCACATGTTATAACGGAACCCGACACTGCGCGTGGCCTGACACGCACTTGGCCGGTTCTTATAGATGAAAATTGTTGTCATACTTTAAGGCATTATACTCATAAATGCTTTGTTTTTCTTGTTTGAAGGATTCCTAAGGTAACTACACTTATTCTCGGTGACAAATAACTTATTAAGAGTTCCGTACCTTAAAGAAACAAAAGGAACCCTAACAGGATCACTTTGTTAGTCGTCTGTCAAGACCCTCTTTCTCAGGATCGCGCTGAGGTATCAAGTTGAAATTAATATCAAATACTATAGTCTGCAATCAGAGGAGATCGTGGCTAAAGTAATAACAGCCGCGCGGGTCGATCCATCAGGTTAAGCTACGCTTGCCGGGGTTGGTCCATGGATGTGTGACTATACCATTTCCATACCGAGACTCCTTCCTTCCTCGGAAAGCACGTTAAGCCTTTGGTCCCAGCTGTCAATCGTGGATCTTTGACAGTCGTTACGGGTCGTCAGAAGCCCGAAAGTCTGACAACCAGTCTTAACCCCAGTAACTGGGTTGTGGAGGTCAGATAGGCAGTCGCTCCATGTAAAATACTGGTATTCAGCTGCATCCAGTTAGACTGGAAGCCGACCCCAAGATAGTTGGGAAAAGGCTAGGCAGATTGACTATAGTCTGCAATCCCTTGGACGGTTTGCGAACCGACAATCAAAAGACATGGCTTTTTATGCCGCATATTTTGACACTCGCATGGGAATCAATACCTATAGGGTATTCCACATTGAACTAGAATCATAAAATATTGCAAGAATCAAGGTCTCACAGCACAAGTGAAGAAAAAATTCAGAAAACCGTTATTTGTAGTTTTATCACAGAGAAACTGCGTTTAGAAAATTACATTTGCAATTAGAGAATTAACCGTGACGCATTTACCTATAGATACGAGTATACAGGAGTGCATTTTAACAAATACAAAGTTAAGTTTGTTATTCATCCTACTTATATTTTCGTCAAGAAATAAAATAAAAATGTCGATAGTACGGAATACGGCTCGCACTTGCCCTGTTTTTTTCTTTATGACTTCACCTATTTCTTAAACATAACCATGTTCTCTTCCAGTCATCAAACACAGCCACGTTCCATATGCTAGAATTTGTCCCCTCATGGACACATTAAGTGGAATATCATTTCACTAATGGACCACTGTTTATACGTATGTAGGTGTAAAAAGTTGGCACAAAAACATTGCTAGAGCTCATTCAATATGCGGAGGTACTGACGTGCGAAATACTCGTATCTTCGTTACTATAAGATTGTTCACGATTCTAAATTGAGTAAAATGTTTATTTCTTTGTTCTGATTTTGTCAAGTAGGTAATACCCGTTTGTTTGTTAGCACGTTAATGTGGTTTCGGGAATTATGTTCATGTGTTGAGTTGCTATTTCAGAAGTGACTAACACTTTACGGTTCTATTTATAATATTATACATTATCCTTACGACATACAATTCTTCAAACAACTTTACGTTATATTCTAGATAGACGCTCGGGTTGATTTTTATCCTATTGACTTTGCTTTCGATTGACGCGCTAGTCATGACTTCTATATTGCCTGTAATATGTTTGTGTGTGGTAGTTTTAACAATTTCTTCTGCATTTCCACCACCTGATATACCACTGGGTAAGATTTTATTATTTCATCTTATTTATCTGTTTTTTACTTTATTTTCATTTCACATTCATTATTATTTTATATCATGTGAAAATATTTTATTCAAGCCAAGAATACAGTATACTAGGTGTAGAGGAGAGGTGTGGTCATATTTCAAAAACGCTTCTGCCCTTTGATATGAACGATCTTCTTTAAGGAAACCATCGTCAATTAAAACCCTAAAAAAGAATTGCGAATGACTTTCTTAAAGAAATTTGTTAATTTTCATACCCGAAGGGTCCAAACGGAGCCTTTGCTTATTGATGTCACTCACGTGTCCGTCTGTCCATCTGTCCGTCGGTCCGTCGTCTGTCACACAGATTTTACACCCAAACGGTTGGAGCTACACAGTCTTCAAATTTTCACAGTACAAGCATGTTGTTGACCCAAAGCCATACAAATAGTCAAAATACATTTGGTACGGAACCCTAAATGTGCGAAGTCCTAAACGCACTTGGCCGGTATTTATGGTCAGAAGTAGTTTTTGAAACATGACTACACCCTGTAATATACATTTATATTTTCCTCTTCTAATTTCTGATTTTTACAGACTTTACATAGATTTTTCTTTCATATAGCTGCTTAGTAGGGACGTTATTTATTGCCTATTTAATTTCGATTGCCAGGAAAATTAAGAGTAAAAGAAAGAAAGAAAAATAATTTATTCTGCACAGATATAACGCACATTATAGAAAAATGGATTAAATAACATAAACATACATGAATGCTAAAAGCCTCGTATTCAATCAATGTAAGTCTTCTGTTCATTGCCCAATGTCAGAGTCCGCCAATAACCAAAGACAATACATGTATTGCGTAATACTATGTAATTACTGCGACACTGGCAAATGACAACAAATAGACCATCAAAACGAAACAGAAAAAAAACAGTTGGTGAAAGTGGAAAAACAACTAGACTAATCTCTTAACAAACACGAACAAATTGAGATGTGCGTCGCATCCGCGCAAGAACAGGTCGTTGCTCAGCAAAATACTGCGACTACAGGCGAACTTATCGTCAACAACGCTGGTTTTCAGCAAAGTACCTAACACGCGAATGACGTAATGACGCCCCCCTGTGACGTATTTTATTGTAAGTATGTAACCATAATCTCTCATGGAGTACAACATACCATGAACAAAGCATGGAAGTACACATTAATAGATATATATATTTATAGTGTTACTATATAACTCAACTATTACTTTATTTTTTTTGTGGGTCGAATGGATCAAGGATCCTTCAATTGACGGCACGGTTGGCGTAGTGGTTGAGCGTTCGGCTGCTTCCTTTGTATGGCCTACAGATAGTTGTTCCGGGTCTGGGTGTCTTGTGTATGTGAATTTAAATGTCTGTGAACGCACCCACGATACAGGATTAATTCCTAGTGTGGGGCAACGTTTTTTTTTAAATAAAAGAAAAAAAAAATGTAGTAAGGAGCAAGATCCCCCAACACCCAAAGAATGCAAAAACATATAAAATAGGGTAGAATCGGACAGGCCACTCACTCTGTTGGAAAACCATAACCATTGCCTGTAGGCCATGACCTTTGAGGTTAGTACAAAAAGAGCAGCTATTATTACTAATATTTGTTTCTAATCATGCAGATTGTTGTTTGTGCATGAAATATTTCTTTAAGGTATTCAAAAAATGCTTTTTTGTTCTCAGGACTCTTACTGCTGGAGGAATGTTGTTCCAACAGCACGTGGCGGCGTATTTGAAACTTCCCCTGAATGCTGCGGTGTTCTGCTTTGATCCACAAAGAGGATTGGTCAAAAAGCGTGGTTCGTATTTGCTCTGTCTCCAACTTAAATTTACAAACAGATAGTTTGGTTTTTGTGTAGTGACTACTCCAAATAGTAACCCAGCCATATGTAACTTTCTCCTAGCAGCCATTTTCAATATATTAAGTTTATTTATAAAGGGAGTAACATGACTTCTACGAGGTATATTTACACAGAACCATGTACATGCATTGTGTATGCGTTATATCAACTTCTATGTTCTTGCTAACAGGCATGGGCCATACACAGTATCACAATAGTTAAGCCTTGATAATATTAGGCTATCCACTAGTTGTTTACGTAGATCAACACTCAGGTAGTCTCTAATTGAATATAGGAGTTTCAATCTGTAAAAACAATTCCTCATTGTGTTACTGATATGCTTCTCAAATCGTAGTTCTGGATTCATGGTTAATCCAAGATTGCAGGCTATAGAGGCCACCAGAACCAGAGCGGCCCAAACCACAATTTTTGATAATATTAGTTGACCACGGCAATGCCCCTTTTCAAACCCCTAAGTTCATAGCCAGAGTGGCTCAAAGGTAATTTCAGTAAGAAATCAGAGATGGCGTTATAAAAATTGTTGTGGCATTTTGATTCTTAAAACAATATTAATAGTGCATAGTGGCCCAGATCACTTGGGTCACTATGGTATTTGCCGCCATTACGGCTCAGGTGACTTGGGCCACTGTGGTCTTTGATACTTACGTGTCAACATATTTGTTTTTGCGGTTATTTTTTTGGTGTTTTGACGAAATAAGTGTGTTTAGATTAGTTATTAATCTACGTGAACGTGAGGGAAGGTATTGGCGGTACAGCAATAAGCTTAAGAGGTAAGAATACCTGTTATTAGTCAGATATTTTATTGTTTTCTCGTCGTCAATTGATAAATAATTAACTTAATTTTTACTATTTTTGTTTTGGACAGATCTAGCAGGAGCTTACAATGAGTAGAGCTGCTGAAAACATCGAAAATGACATATTAGGTAACACTTAGTTTAAATGTTGAGATTTCGTTATGTTATTATTTATTTACTGTGTTTTTATTGACTATTTTTGTTTGGGCCAGGTTCAGCAGAAGCTACAATGAGTGCAATTGAGAATGAAGCTACTGATAACATTGAAGGTGACTTACGTGGTAAGCAGCTTACGTTTTTAGAGTTCCGTAGTAAAACAATGTGTGATATTTTTTTCGCGGATTAGTCTTTTCAAGTATATTGAGTAAGGCGTTCTTGGATAGATATTTTGATAAAGTTTAGAGTACTTATGAGAAGAAGTTTTAATGTTAAGTTTTCGTTGGGTAGGTTACTTACTTGTAAGTATGTTTACCTATTAATTTACTTTTTTTTCAGATATATTTGGATTTAGCCCGGTGGAGCCCTACGAGGATTCGGGTTCGGAGTATGTCCCAGAACAACGAAGCAGGAGCTCATCAAGGAGTTTACAAGACATTCTTGGGGACTCATCTACGGAAGGCAATGAAGAGGGTCAGTCATCTGTTTCTACAAACAAAGATACAAGGAAGCGCATGCGCAAAGAAAATTTATGGAAAAAGAATATGAGGAAAAATAAACGAGCTAGAGGTGAGGCATACGTAAATACTAAAGGCGTTCTCGTTCCCGCGAAACAAATAGATTCAGGTCTTCAATGCACCTGTAATGAAAAATGCCATGAGAAAATTGTACACGAAAGACAAAAACAACTTTTTTCAAAGTTTTATGCCCTAGCAAATTTTGATTTGCAAAGTGCGTACCTATATTCACTCATACATGTTGCGATAAAAGCAAGGTCTTATGTGAGAGTCAGAGATACCTCATCGGATTTGGTAGCTGGAAACATCAAATCGAAGCCCAAGGAGTTTTCTCGATTGTATCACTTACCAGACGCGAATGGAAAACATATTCGTGTGTGTAAGTCATTTTTTAAGCAAGTTATTAAAGTATCGAACGGACGCCTCACAAGGCGTTTGAAAATTAAGCCTCTAGGCGATCCCGCTCCCATTGATAAAAGACGCAGGCATATTCCGTCAAATAAAACTCTAGAAACAAAAGTAAACCAAGTAAAGGATTTCATCAATACTTTTCCGAAATATGATTCTCACTACACAAGACACAAAAGTGAAACGAGACAGTACTTGCCTCCTCACTTAAATTTGTCAATTTTGTATTCTGAATACAAAAGTAAGGTTGAAGGACCAGTTTCAAAATACAAATTTGAAAAAATATTTAATGAAAATTTCAACCTCACATTTCATGCTCCTGTGAGCGATTCATGTAAGAGATGTGACAATTTCTAAGTTAAAATTGAGGCTTGCGATAACAACGAGCTATCTAAAGAAACCGAGCTTACTGTCGCCAAAGAACTTCATTTGAGAAAAGCAGAATCTGCGATGAATAATTTAAAACTTGACATGCAAAATGCGAAGCAGGATACTACAGACACAACCGTCATCATCTTTGACTTAATGAAGACTCTCCCAACACCAGTAATTTCAACCGGTATTTGCTACTACAAGCGTCAGTTGTGGACCTACTGTTTAGGTATTCACATCGATGGTACAGACGAAATGTTTATGTACGTCTGGGATGAATCAATAGCATCCAGGGGACCACAAGAAATAGGTTCATGCCTTTTAAAATTTATCAGAGAACATGTACATACAAAGAGGCTAATCATGTACTCTGACCAGTGTGGCGGGCAAAACCGCAACATAAAAGTTGCAGCGTTATGTATGCACATATTGTTTCTAGTCCTCAATTTACAGTGGAAAATATAGACCACAAATTTACGGTCAGCGGACATTCTTTTTCATCTTGCGACCGGGCCTTTGGCTTGGTGGAAAAGCAAAAAAAGTATTTTCCAGACATATACTCGTACGTTCCCGAACATTGGAACAATGTGATACTAGCAGTAAGAAAAAAGAAACCTTTCGAAATTGTGGAAATGAAACGAGACGATTTTATATCCACCAAAGCCTTGGAAACTAATATCACAAACAGGAAGATCGGCGTTGATCGAAGTAAAGTTGAATGGCTTAAAATACAGTGGATTTTATACAATAAAAGCCATCCATTCTCGATTTTCTTTAAATACTCCAACGAACCAGAAGTTCTTTTCACGGAGGTCAATTTCAGCAAGAGGTCATCCCAAAATACTTCTAACTTTGAACTAGAGATTTTATTTCCAGAGGGAAGAAAAATCAGCCACGAGAAAAAAAAAGACCTTCTATGCTTTTTGGAATATGTTCCACCCATCTATCACCCTTTCTATCAACAACTCAAGGTCTCCTCTAATACGGGGAATGAACTAGATGGTGCTATTAGTGATTCTTCGACTGAGTAACTGTCTGGATAATTTTAATACTATGTCATGTTAGGCCTAAGATAGTATTTTGTTGAAATAAAAATTACATAGTAGTAAAGAAGCTAGTTTTAAGTTTAATTTGTACTATTTAAGTTGAAAAATGGCAATTTGCATTTAAATTAATAAAAAAAGTTACAAGGTTCATACATATTGGCCTATTATTTATACACTGTTTATAAATATATTGTCAATGCTAAGTGCCATAGTGGCCCATCTGCAAAAAAAATGTACAAGTAACAAAAATACTGATTATTTTTATAGCTCAAACTAAATTTTACCAATAACTAATATCACATTTTACAAATTTATCCACAGTGTCTATGTTTTTTTTTTAAATTACATTTACTTAAAATTTCACACTAACTATTTTGACACATATCCACATAATTGTAGTTCGTGTTTGGGTCACTCTGGTTCTGGTGGCCTCTATATCTACCCTATCTATTTTTTTCCCTCTAATAACAACTTCTGGCTTGGCTGACAGAATGGCGCTGATCATTTGCCTGCTTCCCAAAACCATAAACTTGGATTTCTGTGGTTTCAAAACCAGAGCGTTATTATCTGACCAGACCACCACTCTTTCAAGATCATCATTGATTTTCTCCAATGCCTCTAAGGTATCAGCTGGTTTGATTGATATATATATAATTGTATATCATTAACTCATTCCAGCATTGCAGGTATCACATGTAGTGATACCTGCATTGCTGGAATGAGTTAATTATATCTGCGCTGTAAAGGATATACAGAGGGGGCCCTAAAATTGATCCTTGAGGCACGCCACGTGGCACCTGACGAGGGAGACATCCCCGATCCATCCTCCTTCTGAATTTCCACGAGCTGTGACCTATTTTGCAAGTAGCTAGCAAACCACTCTATTGTTTCCGTTGTAAAACCATAATAGGCCAACTTGGAAAGTAGCAGAATGGTATTTAGTGCATCAAAGGCCCGTGAAAAATCAAGAAGTGCAAGGACTGTTCCCTCCTCCCTATTCCGTGCCTCCAGGATATTCCCTACTACGTCTGAAAGGGCTGTAGCCGCCCCACGGCCTTTCCTAAAACCAGACTGAAGGTCAGGAAGCATGTTGTTTGCTTCTAAATATTCCAACATTTGGTTGTAAACCACCCTCTCTAAGACTTTCGATAAACAGGGTAAAATGCTAACAGGACGTAAATCTTTAAAAGTACTTGGGTTGGCAATTTTGAGTAATGGGTGAACAATAGCGCATTTCCATAAGACAGTCAGGGAAAGTGTGGGTATCTATCGACTTATTTACAATTGCCGTAATAACCTGAAGGGTGGTTGGTAACGTTAGCATTATCATATCCAGACTCACCCCATCATCCCTTTAGCATTTGACCCCAAGCTCTTAATAATTTTCGAAATTTCATCCTCATTAACATTATGAAGCTCGAAGTGAGCTTCACCAAATCTATTTGTATCAAAATATGTTAGCTGCGATGTAGGCAGTAAGGACTGTGCCGGTACATTCAGAAATGCCCTGTTTATCTCGTCTGGGTCATTAAATTGCCCAGGAAGCATTCGTTCACTATGTTCTGAAAATACATCTGATTTAAGATTTTTCCAAAGTTTTTTGGGATTTTTTATCTGGCTGCTAATGTGCCTGTCATAGTACACCCTTCTTTCCTGTGTTAGTGCTGCATTAGCTTGTTTTTTTAAATCCAAATAATATGTCTTTGTAGAATCTTGCTTGTTTTTTTATATTTATTTTTCGCTTTGTCTCGCAGCTTAAACATTAATTTAATGTTATCGGTTATCCATGGCGTGGGGTGGTCTTTAAAAATCCTACTCTTTATGGGGGCATGCAAGTCAAACAATTGGGTGATATATAATAATAATATAATATTCCACAACTATCACACAACGCCATCTAGTCCCAAGCTTAGCAGAACTTGTGTTATGGGTACTAGACAACTGATAAACATACTTATATATTTCTAAATACATAAATATTATAGATAAATTACACCCAGACACAGAACAAATGATCGTGCTCATTACACAAACTTTTGTCCTGGGTGGGAATCGAACCCACGACCTCCGGCATAGCAGTCAGGGTCACTAACCACTAGACCAACAGGCCAGTCAATAAAATGTTCCACCATCCTATTTACATCTAGCAGTGAGCTTATTTCAAACCATGGCATTAATTTCAGATCCCCTACGAAGTAATCCATCAATATATCCCTTAGAGGCCGATATACCACCAACCTAGGTTTACTATTTACCTTTTTGATAACTGTATCACATACAGTAAACGAGTGATGGCCAAGTTCACTGATATGACTGACTAGCACATTACGAACCCCTACATCAGTACAGATCACGTCTATGAGAGTACTACTTTCCCCTAAAAAATGAGTTGGTGACTGTACCACTTGATTTAACTTAGTATAATATAAGAAGTCCATCATCTCTTTAGTTTTTTTACTGTTTATGTCCAGTAGATTAACATTGAATTCCCCCAACAATACCAAGTGATCATAAGGTGCCAATCCGCTAATACTGTCAGTTATTCCATCCAGAAAGTTTGTTAGTCCAAACCATTGCTCCCTGTATGCAGTACCAATCAACAGTTTTCTACCATTGACAGTAAGATTCAACCACATCTGCTCCACATCAGTTTGCTCTGAGTGTGGCCGTACGCGCACCCTAACTCCCGTTTCAATGTAGAACGCTACTCCTCCGCCTCGTCCCTTGCGAATAGTTGCAGGGCGTGGCACGTGCTATTATAACCTATATCCCGGAACCTTATGCGCGCGTCCCTCCTCCTCAGGTCTCAGCCACGTTTCGTTGATCGCCATTATATCCACTGAGTGTTGTGACATGGCAATAAGAAACTCATCCTGATTTGTTGCCAGAGAGCCCGCATTGAATAATCCAAATTTTAATCATTTTGATTTAGTCATGTTATGTAAATAGTAATGGCTGTATAATTGTAATTATATAGTAAAAGTAATGGTAGTATTTTATTCATATATGTATTGTAGTAATTTTGTTTATTCCCTTTACATAAGTAATCTTTGTACGTATATATCCTAGCAGTAATAGTGATAATAAATAAATAATATAATATAAAACTGTTTCCTTGAAAATAATGCTCCCAATCATAAACTGAAAATAACATATAACTAAGGTTTGTAAATAATGTTGTTGTGTAGATAATAATATGTGTAAATAGTATAACTATGTTCCTCGTATTATTGCAGTACTCACTTTTACATTGCCATTTCCCCAGATCACGACAGATGCGACACACCATACTCAATAGACATTCACAACTAGAGAAATGAACTAATACAAAAAAATATACAGCATCAAACAAAGATTTATTTGTAAGTCTCCGTGAATGGTCCAATAATCTGTAGAATGTCTTCCACAGATGCAATCCTGTGAGTGTGTTCTCCAGGCTTTTGACGGACCACGCTTCGTCCATACGAACCGCCATCCATGAATCCCTGCAGCGGCCCTTGTTTGGCGAAACAACTGCTGATTCAACTTTGTCAGTCTCTCATTGACAAAGAATCGTACGGGCTTCCCAGAGAGTCCGAGATTATCTGTGGTAGCTTCACGTCGCACGCGAGCGCCCTTCACCACGGCGTCACGCAGGTCACGTCGAGCTAGACGCACCATAATAGCGCGAGGGCGGGGCTCTGTTGACGTTATGGGGCTTGTCGCTTTTGTGTATCTGCCGCCAACTCGCTCCGCGCCCAGGATGTCGCGATCCTCCAAAGATACTCCTAGCTTTGTGGCAATTAGATGGAACAGGTGTGTTGGATTTTCCGCTTGCGACTCAGGTACGTTCCCTATCACCAAATCGTTCGCCATCAACTCCTGATCCCTGTCATTGAGATCCCTCTGGAGCTGTAGAACCATACCCTACACCGCATTTAAATTTGTTGTTGGTTTGCAACCGGTCTCGTGACGCTTTTCCAACGCTTCCAATCTGGTCTCCATCCCATCCATACGTGTTTGACAAGAGTCATTAGACGCCTTCAGCTCCGCCACATCTTTCCGGAGCTTCAAGACCTCAAAACGCAAGATGCGTAGCTCCTCCACTACCATATTTAAAGCGGAGCCCACGTCCTGTTGGAATTCAGGAACAATTCTCGCCGAGGTGTTGTCCGCATCCACAGCCACAGCCACGGATGAGGGAGGCGAGAACACCTGCATGAGCGTAGTAAACGGTGCGGTAGCTGATAGAAGCGTTTTCGGTGCAGCAGTTGACACAGGCGTCGCGGATTCCAGCGTCGACATAGGTGTTGGTGCTGGCATTGCCCTGTGCTCCGGCTCCTCACTCTGCACTTCTGCCATACATCCTCGTACCGGCGTTTCAGCCTTATTATCTCTACGGACAGCCTTATTTTTCTTACACTCAGGACAATGCCAGGTGGAGACTAACGGGCCCTTCGTAGGGAGGCTGACGCATACTCGGTGATAAGCTATGGCACACTTTGTGCACCTCGCTGTGTCAATCGCTGACGCAAATTTGCCGCATCCACCGCACTTAACCGGCATTATTCCCACAGGTATTCTTACTAGTTAATAAACCTCCTTAGCTGTTATCCAAAATTTTTTACCTTTTCAGTCTCTGTCGTTGTTGAAGGATATTGGCACGTAATAAAACAATGACTTAGCGATACAACGTATATTCGCAGACTGTACTGACGTATGCATCACATAAATGCCTTTACAAAGGTACACACTATTTACAGATATCACACCTCCACCACTATACTAGAATTAGGGTCAAATAACCCAGACTTATAATAATAATTTACATGAATACAATAAGTACAACATACAACTTAGCATAATAACTAGGCATTCTTATAACTAACTCTATCCTATTCTATTCTAAATCTTTCCACTGGTTTCCGAGTCCGCCTGGAATACCGATTCACCGGTGACCCCGATGGTGATAACAACTTAGGTGAGGAATGTTCAGAAGGAACACTGCTTTGACCACCCTGGTTAATGTTTTCAGCCTCTTTGTTGGCATTCACTATTGAGGTTTCGGGCAGTGTAACCTCTTCCAACCCTTTGCTTAACGGCTCGACAACACTCTCTTCACTGCTCTCTCTCTCTCAACATTTCCTTCCGGACAGGTAACATCAGAAAATCGAGATCTGCGACGCATTTGGTCTATGTGCCTTTTATATAATTGACCGCTATCCGTCACTACTGAATACCTACGTAAACCCCCTGAATAGTGCCTTTCACCCATTTATCTCCTGGACCATACTCCCGTGCCCAGACTGAGGACCCCTCTCTAAGGTTACGCTGTGTCCCACCCGCGTATTCCACCTGACGCCTTTGGGTCTCACGCACTCTGTCTTCCGTGACACGATCAGTGCGTAACAAATCTATTCTGGATCGTAAAGTTCGTCTCTGTAGTAGCATGGCCGGGGTTTCACCGGTTGTGCTGTGTACTGTATTGCGGTATGCTAATAAAAACGTTTGTAAAGCCGTACCAACGTCTACCTGATCCCTATGCGCTTGTTTAATAGCCCGCTTGCATAACTTTACTGCATTCTCTGCTGCTCCGTTTGAGGATGGGTGATAAGCCGGTGAATAATTCTGTTTTATACCGTTATTTTGTAGGAACTTTTTAAATTCTGAACTGGTAAATGGTGGAACTTGGTCCGAAACTAATTGTTCTGGTAGACCAAATCTTGCAAAAGTCGATCTTAAGACTTTTATTACATGTGCAGCATTAGTGCGTTTCATCTCAAATACTTCTATCCATTTGGAGTTAGAATCTATTATAATGAAAAATGTTAAACCTTTGTATGGACCTAGGAAATCAATGTGTAGCCTGCTCCAGGGACGAGTGTGATAAGGCCAGGGCTGTATCGGAGCCCGCGGGGGAGCGTCCGCCTCTGCCGCACAAGTGTCGCACCGTTTGCACATAACTTCAACTGCCTCGTCTATGTTAGGCCACCACACATAGCTACGAGCATATCTATCATACACATAGCTAAAACTTCACTACAAGTTAGTGAATTTTTAACATTGTTAAACGCGTCTTGACACTCTTTATTCCATCTGTACTGAACACCCGCCCTGAGCAGGTTATAAAGTGGTGCTAACACTGTGCTAACATTTTTGATAAACTTGCCGTAGTACATGACCATTCCAATGAATGCTCTCTACTCTGAGACGTTCGTTGGGGCTGGTGTTTTTATTATGGCCTTAACCTTGTCGGGACACGTGTGAACGCCGTCTTTACTAATAGTGTGCCCTAAATAATTAATTTGATTCCGCAAAGAATACACACTTTTCTTTTTTTATTTTCAAGCCATTTTTTTTTTAAACGATCAAATACGTGACATAAATTGCCCATGTGAGCCACTTTATTTGGTCCCGTGATAATAATATCATCTAGAAATACCCTAACTTGAGGTAAATCAGCGAATAACTGCTCTAAACGTTTTTGAAATATTCCTGGACTTGACGAAAGTCCATAAACTAACCTATTATACATAAACAACCCTTTGTGGGTATTTATCATCGTATATTTCTTAGTGTCATCGAGCTCAATTTGCGCGTAGGCCTGTGATAAATCAATTTTACTAAAGTGTTCCCTCGCCCCCGGGCACTCGAGGCAGGGAGGAACAGGGGTGGGTTTTAGTCAGTAAGAGTCTGACACACCCTTCCGCTCCACCCTAGAGCGGAAGAAGTCATTGGATGATTTCCCACCCCCCAAAAAAAAAAAAAAAACCCTTTAGCCGAAGCAGCAGTTCCTCCACCCTGGGCAGCGGATAACGGTCAACTTCTATAACTTTATTTAGTGTTAATTTGTAATCAGCACATATTCTAATTTTACCGTCCTTCTTGACGACCGGCACGATTGGAGTCGCCCAGTCCGACCGCTCCACCGGTGAGAGAATGCCGTCGAGCTGCAGCTGGGCCAGCGTGCGCTTAAGCAGGGCTCGCGCAGTGCGTATGCCATCGGCCGCGCTAGCATAAAAACTGGCCGCGCCCCCTCCCGCAAGTGTATGCTCGCCTTGCCCCCGGTGAATCGGCCCAGTCCGTCCGCAAACACCTCAGAGTATTTGGAACTGAAATCAGACAAGTCAAAACCTTCATTTTTGTACATAGCCACATTATTGCATTCATACTTTACTATTGGTAACTGTATTTTTAACTCAGTCATCCATTGGCGACCTAAGAGAATAGTTTTCCCGTTTTCTACAACAAACAATTCTAATGTCTTACACATACCTTTGTATTTTACAACTGGCATTATAACTCCTAGGGGTTTGACTATCTCCCCCGTATAATATCTAAGCGTTAATTGACAAGGCTTAAGACATAACCCGTTAAATAATTGTATATAACATTCTCTGCTTATGCATGAGATAGCACTACCGGTATCACACTCCATTTTAATATTCCTACCATTACGTTTAGTTCTAGGTACACAGGTTTACATTCTATGGCGGACAGTCTACATACATCGACAAAAATTACCTCGTCACTTCCTGTACTTCCACTCTCGTGTCCTTCCATCATCTGATCGATGTTAACATTGAAATGTCCTGCCAAATTCGGGCACACGCGCCGCAGATGCCCCGGTCGGTTACACACTCGGCAAACGTAACGCACAAATTTACATGTGCCTGCATCGTGATTCGCACCGCACACCTGACACTGCTGCCGAGCACGCTCCCCCAGCTGCGCGTTCGCGGATGATGACGGTGCGCGGCCCTCGCCTCCACGCGGCCTGCGCAGTGGCTTCGTGCGCCACTCCGCTGACGTCACGCATAGCACCTGTCGCCGTTGTGGTCCGCTTACGCCGTGTTGCCTTTGTCGCCGCCATCGCTTGACACGTTGCCGGGACCGGAGCCGTTGCTTCATTCGCCGACCCTCCATGTCGAACCACTTCTGCCACGTCTTCTTCTGCTGCTTTTATGCTTACTGCCAACTTATACGCCTTGCCGAAATCCAACTTATTTTCGGCGAATAACCGTTGTCGTATAGTTTCATTAGTTATGCCACAAACTAACTGGTCCCTCAAACTTTCTTCTAGCCAGGCACCAAACTCACAAGTCTTTGACATTCTTCAATTCAATATACGTAGGTATATTTGCAGACTGAACTGACGTATGCATCACATAAATTCCTTACAAAGGTACCCACTATTTACAGATATCACAGTTGTCAGTCTAACGCTGCCAATATAGACGTTTACAGTTACGACACAACACAAGAAAAATATTTTGAAAAACCTTTGTGGGTACTTATAACTGGCTTGGAGATCCAGTGTTTTCTTAGGAAAGAATTATGCACTCTAGGAGGACCAACGTGACCTCACTACACTGTATATCCCGTATTATGTCTCTATACACTTTATAATAAACTTTATAAAACACTATATTGTCGTTTTTTATTTTTTTCCGCGAGAAATCGGACAACAATCACCACCAGTACAAACGTCAAAACGTCAATCCTATAATATAATAATATACTCCAAGAATGATTCGCGATCAAGCTTCTGAGTCAGTAACATAACTAACAGTGGATTCCAGGTGGTGATGTCTACTCCTAGATTTTGTGGTGATTGTTGAAGGCATTCTTTGGTGATGTCATGCAGTTTTTTGAAAAAAATAAAAAAAAATTAAATTTGTATTTGATCATTTTAATGGATGGTTCCTGCATACTATTCCTAGTATGCAGGAACCATCCATTAAAATGACATATCTAAAAATTTTGAATCATGTAAATCTCTTTGGATGCAGCGACTCGTGTACTTGCGGTCAAACTTCACATCAGGTAAGTTTGTTTAACCATTAATTATACCTGTGTATCGAGAACCTGTGGTCGGCTATCAGCAGGCTCTCTTAAATCCCTATCATGTAAGTTGATATCGTGACCATGCCTTGCACCGTCCCTTTGTCTCAAAAATACAAAATCCAACTGCATGAGGACCACCGCTGTAAGGTACTGTGCCCCGCAGAACTGCGGATCTTCACTGATGAATCCAAAACAGGTACTGGCACGGGGGATCTTCTCGGAGGACCTCAAAATCTACATAGCCACACCACTGGGGGTCCATAACACAGTCTTCCAAGCAGAGTGCTTGGGAATTTCCCTGGCAGCCTCAGCCATCCCATGGCAGTCCTGCAAGTGCTAAACAGCCACACAATTAACTCTGGGCTGATATACGAGTGTGGTAAACACAACAAAGTAACCATTTAATGGATTAAAGGACACAGCGATTATCGACGAACTCGCCAGAAGAGGGTCGAGTATGGCAGCGATGGGACCTGAACCTATTGTGCCTCTCCCCTTTGGATACTTACGCAATTTGGTAAGGAAACGCACCAGAGATCAACACAACAAACTTTGGGCTAACCATAGCGAATGTAGGCAGGCCAAGGAGGCACTTCCCTCCATAAATGACCGATTCACAAAGCAAGCCCTACGACTGACCAAACTACAGTTGCGGAACGGCACGGCCGTTGTAACAGGCCACAGGTTTTTAACAAGCATCTCTCTGTCATAGGGGTCACAGACAGTCCACTCTGCAGAGCCTGCATGGAGGAGGACGAAACAGCAGCTCATCTGCTGCTAAGCTGTCCTGTAGTCGCTGCATACTGGGCAAAACACTTCGGACACCCAGGTAACCTAAGCGAGATAGTCAGTAATACCAGGGCGCTGCTGGCCTTCCTCGAGGAGCTAGGGTGGATTGAATGACAATGCTGTCCCACCTGTACGCAAAATACGCGCCTTTAGCGTGGAGTTGCGGAAACCAGCCCGTCATACATACATACCCTTTGTCTCAATTTACTTACATAAAAGTCATACCATAGTTCTCTATTGTTTTTTACTACGACCAAAAAAAAAATGACAAAACCATTGGATTTGACACAAAGTAAAAAAAAATTGCAAAATGTTTGTGGCTTCACTCTCAGTCACCACAATACCAATAAGACCTGCCATCAATGACACGTCGCCCAATATAAAAATTAAAGTGGCGATGTACAAGCGACGACATTTGTAGCGGTAGGAGTGCTCGCAGTCTAACTGCGACAGAATGAATATACAATTATAATGAAAAGAATAATGGTTAGTATAAAAGGTATCATAAAAAACTGACCTAACTACGAGGGTTGTTACTATGGGGACAGTCCAACCAACTATACAGCCCTTTAAGTATCTTCTGTTTATATGACCATTGAAAACTTTTACAAAGTCTACATGAAACATTGGCATAAAACTACCAACCAGTTGCCCCTAGCCTAGCTGATAATAAGTGTATGAGTATAATTATAATTACGTCAGCATTTAGTTGATCCCCCAGATTATTAATTGTCATCAACACTATAATTAATACGTACTGTACCAAAATTAAGTTAAGGCACACATAGTTCCTGTAATTGCGAAATTTCTTTAAGATGCACCATGACGTCACTCCGTACATTATCGCAGCTGTTATCACCACGAAGCAGATACAAAATACCGGCCTCAATATTGTGTATACGGTTTTGAATTCCATGGCGAATGTCACTGGCACTGTTTAGATTGTTAATATTAGTAGATTGATGCACTTTCAACTTTGTGAAGAAGTGTTCGAGAACTGCTTGACGCTAAGCACTGCCACGAACTTATTAAAACAGGTATTGCCTCCAGAACTATCGATGGAATACTAAATATTCTTACAAATTAAATTATTCTAACACCACCGTATTCAAGATTTGTATTTGTATATTTTGATGAAGTCTTTCCTGTTTGTTATGATTATATCTATCAATGGCACGTCACCTTTGGTAATAATTATTTTACTTGTTTTTTTTTACTTTTGCCAGCGGATTTGAACTTTCACATTTATAATATAAAGTAGGATTAACTGACATTAAAAACGCCTTCAATTCAGTTAACAGGGACACTTTGTTGGCTGAAGGAAAAAAAGAGTTACCAGAAATTTTCGGCTTTTTGTGGCAATGCTATAGGCATCCATCAAAATTATTATATAAAGACATCGTTTTGAAATCTGCAGTTGGATGCCGACAAGGTGACCCTCTCGGGCCAGTCATTTTCAGCTTCGCTATTCACCCAATAATTCAACAACTAAATTCAAAATTCAACCTGTGGTATTTAGATGAAGGAAAACTAGGAGGTGACATAGACACCGATTTTGAAGATTTCAAATTCCTTAAGAATCAGTTTTAGTCCATCGGCCTTGACCATCATCATTCATCATCATTTCAGCCGAAAGACGTCCACTACTGGACATAGACCTCCCCCAAGTGTCGCCACAGTGATCGGTCCTGTGCGTCTCGCATACATCGGCTACTCGCGACCCTCACCAGGTCATCGGTCCACCTTGTGGGAAGCCTTCCAGCGCGGCGTCTTCCAGTACGCGGTCGCCATTCCAGAACTTTTAGGCTCCATCGACCATCTGTTCTGCGAGCAATGTGCCCTGCCCACTGCCACTTCAGTTTGGCGATTCTTCAGGCTATGTCGGTAACCTTAGTTCTCTTGCGGATATCATCATTTCTGATTCTATCACGCAAGGAAACTCCGAGCATTGCCCTCTCCATTGTACTTTGGGTGACTGTGAGCCTTCTGATGAGGCCCATTGTGAGCGACCACGTTTCGGTTCCATAAGTCATCACTGGCAACACGCACTGGTCATATACTTTCATCTTGAGACACTGTGGTATGTAAGACGAGAAGTTACCACGCAATTTCCCGAACGACGCCCTGCCGAGTCGGATTCGAAGGTTGACCTCTTTCTCGAAGTTAGCCCTACCTAACTGGACCGTTTGTCCCAGATAGACGTACTCGTCTACAACTTCGAGAGTAGAGTCTCCGATCTTGATAGGAGTGGGTGCTACATGGGTATTTACCATGACCTTGGTTTTGTCCATGTTCATTTTAAGACCCACTCTTTCGTAAGCTCTACTGAGGTCATCGAGCATTGTACTCAGGGACTCCATAGTCTCAGCCATGATGATTATATCGTCAGCAAATCAAATATGAGTGATGTACTCGCCATTAACATTAATGCCTAGCCCTCTCCAGTCCAGAACCTTGAAGACATCCTCCATTGCGGCCGTGAACAGTTTCGGAGAAATGACGTCTCCCTGCCTCACACCCCGCTGTAGGAGGATAGGTTTCGAAGTCTGGTCCTGAAGTCGGACTGACATGGTGGCGTTTTCGTACAAACACTTCAACACCTCGACGTACCGATAGTCAATCTGGCACTTTTGAAGAGACTGCAGCACAACCCAAGTCTCAATCGAATCGAAGGCTTTCTCGTAGTCCACAAACGCTAAGCAGAGGGGCAGATTATACTTTTCGGTCTTCTGTATAACCTGTCGCAGCGTATGTATGTGGTACACTGCTACCACCAGTTAGTATCAACTGATTAGCACCACGTGTAGGGACTCAGTGGGTGTACTCCTAAAGATGCGGGTGACTCGACCCCTTTTATTTTTTTTTTTTTTTTTTTGTTTTTTTTTTTTTTTTTTTTTTTTTTTGTTTGTGGGGTGGGACCGGAACCCCCGGGCAGGACTCGACCCCTAAAACCATCCACCACGCCACCAACCAACCATCTCTTAACGGTTTTTTTTTTTTTTTATTATTTTTTTATTCTTAAATCTGACAGAAACAGAAACCAAAACGATTGAATAGTAGTTTATATCGTAATAGTAGTTTATATTTTAGGGGTCGAGTCCCCGTTTTGGTTTCTGTTTCTGTCAGATTTAAGAATAAAAACCGTTAAGAGATGGTAAACTGACTCTCTGTGTTGACAACCAACATTCTGTTAGGACAATAACATCACAGCTTATGTCAAGATTCTGTAATAACACTTCAAATCCGTTCATGTTTCGATTAATGCTGCGAATATTCTGTGTGAGCAGGGTCAACGTTTTGTCACCAGAAGCAAGAAGGCGCTTACAGTCCTCATCATCACAGACTTTAGATTCAGACAGAAAAACTATAGATCTACTAGATCACAAATGAGCTGATTTTTCATGAATAATTACAAACTAAGTGGAAATTAAATAGAGGATAAACTACTACTACTACTACTAGAGTTGATGTAGTACAGCTCTGCAAATTTGCGCGCCGGGCAACTTATATCACCAGTTTGATGGTCACATTTCCTATTGAAGCGTTTGCACGTCGTACATTGAGCGGCAGAAGATTTTTTGCTGCATTCCTTGAAGGAGTGTCCAGTCTCTCCACAGTGATTGCAAGTAGGACTAGTTTCCGGCCAAATTTGGCTGCATATCCGAACTGCTGGCATTTGAAACACCTGGTGACTATTGTGAAATCTCTCACACGGCATGTGTCCAATTTATAAAAACTCGGAAACATTTATACAAAAAGACCAGTGATATCCACAATTTTAACACCAGAAATAAGTATAAACTTCATGTTCTTTCCCACCGTGTTCGTAGGGTTCATGGTTTGTTTGAGGGTCTCGGTATCGAATTTTACAATAAGCTACCCCGTTATTTTCTTGACCTGCCTTTTAATGCATTTAAAACTAAAGTTAAATCTAGTCTCTGTTCGAAGGCATACTATTCCATCAACGAATATTTAGAAGATAATACATAGTTGGTCGCTGTGTTGAACGCAAGACAATGTTGCACTTGATGTTCTTTCTCCATATTTAGCTTATGGTTATGACAGATTATATGAGTTCATATAATAATTGTCTACTAATTCTAGTGTGATGGCCCTAGTTCATCACTTGTGGCTTCGAATCACAGCCCTTTGATAGTTTCTATCTTTGTTCTTGTAAGCAGGCACACCGGTTATGTATGGAGGCTTATTTAATTTGGTATAGTGTTTATGCTTGAGTTCGCTTTTAATGGCATAATTGAGTGTGCTAGCTAACAAGTGGCGGATTATTTAATTTTATGATTATGTTTTAGACGACATATATTTATTTTTCTGTTTTACATATGTTAAGATTGTTGCATATAATTATATAGATTCAAGTTCTTCAAACTTAACAGACAGATGTGTTGCTGGGGAGTTTGTTGGCCACTTCTTCTTCACAGCTAAAACACTAGGAAGTGGTGACGGGCGGGCGTTTTTTGGGGGACTGTCTTTATGTAGAACTTTGATGTTCAAAAAGTGCTGGTTTTCAGCCTAGTTTGAATAAATGACTTTTGATTTTGATTTCGGCTTTGATTACTGATAATTGTTCGTATGCTCGCGGGTAGTCCCAAGATGTAGTTATATGTAGGAAGATTTTTCTTATCCGATTTATGGCTCAATTTGATTCAAATTCAAATTTATTCATTTACCAGAATGTAAATTTACAAAGCATGATCTTAAATCAATGACGGGCCCATTACATTCTACCATTAAATATGGTGTGTAAATGATGTTGCTCTGGTGGTGCTCTCAAGAAAAGACTCAAGTGTTATATTGGGCAACTTGTCTGAAAGGTTCTGCTCGTAATTGCAGTCAAATACCTCCTTCTCTGTAAGGGCAACGGGAACACCAAGTAACTCTTGTATTTAAATACCCTAGCTCGACAGCTTTCCGGAATCACTACCCTGTGTCCCCACATGACGCAACCTAACTCTTCGTACAGTTCCTTGCGACGGTTAAAGTACGGTTGTAATTCCCATAATTCGTTATTCGAAGGCCACCCACTGAAACGTCCCAGCGGCCGAGCTAGTTCAAAAAATTGTCGTCAGGAACGCGAAAGCTACCCAGCTGGTTCTCGTGCTTTGTTCGCTTTAAAGGATTTTTTTTCTGTGGGAGCGATGCTAGTGTGTTCTTCCTTTATTGTTTATGGTACTCGACTAAATTCCGCGTCAATTTGTTCGTGGGCATCCCGCACTATGACATAGAGATTTTTTAAATAAATTGTTGAAATGTCGACCGTCAACAGTCAGTGTCAACAGTCAGTTTATGTAAACTTTGTGATTTAATTGGAATTTTTGTAAAATCCAAAGTAATTATGTTAATTATACATTCAATCGCAAAATGTCAAGGATTACGAATAAATTAACTTCTCAGAGGTTCCGTGTGCGTTGAAAATGCAAAAATTTAAATAAGGAACATGGAAATGTGTGTTTACGTAATTAAAAAATGTGTTCTTTTTTAGTATGATTTACTACATAATCTCTTAAAACATCGCTCGTAATGTGGAAAGTAGTTGATAATTAGTATTTAAAAACACATAAAACAATAAAATACAACGATTAAATAGGTCAATATTCCATCTTGCCGTAACTAGACTCGATTTTGGCGGGAAAAAAAAATGAGAGAAAGGGGTGTTTTGTTTGAGTTTAATGTGGTATTTAGATCATTTTACCTAGTGACTTATGGGTATCAAAATAAAAAAATAGGTTATATATTCTAGTTTAATAATAAATAGGTTTCAAAGATACAAACTGCAAAATTAATGGTAAAAATAGAGGTTAACAAATATTAACGGTTACCGCTAACGTTACGTTTACGTTTACATTTCATTTTAAGTACTTAAAACACGTTATCGTACTTTAATTTTCACATGTCGATTCTCTATATTATCAGCAATACACACGAATTTATTATAGCTTTAGTAGTTTACGAGATATTAAGCTTTGATTTGGCAACGGGACGTCGACGGCGTTCCAGCGGATATCTCGAATGTAACTTATAACTCTGCTTAGCATCGGATCCCATCTTAATAATTATCATTGTCATCAATAAGCAATGATAAGCTTACCGGGCTATATCCGTTCAAACACAGTTGGTGTACTTCTTCCCCTAGCTCGTCCGAACTAGAACAGCTTCCTAGCTCACCCAGCTGCTCGCTCCCGGTAGCTTCGACACGATTCACCCCACGCTTCATCCCTCTTCCAGTGCTCGGCCGAGGACACGCGTCCACATTGTTTGCATTTATTGCATAAAAAATGCTTGTAACGGCACTGGTCAGCGGTATGCCCGCACCAACCGCACGCCGTGCAGCTGCCGGCGCCTTTGCCGGTGTCCGGCACAGTGCGCTGGTAGCCTCCACGCTGATCACGCCTACGTTTTCGGGTGGAGATGATTTTTCAACTTTTTAACGGCATTTTCGTAGGTTAATTCCAAGAATACATCTCCAACCTTTCCACGTACAAAGTCCAATTTCCTGACGTCACATCGTAGTCTCGTAATCTACCGATTTGTCTCGTGTTGTACTCGTGGGAGGGTATAATCCCATCCTTGTCGCCACTGGGAAGTTGGTACTTTATAAGCAAATTAAAGGCGTGTGTCAATACCAAGCTTATAATGATCAACGGACGTCAATATAAGGTGTCCTTACATAATAATAATAGTAATTTCTAAATGTGGGTAACCGAATATATTACAGGTCGGTAAATGAAATAAAGTTAAGTCGGTAAAGATGAAATCTACATAGGCCAATCTTTTAAATTATGTTTATTTATTTACATACATTACTTGCGACCCTACAGTCAGCAACAATATTATAGGTATATTAGACATATTCAAAGTGAATAAAAATAAACATTTAAATCCACAAATTCTTAAATAATCATACAAGAATCCTTTTAGATATTAATTTCAATTCATAATTAAGTTTAATAAAAGATTAAACAAATAAAATATAATTATTACTAGGTACCTAGAGGGTTGACAGTGTTTTACAATTATACTTGAGTATCGAGAGCCTGTGGTCGGCTATCAGCAGGCTCTCTTATATTCCTATTAACGCCTAATTGCCTTGCTGATACCCTTTGTCTTAATTTACTTACATAAAAGTCATACCACAATTCTCTATTGTTTTTTACTACGACCAAAAAAACTGACAAAGCCATTGGATAGAACAGCAAATAAAACATAGTTAGTGTCGTTTTTGCGGGTCCATCATTAATCACAAAAATAGCAATTAAATTTGCCATTAATGAGATGTCCCCCAATATAAAAATTAAAGTGGCAATATACAAGCGACGACATTTGTTAGTAGCGGTAGGAGTGCTCGCAGTCGAACTGCGACAGAGTGAATATACAATTATAATGAAAAGAATAATATTTAGTATAACAGGTGATATCAAAACAAGTGACACATTTTTTGTTTCTGGGAATAAATATATAATAAGGGGTGATACTAAGGGCGCAGCCCAACCAAAAATACTGCTCTTTAAGTATTTCCGGTGTATATGAGCATTGAAAACTTTTACAAAGTCTACATAAAACATATGACATAGAACTACCAACCAGTGGCCCCTAACTGATACTAAGTATATTAATATAATATTAAGTACCTCCTGCATTACTCTCGATTTCACAGTATCTAGTGGCACATAAATTAAATTGATTGACAACAGTACGAAAACTAAGTTAAGGCACACGTAGTTCCTGTAATTGCGAAACTTCTTTAAGATGTACCATGACGTCACTCCGTATATCAACGCAGTTGTTGTCACCACGATGCAAATGTTAATTCCAGCTGTCATCATTTTGTATAAGTCCAATCCCATGGCGAAAGTCACTGGCACAGTTTAGATAGTTATTAGTAGATTGATGCACTTTTAACTTCGTGAAGAAGTGTTCGAGAACTGCTTGACGCTAAGCACTGCCACGAACTTATTAAAACAGGTATTGAATCCAGAACTGTCGATGGAATAATAAAATATTCTTACAATTTAAATTATTCTAACTAAAAATCTTGAATATTTATATTTGCATATTTTAATAAAGACTTTCCTGTTTGTTAGGATAATATCTATCAATGGCACGAATTACGTAGACTGCAGACGGTGAATCGAAAAAAAAACAAAGTGTTTTTAACTAATTTAGTTATAAGAAATTATTAGGTACTATTAAGTTGGTAAAACTTATTCGATGTGAGAATATGGAAGGACAAGAAAATATTTAAAAATAACTAATTGCGACTGGTGAGTTTCTGCTGTATCGGCGGCTTGTGGCTGAATGGACGTCATCACTGCAGTTTCTATGCGGTTGGCGTAAACACGTAGGAATGTGCCAGGTCGGCGATATCCATTAGGGGTCCGTATTTAACATCTCCACCCGCAGAACAGAAACTAATTTGCTCATATTGAGAGAAAATGTTGCAGGGAGTTCATTGTTTCCTGGTCACATCTTCAGAAGTATGTATCTGAAGAGTCTGTTGCTTTTCTTTGTTGTCTGCTCTGAGGCTCCAGCATTTGTATCTACGACTTATTACCAAAATGATAAGTATGGTTGTGCATAGTACCTACAATGATTTAAAATGGTATGGTTGTATGATATAGGACCACCGACTGTGTCTTGTCGATCTGAATAGGATTCTCCATCAATACTTTGTTCTGGATCCTGTGAAGTTCTTCCAAGTTGAATGAATTAAAGTCAATTATGTGAGTGGAACCAGTTGTTTGGTTCATGTCGTTATAAAGAATCTTTGATAACTTTAATGACTGTCTTTTTATCTCGTTGCTGTCGTTGATGATTGTGAATTCTTTTGTTTCCAGATAGCAGTCCATGGGTATGGTGACGAGGTTACTCCCTTCTAGAATATTAAAGTCATTTCTGCCGCAGGCTAACCATACTTTCGTCGGTTGGGGCAATGATAAAACGTTGTGTTGATCGTCCAGTTTTTCTACTGCTTGTATGGAGAGCGAAATTTTGTCGAATTGGCAGGTGTCTTCTAGACCTTAGTTGATGATGAACTCTTGGATACAATCAGGCTTCATCCGGATTTGATGACTTGTTTTCTTTTCACAGAGATGGATGCTGCTGTACTTTGAGCATTCAGCCTCTATAGAAAAATGTGTGCTGGACGCACTTAGAAAAGTCATTATATTTTCTAATCTAATTATCTCTAACATTATATCTGTACGGTCCACCCGTGAAATTCATATCTTTTTACGTTGAATTAGCAGTTTTGTACCGCGTGCGCAATTTACTTCAGTTAGCGTTCGGTCTTCGCCGCGTGTACTCACTATCATAATATCGTAGCATATCGATATCCTAAAATCAAGTGATCACTGTATCAATCAGCTATAGCATCAATAAACTTAACATTATAGACTATCACTTCTTATCATTTATAGTTGTCCCGTACAACTTTATAGTCCTTCGAGCCACCGTATTGGCGGGCCCTACCACGTGTTTTACAACGTGCGTGTGAACATTCCGCCGAATCAGTGAGTGGATATACCTATCACTATCAGTAGCAACCACCAGGTAACAAAACAGCAGATACCGGTGAGTGAGCTTTCATTATCATCGCAACAGTGAAGCGGCTGGTCTAATTTCTACGAGCGGACTCGCCCGGAAGGTTAGCAGCACGCGTACGCGGTTGTTGCATCATACGACCACACCAGCGTACAGCGTCATCAGCATTTCAAATAGACTACTATCAGCTATTGTGACTGTTTTTAAAAATTACCCTATACTAATTAAAATTTTCGTTTTTCCTAAATAGATGTATTTCATAGATATATATTTGGATTTTGATACGGCTTCCCTTACAGAGAAGAGGAAGGGCTCACTCCCCGCCCTCCCTTGTGGATTTACGACTATTCCTGATATGGATAATCCCCCACCGTCTATTCGAAGTGAATTCCCATACTACAGCTCCTTGTTCCGACTTATATAAGTTTAAGGAACAAGGAGGGGACACAAGGTGAGATTAATATTAGGAATTCACGGTTAGTATAGTAGTACATAAACTAAATAAAATAAGTAGTAGTAGTACATAAAAAAAATAACAACAAGGTATGAAGTTAATGAGACAAGAGGGATGCAAAGTGCATTATATAAGGTGGGTGCGTCACGCTTTATGCTTAGGAAGTCCAACATTACAGTTACGTTAAATTATATGCTTAGCGCTCTAGGAACCCATTTAGTGACATGGAACAGTTGCCTCGTCATACGTGTACAGTTAGGGCTAATGCAACAGGACCACTATTTGGGCACTGTAGCTATTCTAAATGAACACATTCCCTATGCTCTATATAAATGTCTTACACAACTCTAAGACAGAGAACTGCGAAGTCCACCTGCCGTTGAGGAAGACAAGTTTAGGTTTTAGGAGGCTTTAAACGCGTACAAATGTAAACAACCCAATTACGTTAGCTTACCCCTTTTCTAAGGTCACACAGATCTTGCACAAGCGTTTCGCGGACTCAGTCTGTAGCAGAATTCATTGCGACATCCTTGGTGCATACCGAAGTGGTTCAATCGTCACTCCACATTTCCTTAAGCTCCCCAGTTCGTGGATATACGGTACAGCCTAGAGGCTGATGCCATCCAATTCTCGTGTTTCGCCAAATATAGATTCAGATATAGGCCTAAAAAACGGCCGGTGTTGGTTTTAACGAAACACGATTACCTAGCGTCCTTAGAGACCGATTAGTTTATGAAACCCAGTGGAGCCTAGGTGGTGAAGCCTAACCCATTTAGGAAATCTGTATTTACCAAGGATTAAGTAGGCTTTCTGTGCTAGACCATAAATATAGGAAGCAGTAACCATCACCAGCGTTTAGTTAATCCTACAATCCCACTTACGGGGTGGCCATTAAGCCTGAATATCAACTGCTCACCCTCCAGCTTCTCTATTGCCAAACGCCAGTGACAAATATCTGCCAGGGTGTGAATTTAAATATATATGGGCACATATTAAAATATGATAATATAGCGGTAACTATAAAATATGATAGAATATAGAAATAGTCTCGTTACGCTAAGATAAATGTTTATAAATAAACTGATGCTCGCGTAAAACAGCCAAAACTCACCCATTCAAAATTCAGCATTATGTCGATTGTTAAATGATAATGAATTGAATATACCACATAAAAGCCCTTTACCCGGAAGGAATCTACCAGTACCGTATTTTTTTTTGGGTGATGACGCGTTTCCTCTGCAACCCCATATTATAAAGGCTTATGATGGTAATCACACAATGGGATCATCTAAGAGGGTTTTTAACTATCGCGTATGTCGAGGGCGAAGAGTAGTTGAAAACGTGTTTGGGCAGTTAACACACAAATTTAAGATTTTTCATAGACCTATTCAGCTAATCCCAGAAAAAGCTACTACTGTAACTTTGGCGTGTATACATTTATTTAATTATATCAAACGAACCGCTGCAACTCAGCAAAACGAATACGATACTGAAAATAATCAAGGAGAAGTCTTTCCCGGTGAATGGCGTAGACATCTTGAAAACGACAGTTGCTTAGATACCTAATATGTCAGGAGAAGACAATCAAACCTCGGATACTACAGTGACCGCTGAGGATACAAGAGTGGAGTTGACTCATTATTTTCTTTCTAGTGTCGGAGGATTAGAATGGCAATATAACCAATAAACGCCCATTAGTCGAATAAAATTAAAACTCATATAATCAATATTATTTTTAATCATTAAGTAGTTCCATGTATTATCCATTAAATCTAAAATCGTAAATTACACATAGTGAGATACACTTTTATTGTGATTTGTATAATAAAGTTTTAAACAAAATAAGAAATGTGTTTTTGTAAACCAATAACATGATATTAACTATTGGTAACAGTAGAAGTGTCACTAAACTAAAATTAAAACCTTGCTATTCCTTTCGCACATATGTCAAGCTCTACTCGTGTGAAGGGAATAGTCAACACTAATTTTAAATTTAACTTTAATGGGGCTACCTATAGCTACCTTTATTATACCAAAAAGAAAATTAAATATTTATAACATATTTTGAAGATTACTTTATAAGTTTTATAACACTATCAGAAGGATTTAGAGCTAGGTATTCTTCAGCAAATGTTTCTAGTGACGAAGGTTGAATTGTTTGTGGATCTGGGTTTGTTTGGGCAGAGTATTCAGAAGAAGTTAAGTTATTTGTAGAAGGGCTTACAACCGTCTGTTGAAGTGAAGATGCTGTATAGTATCCTGGATGACTGTGTAAACTAGAAACACTACTTGGTCTTGCAAAATCCGTAAATGTATCGGATCTATATCCAGTTTCGGCTTCAAATATTATATTGTTTTTTTTTTTTTTTTTTTTTTCCGATGTCTCACAATAGCTTTCATTAATTATCGATCCATTTGTCTTAACTGACCCGCAATATAATCTCCAAATAAACCATCCTCATCTTTTGTCACATTTGGTCGTTGGGAAACATTCTTCATAATATTCATTGCTTCGGATATCAACTCTTTATTAGGGTTGATTTTAGGACGTTTATTTCGTTGCCAAGTTGTATTTTCTGGCGACATCTGTGGTAAATCATTTTGATTTGATTGTGAATCTCGTTGTGAATCGTGGCTCGTCGACAGTGTGTCCTGCGAAAAAAGACGAAAAAGACTGCCCGTTTAGCCGTTTTACTTTTATTTAATAAAAAATAAATAAGTATATCTAGTCAAAATCAACATTTATTGTGTATTTTTTTATTATGGATTTTATTAAAGGCACTGAATAAGTCTTCAACATTTCAATTATTTTTTTTTCAAACACATTTTTTTTTACCTGAGTGGCAACTATTTTGCCAATGCCCGGGAAAGGGTTAAAATGTAAATACAAAGATACACTAATAAATAAACTAATATAATTATATGTCTATGGGGCCCTAGTTGCCTGATTATAAATAAAAAAAAATTAAATCTTTACTTACAGTATCGGTGGTTCCAGTAGGCACATTTTTGTTCTGCAGAAAATTTAGTGATTTGTAGGCAAACCATTTACATAAATATCATCAGTACCCGCACCAGACTTATTTGAATTATCTTCTCTTTTTTTCTCTCGGTAATAATGACTAGTTAAATTTTTTATCTTTCTCTCGATTTCCGGAACATCAGTAGCAAATTCACTGGCAATTTCATTAAATGCGTCGTAACGCTTTGGCCGGTTTTTTAGTCACGGTTTTTTGGGTTCCATAATATTTCTTTTAAATGATAGAGGTCTAGGTATTAGTTTTATAACTGTTGCATCGTCCCACTCCATATTGGTTAGTTGATAAAAAATAAAAGTGCCGACACTTAACAACAACAGAGTATGAATAAGTGATACGTCACTACTCTATGAAAGCCGGCGGGCAACTGACTGAGTGAGTGGAGAGGGATGCCGTCGGCATCGGCATGCTGCCTCGCCGGCTTGCCCGCGCGGGCGCAAGCCGGCGGCATGATTGTACAAAATAAGGCCGGCGGGTTGGGCCGGCGATCCGTGCCGCCGGGTCAGCGGCTTTGGTGTGTAGACCGCTTAAGTATCAGACCTTTCCTCGTAAAACAATTCAATATTCCTTTCCCAAAGGGTCTTTATCTTGTGACGCTATTTTAAACGAATAGATATTTCATTTTTAATTGCGTTCCCCTGTCAATCCTAAAATTCAGATGGAAGTGTGTTTCTATAAAAACTCGGCCATGTGTACAATGTGCTTGGTTTTGAAGTAAATATAATTTCTATGAAATAAATTAAATAGGATTAAAGGTGGACGGTCACAGCGTCACGCAGGTCACGTCGAGCTAGACGCACCATAATAGCGCGAGGGCGGGGCTCTGTTGACGTTATGGGGCTTGTCGCTTTTATGTGTCTGCTGTCAACTCGCTCCGCGCCCAGGATCGATCGAGAGTCGCAATCCTCCAAAGCTACTCCTAGCTTTGTGGCAATTAGATGGAACAGGTGTGTTGGGTTTTCCGCTTGCGACTCAGGTACGTTCCCTATAACCAAGTCGTTCGACATCAACTCCTGATCCCTGTAATTGAGATCCGATCATCAGAACATCGCATGTGCGACAGCAGGCAAGCAGGCCGATCACTGGGCTGGGCGCAAGTCCTGCGCTCCACCTGCTAAGGTCAGGGGAAGGGCCAAGCCCTCCGCCACCGCCGTCACCGCCGCAGCAGCCGCTGCCACCGATTCCGCCGCTGCCACCCCCACAGTTATCGTTGCCGCCGCAATGGAATGCCAATAACGGCCCCATTACGCCTCCTCCAGGCGAATATCAACCACTGCGCCGCTGCTCAGGACCTGTTGTTACAGAGCGCGGTGCAGTTGTCCCACCCAGGGATGATGGAAGGACCTGAACGGCTCAGCGACCCTCATCTTGCATGGGTTACCTATCTTCGGGTTTATTTCATGAGGTATGTTTGTATGCAGTAAATAAGAGTCCTTAGATTTGGTCTTCCCATATATCACATTTATTGCTAACACTGCATCACACAAGAGAGCACTCAGTTTACAGAAAATTGTATGTTGAACTTACGATTTATGATGAAACACTTTTACCCTATCCTTCGAAGATCGAGGATTAAGGATTCAATGATGAGTTGAGATCCTCAAACAGTATCCAAGCAGTGGTTATTTAACCTTAGTCATCTTTGGGACACGTGGACGCTTGTGTTCGAAACCTTTTTGCTGAGACCCCATTGCTCTTCCAAAATATCGTGAGGTTTATGATCCGACCATTTTATATTGTTCCTTCCTATATACTCGTAATTAAAGGTTAAAGTAGGACCCTGTCGACAAGAGAACATTTCGGTAAGACTTCAAATGCCATGCTTAAGACTTAGCGTCAGTACAGAAAAAAACCCAAAAAGACTACTTACATCGTCCTACATTGTTATGCTTACAGCATTTGAACTTGACTCTGGTCCCTTTCACACCTCGAGACATCATTAGGTGCTTTTAAGTAGTTTTTTCCAATAAATAAAATGTCTTAGACAGACTCGTTGCAGATCAAGTTGGAGAAAAGAAAAACGTCAAACGTCAATCTGTCATCTGCCAACTCGCAAAATAACGCTTCATTCCACGAATCTAAATTTATTCTATTTTTAATTGTTACACGCTTACCGGCCCATTATGCTGCTCGACGAGGTGGCCAAACTCTTCGAAAGAGTAATTGCAGACCGCCTCGTCGGGCAGCTGGTGCGGGTGGGGCCAGATCTAGCGGAGCCAGCACGGCTTCCGCAGGGGGCGCTCCACGGCGGACGCCATCATGCGCGTACGAGCGCTCACGAAGGGGGATACAGTGGCCCGGAGTAGGGTCGTCTTGGCGGTGTCTCTGGACATTGCCAACGCCTTCAACAGCCTGCCCTGGAGTCGCACAGTGGAGGCACTCCGGTATCACCGGATGCTGCCCTACCTCCGTCGCGTGGTCGAGGCTTACCTGACGGACAGGGCCGTCATCTACCCCGGTTACCAGGGAGAATGGAACCGGCGAGAGATGTTGTGGGGTGTTCCACAGGGATCGGTCCTGGGGCCGCCTCTCGAAAATCTGGTACGATTAGGTGCTCCGCGCCAACCTCCCTAGCGGCGTCAGCGTAGTTTGCTACGCTGACGACACGCTGGTCCTGGCGTAGGGGAGGTCGTACCAGGCGGCAGCTGACATGATGTCACGCGGGGTTGCGACAGTCGTGGAGAGCATCCAGCAACTGGGACACGAGGCGGCATTGCACAAGTCAGAGGCCATGTGTTTTCATGATCCTCGGAACGCGCCACCGTCGGGTTTCCGGATAACAGTAGGAGGGGTTCACATCGGCGTCGAGGGGACGATGAGGTACCTGGGTCTCGTCCTCGACAGCCGGCGGAACTTCGTCGAGCATTTCCGACGTTTCGCTCCCAGGCTGGAGCGGGCCAGTGCTGCTTTGAAGCGGCTCCTGCCTAATCTGGGGGGTCCTAACGCCTCCTGCCGGTGGCTCTACACGGGGATAATGCTGTTCATGACCCTTTACGGGGTACTGGTGTGGGCGCGTTCTTTGAGGCGGCGACCAGCTCACCGGTTGAATGCGTCCCAAAGGGTCATGACCATTCGGTTCATCCAAGGATACCGCACGATAGGTGACGATGTGATAGGTAGCGGTGACCTCTCGCACCCGGCCCTGGTTCAGGCCATCGTACGGAGCGAGAGGGAATGGGAAGCAGTCTCCGCATTCTGCGAAGTACGTAGCTCGCCGTCCGACCAGCACCAGGCCCTTAGTGTCAGCCACCACTGACGGGACCCATCGTGGCCGGTGCCTCCATGCCTAGGGGTAGCGGATAATTCTCAACATGAGTTACCGCCACCCAGAGCAGGAGAAGTCATTAAATGATTTCCCGCCCCCCCAAAAAAAAAACTCACTTCCATAGTGACTCCAGAAATCTGTGACGGAAAGTTGTATCCGTTTAGTTAAATAAAAATGTTTTGTCTTAACTTAATTGTGTCTTATTATTATTACTTGACGTTGAATATTTACACAAACCTTCCGGAATAAATTTTATAAATGATCGTGAAAACCACCCAGCATCCATTATGTAGTTTAGAACAAAGCGACTTTGTTTAATTTGTAGATACGGAGGATATTACAATTTATAACAATGCGATTCCTCAGTTTAAATAAAGTAAATGTTATTAATGAACTTGTCATATTTACACTATTCACACTTACCTAGACCAACAAGATGTAAGTATTACTATAAAGGGCGGATGTCTAACTAGATCATTATCTTCGTTGAAATCATCTTCATCTAACGGTCTGTAGCAATGGCGTTCTGTGCATATATCACCTTAGTCGTTGCAGTTTTATCTGTTACTTCTGATGCTGCACCACGTGATGAGAAACCTTTTTGTAAGTTTTTATAATTTGTTTATTTTTGCTACTGCAAATGGGATGAAGTATGTCATCTCAACGTCTCCCTCAACATCTCGAGGGCTTTCAGC